>OZ007586.1:500353860-500953860 GCA_963931845.1 Maratus michaelseni | reverse complement strand
CATTGTGTTTTAAGTAAACCCAGTTTTCACGGGTGGTTTAAGGATGTATAATTATTTCTTTTTTTGCCGCAGCTAAAAAAAGTGAGTTCTTTTTATTATTTTAAGGTAACCGAAAATTATTGACAAATTTTTTATCAAAAGTTACGTTAAGGCGAAGACACAATAAAAATAATAGCTAAAGACAATTTTCAAATATGACTAAAATGCTGATTTAAAAGAAATTTTGTAATATTTCTCCTGTTTTTTTTTTCTCTTTGGAGTCAAAATGAAACCTCTTGGTAATGTCATCATTACCATACTTTACGTATGTAACGATATAGTTGACGTATCGGGTTGAGGATTAAGTAATTGTCATATTTTGGTTGATTTACTTTCTTTTTCGTTTTAGGTAATTCAAATGGAATATCAAGCTGAGGAATAAGAGCACTTTCGATTTTATCAACTGTAAAAAACATTATTCTTAATCAAAAACAGTAAGTTATTTAATCAGTAACGTATTCGTTGTTATTTGCGATTTCTTCCTTTTTTCCAAGTCCCGGCAACAGAAATTTGCTTATCTTCCCTCGAAGAAGTCGTCTAGCCAGATTTACAATCTGTTTATTTTGAACGCAACCTCACGCAAATGGTCTAAGAACTTTCAGAAAAGATGAAAGTGTGATAGAACCCCAGTCCATTAAATATGGCGGATGAAACAGGATTTCCCTACTAAGCGTCTAGATGGTGGCTTTCCTGAATCGCTTCGAGAAGTTAATGAACTTCTTAAACGTAGAAAAGGGCAATAACAGTCACGTTGTTTCACAAGAAGCTCCTACTGAATGATACCTTTCAAATCACACTACACAAACAATAAGGTATTCCGAGGATAAAGTTTGCACATTTCTCGCGGTCTTGCTTTATTCCTGGAAATAAGCCATTCTTTTCATTGTCCGCATTAACGTAAACACACCACCTCTTTCTCTTCGGTAACGCTGTAAATAAAAAATGGGTAGAAAGAGCTGCTTACGACTACGTGTAGCTCTGTAATAAGCAAGCAAACCGGCAGCAATCACGGAGCTTTGAATCTTGTTGTTTTTGGTCATCGTGGGGGCTACTCATGCGTCGTCGAATTCTGAGACTTTCCTAATCGAATGAAATCTGCAGTCGCACGTAAATGTCTGGATAATTCTTTAGCATATTGCCGCGAATTTTCAATGAGCAGATTTTTAAATCAATTTGCATCAAACCCAACAGGGCTAGCAAAACATGCGTCATAATTATGGTTAAAATTTCTATATTTGAAGCGTCAAACTTCCCTTCACACCATGTCACTTCTTCTTGGCATAGCATCAACTCCAACACAACAAAATATCGGAAGCAGATTTGGGGCATTTCGCACCCTTCCAACCACGATTGAAATAGCAACAGGTCTCAGAAATGCTCGTTTTTTGCAATTTGATTATCTATTTTAATGATAAACCAACTACACAATTAAGCATTTTGAAACAAAAATCAATCCTATTCTTCAACCTAATATTTACCAAAATTAATTCTTTGTAATTAATTTGTCTAAATATTTTTAACTTATTCCATTGTAATTTTATTCCATTCATGAAGCCATAGAAAACACCTATGTGTTATTTAAATAATTTAGACATACGTTAAACTGTTAAAATTATCTGTAAAAAACATAAAATAAGTAGAGATTCGCGATAATGTAACACTAATTCTCGACTTAAACCATTATTTGCTTTTCCTGTAAAGCGTCGTTACAAAATATCCGCATACAATGTATTATAATTTGCTCATAGTATGAACAACAAAACTGCAACCGTCTTCGTTTCTTTATCTAAAGTTGCAAAATTTTCAGTATTTTATTCTACATGTTATCAGTATTATTCTACATTGTCTTACAGAGCCTGCAGTATTTTTAAAGATATAAATATACAGAGACTATGGTAAATTTATAGAATAGTTTTTCTGTTTTTAACAGATTCTGTTTTCAGTTACCTGAAATTTACATAAGGTTTAAGTTAAATGCTTGGTACTAGATTCCCTGTTATTTCACAGAAAATGTTTAACAGTGTAATTTCCTAAAAAGATTAACAGTGAAAATAAAACAGACATTTAAGTGAATTTCTCTCATTTACCATTTTTTATCACTTAGTTTTATTCCTACACCCGTGTAATAATGTTAATGTATTTTCTGTTTATACAATTTAAAAGAAGCATTTTCGTTTTTTGACAGATTGTAAATCTTTGAAATTAAATTTTGAATTTATAAAATTACATGGCAGACTTCTTTAAAAATTAGTTCACTGCGTAATAAATATTCTGATGAAAGCAACGATGTTTCACTCGTTATTTTAAAGTGAAAGTCGAGGTAATAAGTTAAAAATGTCCCGAGCAAAAGACTACAGATTTATTGCCTCTATTGATTTTAAATATAAGTCAGAAGCGACGCATCAGGTATCGAGAGCGCACTCAAGATTTATGTGATACATATTGATTTGATATATATTTTTCGGGTACTGTTTATTTCACCGCTTTCCTGTTCATGCAAGCTTGGCTGCGATATTTAATAAAGGCCATGAGACAGTTATTTACATTCCTTATTTCAAAGAATATGCAGATTATATACACTACATTGCAAAAGAAGACAAACGTTTCTTAATCTAAAAAATATAATATAATCACGTATGAAAATATACGATAACCACTTCGGAGTTACCCACGATTCCGAAAAGCGTTCTTTAACCTTAGAAACCTCAAAAACCAATATATTTACGCGATTAAAAGATGCATTTATAAAATCAAACTTTATTCTCCTGCCACTGATTTTCGGAAACGTCTCTGAGCAGTTTTTATAGTTTATTAATCAGTTTTCTCAAACCTGACTATCAGTTTTTAAGATGCTATCAATTCTCAAATAAACTCTTTCAGCTCCATAACTGAACTTATGAATGCAAGAGTAAAAATATTATATAAAATAATATTAATTATAATGTTAATGTTAATGCTGTTAGTTTATAATTTTTGTCCGTAAAACATGTTTATTGAACATGAAAATGTTTACTCGAGAGTTGATAGCATCCTAAAACCTATATTTCAGACTGAAAAAACAGATTTATCCCATGAAAACTTCTTGGAAACGTTTTCGAAAATCAGTGGCAGCAAATGAAAGTTTGTTAGTCATGAGTAACTCGGAAGATGTTATTCTATATTTCCGTTTGTGATTATATATTTTCCTAGATTAAGAAATATTTGTCTTTTATTACAATGCTGGCATATCCGCCCGGCGTTACTCGGTCCCGTCAAAAAATAATACGAAACGCGAAATCACTCTAAAAATCGCTGCACGAAACCTTTCCTCTGGTAACTCTTTGTCTTTCGGAAATTAAAGAGAGAGATTTACCCGAAGCGGAAGTAAATTTACTACCACCTCCTCACGTGTCTGGATCATTTGATTCAAAACGAGTCAGTTTTTGGTCAAAATTAAAAAATACGTTACCTTCGGATTTTCACAAAATTAACATTTTCGGAATCAGAAACATATACTGAGTTTCGATTCAAATAATCCAATACTTTTCTTAATACTCGATGATGAATGAAAATGAATTTTTTTCTCGTTTGCTTGGATTATCAAATCGGTAACTTTCTTTTGCGGTTTCAATAAAAATAGACAGTTTTGGCGCATGCGCAGGAAAATATTTTAGTTCCACCGCCAGGGGATGCATTTTGTTCTAAACAAATTATCCCACATGTGTCCCTGCTGCCTACGATACCGTGTATAGCAGACGTGCCAGGCACGCGCTGCAAAATCTTTTATTTCCATTTTCTACCACTAGGTGAAGCATTCTGTTCTAAATAAACCTATTTCCGAATGAAACTCCGGCACTCGTTCCTGCTGCTTACGGAACCGTGTAGAACCGAGGCACCGGAAACCGGAACCGAGGCGTGCCGCGCACCCGCAAAAAATCTGTTCCACTTTCCACCGCCAGGGAGTACCAAATCTATGTCTTAAATAATTAGCTATATCTTAATTAGTTCATGTTAAGTTGAATGAACCGATTGCTGTTGAAATTGGACCCACAGAACCCAAGAAAATAAATCAGCCCCTGGATATTAATATTCATAAATGGTCAAGGGCTGAAAAAATGATACCGAAGTTTATTTAGTACCTGGGAGACCTCGGAAGACTGTCAGAAAAGATTTTGTTTGAATCGGACCAAGATTAAATGCAAAATCTTTTAGTTACATTGTCCACCGCCAAGGGGTGTACTCTGTTCTAAACAAACGTCTTTCCGAACGAAACTCCGGCACGTGTCCCCGCTGCTTATGACAACGTATAGAAGGCGTTCTGTGCACGCTCAGAAAATCTTTTAGTTCTACTTTCCGCCGACAGGAGGCGTCATATCTATGTCTTAATTAGTTATCTATATCTTAATTAGGTCATGTTAAGTTGAATGAATCAATTGTCGTTGAAATCAGGCCCTTTGTTTGAATCGGACAAATTTTAAATGCAAAATTGTTTAGTTTCACTTCCTACCGCTAGGGGTGCACTCAGTTCTAAATAAAACTCTTTCCAATCGTAACTCCGGCACGTGCCCCTGCTGCCTATGACAATGTATAGCAAGCGTGGCTTTAAAATCTTTTAGTTCCATTTTCTACCGCAAGGTGGCGCTAAATCTATATCTTAATTAGTTATATATACTTTAATTAGTTCGTGTTAAGTTGAATGAACTAATTCTCATTGAAATTGAGCCCATAGAACCCGAGAAAATACCCCTCCCTGGTCATTAATTTTCAGAACTAGTGGTAACCAAGGGCTGAAAAAATGATACCGAAATTTATCTAGTATCTGGGGACCTGAGAAGAGGTTTCGTTTGAATCGGACTAATCATTAAATAGTTCTCATTTTGGATTCAGGGGGGGGGGGGAGGTGGAAATTTCGATCAGAGCATTAACGCAGTATTTAAACTACAACGGAACACACACCTCCCCCCCCCCCCCGCACAGAATTTAACCAACGACGTTAAAACATTATGAATTATCATTAACTTTCTAACCAGAAACAAATGATTTTTTTTACATACAAAAACAGTAAGTTACTGTTGTTAATTTCTAAAATCAAATACATAAATTACGTATACATGAGAACTCTAAAAATCGCATGAAACAAATCGCAAAAATTCATAACTCGCAGTTCGAATTGAAATCAGCTGACGACCTTTTCATCTGCCAATCACAACTGCCCGGTTGACTTCCAACTGTGCCTACAATTCTATCAGCTACCATTCACAACTGCCCTCCAATGGTATTTGACTTGTAGTGGGTGATTTGTGACGTCATTTGAAACAAAAAACGCTGCAAAACATGAAAAAAAATTTAAAAAACGCATAAAAAATGAAATTAAAAGAAAAAAATCTAATAAAAAAAAATCGAGATATTAAATAATCCGCCTTTCCCTTTTTAAATTATGATTTTTTTTATCTGTAAAGAATTATCAACTTTCTCTAAGCTAAGAAGAGTAAAAAAAATGACGATTCTGAGCGTATCTGAGGCTGAAATGGAAGCAACCACCGAACCAATCAAACATTCTGGGTAAAATTACTTACAAGGAAGGTCTCCTTAAAGCGCATACTCAGAAAATTTTGAAAAAAAATGCTGATGAAGCCACTCATGTTTGTAATAAAGGAACAGTGAAATTTAGCTGCGGAATCCCAGTAGAAAATCTGCAAAAAAATATAATACTTTCGACTATTTGACGCAAAAAACCCGACTTGGCTCGCAACATTTGTTCTTCGCCAACCACAAACGATTTTAATGCATTTTAAAATTTCTGGTAAAATGATTATTTGAATGCACATTCTGGTAAATCCTTAATGAATTTAAGCTGAAACGATGAAAGTTTATTATTTTTTGCATAATTTTTGCATTTTCAACAATGTTTTTTTAATTTCCAAATATGTCTAAGAAATTTTTGTAAAATTTAAAAGCGTAAAATTGTCATAAAAAATTATACGAATGGGTTAATTCTAGGGCTTATGATACCATACGCTCTTGTTCAGAATCATTTGTATTTTGCGTTCAACATTTACTACTCTCTGTACGTTTGCAGCAATATTAATTTAAAATATTCTTTAAATCAGATTAAATAAATCATTCACGATTTTTTATTCTATTTATTAGCGATTGAATGAAATTTTGCTATTGTTTTATCCCCCATTCCACGATTTTTACTAATTTAAACGGCTTCACCGGTTATATGAGTAATTTTTAAATGTATTTTAAAAAGAAAAGCCCGATGACAAACACATTCGTTATACATTTCCATATCGAAGAAGTCGTTGTTTCCATAGCAACAATATTTTTCCTTGAATTGACAATGTTCAGAATCGGGTTTATTTTTGAACTTGAAACAATTTCAATCAATTTAAATTTTGTTTTAAATCGTAAATTGCGATTTTTAAATTTCATTATATATACATATAACTGTGCACACAAAATTGTAGTTTATTATGTAAATGAAATTTACATAAACAAGTTCAGCCTGAAAAAGTTTTTCCTTACAGCTGTGGTGCAAAAATCTAGGCGCCAATGGACTGATTCCCACCACTAAATTTTATTAGTATTCTTCGTCAAATTTTATTAGTATACTTCACCTAACTTTTATTAGTATTCTTATTAGGAGGAAAATACTAAAAATTTAGTGGTGGGAATCGGCCGATTGGCGCCTAGATTTTTGCACCCCTGCCTTAAAGAGTATTTGTTATAAAACTGCATTTCTTTAAATTTTATTCTGTCGCCAACCGGTGATAAATCGCCAAATAAACGAAATTTTAATAATTTTTTTACGGACGTTATATCGAGGTTCCGCAGAAAATTTTTTAATAGACGTATATATCCTCATGAGAAGAACATTCTGTATGTTTTTCAAAAATTTCTGAGTATGCACGTATGGAGACCTTCCTTGTCAGTGTCGAAAGAAAAAATTCGCCAAAAAAATCAAATCGCTATACGAATTTCGCATAAACTTTATTGAAAAGAGGATAAAATTTACTATATTGGGCTAAAAGATTGGAACAGGATTCCAGTTACTAATGTGGGTAAATCGCAGCAAAACGTCAAAAAACACTAAAAATCGCATTTTTAAAATCATGATATTTTATCTGTAGAAGAATTATCGACTTTCTCAAAGCTAAAAAGAGAAAAAAAATAACGATTCTGAGCTTATCTGATGCTGAAATGGAAGCGCAACCACCGAACCAATCAAGCATTCTGGCAAAGTTTCTTAGTGCGGAAGGAAAAAATTCGCCAAAAATTCAAAAATCGCTGTACGAATTTCGCATAAACTTTATTGAAAAGAGAATAAAATTTACTATATTGGGTAAAAGATTGGAACCGGATTCCCGTTACTAATGTGGAAAAATCGCCGCGAAACGTGAAAAAACACTAAAAATCGCATTAGAAATTAAATTTTAAAAAATCTATTAAAAAATTCCAAAATCTGTCTTCGAGGTGCAAAAGTACATGCATATAGGTACCTTCTCACCAAATTTTGTAACTCTGTGTGTAGTGTTCTCTTCAGAACACAAACGAGAAACAGACAGACAGACAGATACACAAACTTCCTTCTTTATTATAGTTGGAGATATCTATGTAGAAAAGTATTTTAATATTTAAACAATAAATTCCTTACCAGTAATAAAATCAAGAATTGTCCCTGAAATTTGTTTTAGATATCTCAGTTAGTCCCTAACGTTGTTTTTATGAAACATCTTTGTAAAACTGCACTTGTTTTTGAAGTGGCGTTTCATGTCATTTTTGTCTGTTGAAATATCAGATTCTACGAATTTAGAAACAGTTTCACGCTTTCATTTGAAATGTATCTACGCGTAAAGGTTTTATATTGTACAGCTAGTATATTCAATTAAATAGCAAAAAAGTAGATTTATTATTGGATTTTGCATTGATGTCGGACCTTGTTATAAAAAATGTAAAATTACAAAAATCAAAATATCACTAAAGACTAAAAAATTCCAAGCTACCCTATGAAATGTGTCTGAGCGTAAAGGCTTTATATTGTAGAGCTAGTTTATTTAATTAAACAACAAAATATTAGATTTGTTTTTAGATTTTTTATTGGTATGGTGTTACGAAAAATGCCTTTGATGTAAAATTACTAAAGACGTTGGCCTACCGGATTTTCATAAGTCCACTGTGTAGAAGTACATTATTTACGGTATAATAATAATGATTCGCATCCTACCACAGAAAAACCTTCCAATGATTAAGTTAACATTCATCAATTCTGCTTATATGCACAGTATTGTCGCTACCATGCGAAAATAACAAGATCGAACTTTTTTTTTTCTATCACAAAATTTAAAAAAAAAATGGCTTAAGTTACGCATATTTTCTAGTTTTAAGAAATTTAACAAAGAAGAATTATTTCAGTCCTTAGAGAATCGACTTGAAAGAAATAATTTTCCACGTTATTTAAGCATAAAATTAGTCATAATCACAGATATCAAGGTTTAACGGCGGATTTTTAATACGATTATTCCTAAATAGGAATTAATATTCGCTTTGTTCAATCCCAGAAATCTCCGATCAAATGAGATGTCGATTACTTTTCGGAAATAGTGATCTTCTTAATACACAATCTTTGGTGCCTGTGCATAAATAGCATTTTTAAAGACTCTAAATTTGTACCACGTTGTAATTAGTTTTAGAAAATAAAATCAGACAATTTATATTACTGTAAAATAGGGTGAAACAAATCTAGCCTTTAGGGTTGTGTGATTACAATATGAATAAATAACGTACTGACACTAACAATATTTTACCCGGCACACACATTAGCACAGCAAAGATTTTTTGATCAATTAAAATCATTGTGATATTTGTTGTTGAAATTATCAAATCAAACTCACGATATTCAACGTAATTCACTCATCCAAAAGTATTCTGAATTATTTTAAGTTGTATAAATAATACGTTCATTTCGTAACTTTATATATCATAAAGATGAAATACAATTAACACCACTAAGCTTCAAAGAGAGCTGTTTTCAAATCGCAACTGGCTACTTTGACACAATCGCGAAACCATTCTCATCCTTAACCCTTTCCGGCACAGACAAAGTCTGTTCATAAAATGAGAAATTCTGACTGACACCGGAATTTACAAATGACTTTTTTAGAAAATATGAACTCCTTAGTTTAAGCTTTCATTATAGAAACAAAATTTTATTAAAATATTCTTGGTGCCGTATGCAAGTTTGGAATTAAAATTAGGTGTGCCCGGAATGAGACCACTGCGCCGGAAAGGGTTTTAAAGGGACAAAATTTACAGATTATATTTTTTTTTCGGATTTCGTAGAATTAAACATTTACCATTTTAAAATAAATAAGTAAAAGTACAGAACCTTTCAAGAAATATTATCAGTTCTGGCTTTCAGAAATATGGTGCCCACCTGCTTGTCTAGTGTTTAGAGCGTTGGACACTGAATAAGAGGTGTCGGATTAGAAATTCAACTCAGACATGGATATTTGCAGAGATCTGACTAATCTTCCGTAATATGTGGATTAATTTAACCCAGGTTTAATACGTTTCACACCAGAAATTTGTTTACGGAATGAAATTAAATATATTCCATGAAGAAATCTGAAATAAACTAAATAAAATTTCATCAAATAATTTTTCTGTTTCGAAACTTTGTTTAACTGGGTCAAATTAATCCACATATTACGGGAGATTAGTGCAAACTTGACACCTCTGATATTTGTAGTGTGTCAGACTGCACTTTAAACAGAGGTCGCGGTCTGTTTAGATCTTGTGTGCAAAAGATGTCCGTAGCGTTCATAATCAATGAATGAATCAATCAATCGAACACGGGAATCAACAGAAGGTGAAAATCAGTTAGCAATCGACTCTGATGGAAAATGTATAATTTTTATAAGAAAATATTTAACGGTGAGTGATTGTTTAGCACTTGAATGATACACCTAAATCTGAATTTTTCTCGTTTGTAGGAATCAAATTAATTTTGCAATTGTGACAGAAAAAAATCGCATTGTCGAGGGAAGAAAATGAACCTTTTGAGAATATACTTAAATGTATATGATATGATCTTTTTCATGGGAGAGAGAACAAAGGGAAGTAAAAAACATATTTTTTATTTAAACAAGACAAATTGTAACTGAGAAAAAAAAAATTGATATTTTACTATTGAATCTTTCGTACTTAGATTACAATATATTATTTAATTGTTTCGATATTCATATTCTTCTGTTTGAGTTACAAATAAAAATGAAGTGTTTAGCTGAACACAACATTAAATTAATTCGTTGTTTTATTTGCGATAGGAACGTATCCCACAGATTCCGTACGAATAAAATATTTAAAAAAAATGATACATACGGCATCCAGAGAGTAAGTTCTGTTTGCGATTTATCGTCCAATTTACGTTGTTCTGGAATCGCAAGAATGCGCAGTGCGCCGAGTTGTTGGACTATGATACCCCTATATAAGAGTGGTGACATACACACAAGGAGCATGTTCAGACTGTGCTTAGACAGACGGTTTTGTCCAAATTATGGCAAACCTATATTCCAGACTTAGAAATACTCGTCTGGACGAGTTTGATTATACGAGTGAGACAGGTTAAGAAGCATTAGATGGAGATAATGTCCGGCATGTCCAAATGCTTGACTATTCTCTTTTGTCCAGTATCATTTCAACTAATCAGATTTTATGTACCGTATATCGCCACTATCATATCGAAACACTCTAGTTGTACGCATACGCAAATTAGAAACGCTAATTTTACAGATAACAGTAGGATTTCCGGTAATGCTTAATAAAATTGAACTGCCCGCTGCGAGCAAAGAGCGCTTAGGCGTACGGTTTTTGAATACACACAAAGTTCCATCACCTAAAATTCAACGTCTAATTTGTGGAGTGTATAATGAACAAAATATGAGGGCTTCAAAGGTACGAACATGGATGTGAGGCTGCAACAGTCTACTTGCTGAGGAACGCAGTGACCGACAATATCTCCATCTATGGTGAAAATCGATCGAGTGCTGTGGAAGAGAAGACCCCTTTTGCACCTGAGAACATTTGCTTAATGGTCAGAGATTTCATATTGAGAATATTGTCAGACAATGTCTTACCACTGAAATAGCATAAAGGCGGCCTCGTTCTTGAATATGGGGATACAAAGTTTGATACCTCCTTAAGACTGATGTGTCATCTAGAGTTGCAAAGACTGGAAAAAACCCAGATTGAATGTAGGAATAAACCGGGTTTTTTGTAATTAAACTGGGTTTTTCAAGAATAAACCGGGTCTTTTGGGAATAAACTTGGTCTTTAGGGTTTAAATTTCAGAATAAACCAATTTTTTGCAACTCTTGTCTCAATAGATGTAGCAATTATTTTGAAATATAGTCCAGCATTTTTACTTAGTGCACAATAAAGCATTTTTCTTGTATTACATTTCAAATATTCTTATTTGGTCAATGGTACTTACTTTCTGGTCGCCCCATGTAGTCTAAATATAGAACTGTTTTCTTTTAATAATAATGTTATACATATACAGTAACAAAAATTGTTACAAAAACAAAATTTATATAATCGTTATTGGCTAGTGACATAGTATTCCATCAGGTAAAAACAAATCACTAGTACCTAAAATTTATGTATATATATTCCATATATTCTATAGTTATATTTAAATGTGTTTACAGTTTAAAACAGTTAAATAATTGACGTTGTCTCCATTTGTCATTAAATTATCATGCGTCTGCAACTTTACGTGGGTGTGGCAAATTGCGTAAGCAGCGAGCCTTTAATTACTGCATACGAATATCATTAGTGAGGCGCACCACCGATTCACCACCTAAACTGGAACTTATTATTGATTTAACTTAGTTAACGCAACTTTAATAAGATTTGAAACGAGCATTGTCCCGAGCATTGAAAAAATACTACATTACTACATGTATGCATGAATTTTTTTGTTAAAAAATACATAATTGTACACTATTCTCAGCTATATTGATGTAGATCTTTTTCCTCCAAAATTTTTATTATAAATACATATTTATAAAGTAATCTCAGATATATCCAAGTAGATCTTTTTCCTCCAAAATTTTTATTATAAATACATATTTATAAAGTAATCTCAGATATATCGAAGTAGATCTTTTTCCTCAATTTTTTTTATTACAAATGCATATTTATAAAGTATTCGCAGCTATATTGATGTAGATAATTTTTTAATCCACATTTTTATTAAAAAATCCATATTTCTAAACTAGTTTCAAATATATTGATGTAGATAATTTTTTTCAATTTCTGGTGTAAAAAAATTTTCAACGATATATTTTTCATCTTATGTTACATTCTTAGCACTATTTTCAGATAATTAAGCTATTGCATTTTTTTTTTCTTTTTTTTTTCTATTTCTTTTACTTTAATATAATTTTCAGTTTTTTTCTGAAAAATGGTGGTAATGTTCAAAAGAAGAAACACGAAAGTAAAATACTTATAACTATCACAATCTTACTTTTACGATAAAAAGAAATTTTGTGTAACATGACGGGACAGTAATATTCTTTTCTAACTGTTACTGCTGTTTATAATGTATTTTTTGTTTTACTGAATGAAAACTAAAAGTTGTTTTAACGTGTTAAAAATATTGTTTGCATCGTTCTGTTGTATAAGCTATGTCCTTCTAATATCGTTATGAGTTTAAGATGAGTAGCTGCGAATATCTTAAATAATGCCAGTAAAAATATTTCGCTTATTTCTGAGAACAGACATTCAGTAAAGACAATATTCATCTTGCCAAGGTAAAGAGCACAAAAAATAAAAACTAATGATGTAAAAGAAAGTGGAATCTTATAAATATACGCGGTGACCCTAAAGCATTGAAACGCGCTTTAATAGTTTACCTATTGGAGACACATAGGCAATGTAAACTGCGAAAGAGTTCAAAATAAGATAAGTATTAAGATTATATTGGTGAAGTAGTCCTGCCATTAATTTTCAAAAAGTTGCACTTTTAAAATTTCATACAGTAAATGAGGCCTATAAGTTTTATTTTGAAAAACCTTCTCCCTGCTGTGAAAAGTAAAAGAGTAAAAATTCCATTCTTGTACGTGCCAAACTACGTAAGTTCAAGCATGTAGCGCTTTGATTATTACTTTTTCGGCATAAACTTTTTAGTAAAGTCTAAGAAGCACTTCGCATACAGGGTGAAACTAAACTCTTGGGCAAAATTTTAAGGGGTGATAGTACACATCAAGACAAACAATATTAAATAGGAAACTAAGGGTCCCAAACGTCTTCCGAAGGTGATAGGTGCCATTAAAGTTTAGGGTCCAAAATTTCAAATAATTATAAAAACGGAAAAATTGGTCGATTCGTTTGCGGTTTTCGCTAAAACTATTGTTTATGTCGGTACTTTCTTAAAAATAAATTTTAAAGAAATTGTTAAAAAAATGTCGATAGAGGGCGCTTTAGACTTTGGAGTAACGAACAACTATTTTTTACCGTTATTTTTTGTATCGGATTAAATGCTTTCAAAAGCTTAGACTTAAAAATAAATTTTGAGCTCAAAATCTGAATCGTTGGGAGTGGTTAAGTAGCGCAAACTGAATTGTGTTCAGGAGTTGAAATTTGAACCCCCCTGCACACAGTTCAGTTATTCCCGATCTTGGTGTCGTAGACCAGGCAGAAACTACCACCCCCTACACGTAAAATAAACGATAAAGGGATGACAAAATAAAATAGAAAGTTTATTTTAAAAATAATTTTTAAAGATAAAGTTCAAAAATGCCGATAGAGGGCGCTTTAGACTTTGGAGTAATGAACAACTATGTTTTACCGTCGACTCCGACGAGGACCTGGTTGCGAGGATTGCCGTCGTAGCAGGCGATATCCGGGAGATGCCCGGGGGTATTCAATAATGTTCGCAATTCCCTCCGCTGGCGGTGTGAGACCTGCATCGTTGCTGGTGGGCACTCTTTCGAGCAGTTTTTGTGATTCCTCACGAACATCATGCATGTACCATTTTCTACGTGTCAACCTTCATTCATATTGCGCACTACATGCATACATCAAATTGTTTATTTTTATTTTGCGCGGAGAAATTGCTCGTCTGTTATGAATAAATTTTCTGTTTAATTTTGTCATTAGTCTATCGTTTATTTTACGTGTAGGGGGTAGTAGTTTCTGCCTGGATTAATTTTAACACAATTATTCAAATTGATAAAGAAATCATATGTGTTGTAATTTTCCAACTGCACGAAAAATGTCCGGGCCAGGATTCGAATCTGGAGGGCATGAACTGGATGAATTATGGCCTCCAGATTCAACCGAGATAGCTCAGTTGGTAGAGCATGACAGCTTCAGCCAAGAGATCCCATGTTTGAATCCTGTCCCGGACATTTTTCGTCCAGTTGGAAAATTACAACTCATATTGTTTCTGCCTGGTCTACGACACCAAGATCGGGAATAACTGAACTATATTCAGGGAGTTCAAATTTTAACTCCTGAACACAGTTCAGTTTGCGCTACTTAACCACTCTCAACGATTCAGATTTTGAGCTAAAAATTTAAGTTTAAGCCTAAGCTTTTGAAAGCATTTAATCCGATACAAAAATAACGGTAAAAAATAGTTGTTCGTTACTCCAAAGTCTAAAGCGCCCTCTATCGACATTTTTTCAACCTTTTCTTTAAAATTTATTTTTAAGAAAATACTGACATAAAGAATAGTTTTAGCGAAAACCGCAAACGAATCGACCAATTTTTCCGTTTTTTATAATTATTTGAAATTTTGGACCCTAAACTTTAATGGCGCCTATCTCCTTCGGAAGACGTTTGGGTCCCTTAGTTTCCTATTTAATATTGTTTGTCTTGATGTGTACTACCAAGAGTTTAGATTCACCCTGTATAATTCATTCATTAAAGATAGTACATGAATACAGCGCTATTCAAGTTACGCAGATTTTAATTTAATTGTTAAAAAATATACGGTTGTATAAAGTATATTTTATTGTGTTTGTTAATCATACAGTAGTAATTTTCAAGATGATACGTTTAGATTACAACATTGCTCAATCACGAATAATCAATCATTCATGCGAAATGTTTAATATAAAGTAAAATTTCTTTAAGTCAAAAATTTAAAAAAAATAGGTAATTAATTTTCGAAGATTTTCCTCATTGTCAGTTCAATAAAATAATTAATATTCTTTATGATCAGATTAGACGATATATCAATCCCAAATGTCTAGAGGATAATCGATAATCCAAAAATAGTGCTTTTCATGATGACATATTTTGGTTTCAAAATCGCTCATTTCTGAATATCAACATTCACATCAGTTTAATACAAAATACAACTGCCTTAAATGATAAACTAAAAGAGTAGTGTACCTATAATTATTCACATATATCTTATAAATTTTTATGTTTCGTACATTTAAAAAAGTCCCCTCATTCATAGACACCAAATATTTCAAGGACTCTCTACACTATAAAAAAGACAAATGTTTCTTAATATGGGATAATATAATATAACCACGAATGAAAAAATGAATAACTTCTTTCGAGTTACCCACGATTACGAAAAGTGTTCTTTATATTTAGAATCAAGAACTTTTTATGTGAATGCTACCAAGCGTAGGAATTTCCACGGGTAATAACAACATGCCTACGGGGTAATGTCAACATGGGTTGATTATTGCTAAGTAATAAATAAAATCACGAAGAAACTTCAATTTCTTTATTCATACAAAATAATTCAAACAATAACACAATGTTTAGATGTAATAGATTCACATTTCTTAAATGCAAGAACCCTGTTAGGACTTGTTGAGGAGGGTTTTTAACACTTCCAACATACTTGAAAAGTGCTTATGAATTTGGTTTGTCTGTCTATCTGAACGTATCTCTATCCGTCTGTCTGTCTGACCGTTTGTTTGCCGTCTGTCCGTGCTCTAACTCGCGTACATATATGTTATAAATTTTTATGTTTCGTACATTTAAAAAAGTCCCCTCATTCATAGACACCAAATATTTCAAGGACTCTCTACACTATAAAAAAGACAAATGTTTCTTAATATGGGATAATTATAATATAACCACGAATGTCACTTGAATTGCCAGACAATTGATATATGTTATTAAGGTTTACTATCGCATGTCCGGCATTGAAAATTAAGTATGTAGCACTTGTACGCCGTGTAAAAGAACATTCAAAAGAATGCCGTCACATTATGGTCTATGGGGGAAAATTTTTGCTTGGCATTTAATGATGTTAAACTATTTCAAATATATTAAAATTGATATACATTGCTGAAGTGCACTACAAGATATGCTTACTATCGAATATGGTACATGTACCACTTTTAATTAGTTTACAGGGAAACTCAAAACAATTCCCTTATAATATGGTCTATGGGAAAAAGTCGTTTGCGGTGCATTTTAATCATGTTATACTATTACAAACATAATGATATTGATATCAATTTGTGAGGTGCACTAAAACATGCTTTCTGTAGAATATGAAGCGTAAAGCATTTCTCATTCATTTACAGGGCCACACAAGATTATTCGGTTACATAATGGTCTACGGGGAAAAACCGTTTGCAGAGTATTTCAATTACGTTACACTATTTGAAATATAATGAATTTGATAGACATTACTAAGGTTTACTACAAGATACCTATTGTAAATATGATGTGCATAGCATTTATCGTTCATTTACAGGGACACACAAAAGATTTCGGATTCAGTACTGTATCCGAAGTATTGTCTATAAGCGATAAGTCCTGGAAGTGCGTTTTCAGTTAGGTATGTGTTTAACTAAATTTTTCATACTATGTGGTATATGTAAAAGCTATAGATCATATACAGGGTTACGCAAAAAAAAATCGTAAGCATTACTGTGTATCAGCGTAAATTTCTTAAGGGTTTTTTTTTAATAGAGTTATGCATTTTGAACGTGAAATATATTTAGTACGCTGAGAGATATTTGTTGAAAATAAATAAAATCATATACAAGGCCACGCAGAGAACTGGATACATGGCCACTTATGTATGATAATTTCTGGAATTTTGATTTCAGTACTTTACAACGCGTTTTTTCCTGAATTAAACTTTAGTTGAATATGTGGCGTGTATAAAAATCTTACTCTAATATACAGGGCTATACAAAATAATTCCAATATGTTTCCGCCTATTGGTAGAAACTGCTGAAGGTGAATTTTCAACTGTGGTATGTGTTTTCATACTAAACTAAATTGTATACTATACAGGGTATAGATACACATCTGTAGATTACATGCAGGGCTGCACAAAAGAATTGGAGTACTTTTCTGGCTATTGCCTGTAATTGCTAATATGTGGTTTTCAAATGTGTTTTGCGTTTTCTAAAATATTTACTTAGATATCTTATTTACCTTATTAAACAGGGAAGGTTTGTTAAAGTATTCTGGTAGTGTTGGATACTGTTTAATACTCTATGCCTGATGCATGATTTCACTTTCTTGTTTAAACTTAGGCTTGTATTTCTTTTTTAAATTTTAATATACAGTTTTCTCCAGCCATTTTCTTATCTTTGTTAAAATTGTATTTTATTTTCCAATTTTCAGTTAATTCGTAGCCTTGTCGTCTCAATTCAGTTAAAGTAATGCCATGAAATGTATTAGATAACTGTTTAATGTGGTATGTTAAAACAGTTTCTTGATCAGGTGTGAAGATTGATTTTTTCCCCAAGGCGAGTTTATCAGTAGAATTCGACTTTAAAACGTCATGCACGTTAATTCTTAGAATATTGAATTAAGCAGCTACGATTTTAACTGATCTGCTACTTAGAACTAGCTCAAAAGCTCGTTTAGCGTCTCTTCGATCCATCTATCTGTCGCCGTATACATATTTCTGGATCTCGCTAGCTAAAAGGCAACAAGAACCAATATTTAGGCGATTAAAAACCCCATTTCAAAATATACGGACATGGGGAATACCGACACCGCACTGTAAAAAAAATACTGAGGTTTGTAAACTTTTTTTAGTATATATGTATTCCACAGATTTTTTTATTTACCGGTACTATAAACCGGAATCGTTGCTAGCTGTTTTCTAGTAATGTTGCTAGCTGTTTTTCTAGTAATTCTTGCAGATTTTCTTGTAACTGAGTAAGAATACAAATTTTTTTTTAGTAATTGCAAAGATCAATGAGAAAAACTAAAATTTTTTTAGTAGATCGACCCATTTTTTTTACAGTGCGTGTCGGTATTTCTCCGCGAAAGGATGTCAACATTACCCCGGATGAACAATACAACTTACAAAGTGGCCGCGAGGTTTAATCTATTCACTAACAACAAACAGATATTACAATAAAATGTTCCATGAATTCCATACTTCTTTAAGAGTTAACTAGTTAGAATAATCAAATGACTGTTGAAAGACTTGTTGCGTAAGACAGAATTTACATAAAAATTTGCAAAAAACACCTTTTTCAATGCACATGGACAGTATTCAACAACAAACTCTTTCGCATTAATTGCCACAAATTTCGCTACTCGACGACAACAACTAACAGCGCTATGAGCGCAACACGCCCACAAAATTCAAAGTGTTGGTATTGTCTGTAGTGTCGATTTTCCCCCTGTCTCCCCTATCAAACACGTCAATACCAGTACGCATGAATTGAATGACATAGAATTACATATTCGTAATACTACAATAAATGTATGTATAATTTCTAAGTAGAAAATAGCTGTAAAATAATTTCTTAAAAAACTAATCATATGAGCAAACCTTTTCGAATGATGCCCATAACTTGTAATACGTAACTTTTATGTAATGAAAGTATGACATGACATCCATAGCCACATGTGTATCTTAGTACAGGGTTACAAGGGTATAAGTTATCCAACTACTTAATTTGTGAACGTATCAAACTACAGTTATAAAATTGATGTGTACACATATATAAGGGAGTTTGCGCTTAACAATGAAACCACTCGCAGAGCTTCTAGCGCTTACACGCAAAATTTAGCTCTTTTATCTCGAAAATTACTGGAAATATGGCAAAAATGCCAATTAGAAAGTTGTTTAGCTGTTTGCTTTATTACGATCGCTATGATCATCTTTTGCACACGAAGGTTAAATAGACTGGGACGTCAGTTTAAAGTGGAATCCGACCCAATATAATTACATATGCGTGAGTTGGTATTCGAACTCAGCACCTCCTGTCCAATAGTCAGCGCCATAACCACTAGACCAGCAGGTGGGCAGAAATTTGTTAAGCGCCGTGAATTTAATAGGAAATAGCGCTTTATAAGAATGAATAGCCTAAGAAAAACAGGGAAAGTGCGAATGTCAGTTGATGCGAATCACGTTATTGCTCTGACAAGAATGAACGAATTGCATTGCAGCTAATGCTGACCAATTCAGTATACACAGTTATCTTTTCTGTCTTAACCACGTTGTTTGATAGCAATTCCCACACTCTTTTCTCACACTATATTTCTTTGTATCGAGTACAGATGGGAATCAGATAAATTAAAACTAAAGTTTCGCTTTCGCTATAGGCTTTTTTTGCATATACGGTGTCATTTTCTACTACAGAGGGATGGGGATATCTACCCCAGAAAACACAGCATATGCTTTTGTGTCATTGTCCACTACATCGACAACGATGAAAATCCTTTTTCTAAGTGACTTTTTTCGATATCCCTAATACTTTTCGAGATAGGATAATTAAGTTCGAGAGTTCGCCACTAGGGACGCTGAAAGTGATCTGATTGTTTAGCGCACGGTACCCAGTTTGATCTCTTTTTTATTCAAAAATCCCGAAAGAATTATTTTTACTTTAAGTAATCACGAAATGTCTGTCATTAAATGAAGCAAAATTTACTATTGAATATAGAAATTTCTGGTATGAAAAGGCTCTACTTTTATAAATGTATCTAAATCTGTTCACAAATTAAATGGCTGGGTGACTTATAAGCTTTCCAAGTTGTATGAAATATAATCCTTTAATCTCAATAAAAATTTTCAAAAGAATTGATAGAAGATTTCAATTCAAAATAATTGACAAAGAAGAATAATTTTCTTTGAATTATTCGAGTGCATTTCAATATTGCATACAAGAAAAACGAAATCAAAGATATCGCCGAATATTTAGTAATACATTTTCATTATTTTTCTCAATGTACTGCATAGGGTGTTTGCGAACACTTACAACAAAAAGAGGAGGAGAAGAACAACCCAAGGCAGACATATTTGCCACAGAATTATTCAGTAAAATTTATTTTACTGAATACAGGGCGATTTACTCCACGCCAAATAGAAATATTCATTAATAACTTTAACTTTTATAATTTTTTATGTACAGTCAAACAAAAGAAAAAGAACACTCCCATAAAATTTAATCCTCACATTGTCACACAAAAATATACAAAAATAACCATTCGACTAGGAATTATGTCTTCTTTCACTTTATGTTAGCAAGCTTAAGGTTGGGTCGTCTTTATACCGAAATTGTAACAAACTCATTTGGACCGGTTTCACGGAAGCGAAATTGTCAATCAGGCATACATCTACCACTAATTTTAAACAGTTTTTGTCCAATTTAATTACTGTGATTAATTAAGTCAAAAATATATATTTTTTAATCAGTTGTGGAACTTTGCCTGATTTACCCCCATCACTCCCGTTAAGTCGGTGCCTATCACAAAACTCTGAAATATTACATATGAACCCCTAGTTTTGACATAATATTTCGATTTTTTGGTAAATATTATATTTGGAAACCGAAGGAGGTGTCAATCTGGAAAATAGGTTAGGAATTATGACGTTTTAAGATTTGAAACTCCTAGTGTTAAATTCGTTTGTAATCGCAGCAAAACAGATTGCAATGCAGGTAGTTTTTTAAGCATAAGACAAAAACTATTTCGTGGAATCAGCTGTAATTTTGGATTCGCATATTCTTCTATAAATCGATTTCTTTTAAAAAAGTTCTTAGTTTAAAATTCGTATGTTTTACGAAATTTTATTTTGAAAATAAATATTCTTTTAAATTAATTTTCGAAAAAAGAAACGAATTTATTTTTTTTTAAACGGAAATCGATTTCTAGAAACTTCAAATATACGTATCCACGAATACAGCTAATTCTGCCAAGTAGTTTTTGAGTTATGCTTAAAACACTACCCACAATGCAATCTGTTTTTCAACGATTACAAATGAGTTTAACATTAAGAGTTCCACAGTTAAAATATTCATAATTCCTAAACTAAATAACTTCTTTGATTGACTTCCCGTTTGATCCTAAGGTAAAATGTATCGAAAAATAAAAGTGTGATATAATTAGGTGTTTGTATGGAGAATTTTACAGTTTGGTACAATTTCAGCATGAGGTGAACCCTCTAAGACTTTTTTTAACATAAATTGAAAGATGACGTAATTTCCAGTCGAATGGCTTTTTTTTTTTTTTTTTGTGATATTTTTGGAAAAATGTATGGGATCTCTTACTTTTTTTTTTTTTTTTGGCCTTGTGTAAAATGTGAAGACATGAAGTATCTACTATTTTCATCCAAATAATACTGAAATATGTTTGCTATTTCAGAATGCAACTAAATTTAAATGGCACTGACCGAATTACTGTGAATTTCCATAATTTCTCTTGTTGAGTTAAATTTCATGAAAGCAAAATAAGTCTTAAATCTGTTTTTTGACTATATCGTTAAAATACCATTTTGAATGTTACAGTTTTGATCGGGTTCGGCTTTTATTGAGTCACCTTATATTTTTATCTGAATAAGTGAATTTTGACCATACGTTCTATGGCAAGTATTATTCGCCTTGATCTATATTATCACCCCTTTTCTTTTTTTGAAAGAATTTTCGGATAATATATGTACTACCAAAATATCATAATGTCAATGCTATTTTTTTAAATAGAAAATCGTTAAGAAAGCTTTCATCAAATTGTATTTAAATGAGTAAAGTCTTTACGATTATGGAGATAAAATTTAATGATTATTATTTAGATTTTAAAAAACTATAACATGACGCATCATAACTGTTTTCTTTGTTTTCTACTTATATTTATTTAATATTTACTGCATTAGAGTAAGAATTTTGAAATGCAAAAGATCTGTTTTTCCGCATTTACTGTCAAATAACTATTTCTAAATCCGACAGTCTAGTTCATCAACATCCCAATTAAAGAGAGATTACCGAAAACAACTTTTAAGGCGGGCAAAAGTTTTTGAAGGGAATCATTGGTGTATTATACTGATGTTAGCTATTTCCTGAAGCTCTTTTCCAAGTTCAATAAAATTATAAGACAACCTAATAAAAATATTTTGAAGGACATAAAAGATCTTTTTAAACAAAACTCTTTCGTGGCGTTATTTTATCTTTAAAGATGATCACTTAGAATTCAAAAACAATTATGAAATAGCTATAATTAAGTTTTTCTATTTAAGTTTTGCATTAATTATTTTTTAGATATTTATACAAAGGTTAAAGTATCTTTTAAAATTTTCTACCTATACAGAGTGCCCCACTTAAAGCGGATTCTGAAAAAAAAAAATCTTAATTGACTCCACTCGACTTTCCGAACATTTCATACAATCCCGAAAGAATTATTTTTACTTTAAGTAATCACAAAATGTCTGTCATTAAATGTAGCAAACTTTACTATTAGTAATTTCTGGTATGAAATGGCTCTACTTTTATAAATGTATCTAAATCTGTTTATAAATTAAATGGCTGGGTGACTTATAAGCTTTCCAAGTTGTATGAAATATCACCCTTTAATCTCAATCAAAATTTTCAAAAGAATTCATAGAAGATTTCAATTCAAAATAATTGAAAAAGAAGAATAATTTTCTTTGAATTATTCGAGTGCATTTCAACATTGCATACAAGAAAAACGAAATCAAAGATATCGCCGAATATTTAGTAATACATTTTCATTATTTTGCTCAATGTACTCTTATAGGGTGTTTGCGAACACTTACAACAAAAAGAGGAGGAGAACAACACAGGGCAGACATATTTGCCACAGAATTATTCAGTATTATTCACTTATTCAGTAAAATTTGCAGGGCGATTTACTCCGCGCCGAATAGAAATATTCATTCATAACTTTAACTTTTATATTTTTTTATGTACAGTCAAATAAATGAAAGAGAACTCTCCCATAAAATTTAATCTCCAAATTGTCACACAAAAATATACAAAAATAACCATTCGACTAGTAATTATGTCTTCTTTCACTTGCCTACATTCACTTGCCCTGCCTACAAGTATCTCATATGTTCTCATATGTCTCTTTATGCTTAAAAAAGAGTCAGACAGTTTTGAGTTTTTTTTAATTGTCTACTTTTATGTGAAATATGAAAGCTGACTCCTCATGAGCAACTGTGCGACCCCTTTCCTATACGTGGTTGGTCCTTATCCAAGTTTAAACTTTGTACAAGGTCTTTGTCTTACAGTGAAATACATTAATCGCTTTTCATTCCAATAGAATTAAATTATGACATGTGGCATTATTTTATGTATACGAGTATATTTCCTTTGTTCAGTTCTGATACTTTGTGTGACCATCTATTTTTTTTATTAAGATTTTGTTGGGTTTTTTTTTTGTTTAAACGTCTTGCATATTCTAACATTTCTATCTCACAGACATTACTAGGTATGTCGAGGTATGTCAAAATATAATGGTGATTTCAATGTTAACATCAGAAACAGAACTAAAAATCAATTATCAGAATATTTATTAACTCCTGATTTAAGTGCATTCATTCAAATATCTCCTACCATGGAAAATACAGTTATTGACAATGTATTCACCAACATCCCCGTATAATGTGGCGTTATTCACTCATTTTTCGTCATCATAAACAGATATGGAAAAGGTTTTTTAAAAAGTTATACAGAATATCCATATTTGTTACTATTGAGGGTTCATTTCTCTCTGAATGTTCGTTATAGTCATCTATACTTTGCTAGTATATATAGCTATACACAGCACTATGTTATATAGTTTTCTACAAAGTCTTACTATTCTTTTAGTAACGATTTTTTGTACTATTGCAGTTAGTAATTAATAAATTTAATGTGCGGAACCCTTTGAGCACGAGTAATACTCGCACTTGACCGATTTATTTAATAAGAGGAAAGCTAAACCCATGTAAATGGCAGAGAAAATAATGAGTTTTTTTTTTCGACGGTTTCACTGTATTTTCTAAATGTGGTTGAGCGGAGTATTTTATAAGAAAAAATAAATCTACTTTTATTAATAGAGGGATTAAGTGATTTTTATATTAAATTTTCTTTAATGATACTTAAAAGTACCGTCAGAGCGTAAAGGATTACAGTTGTTAACAAATTCACCCTTAAAGTGGGCGTGCTGTTGTAATTGTACGACAAACGAGATTTTTCCAAAAATTTGTTTCGCAAATGGTGCCGAAATAACAAATTCTATTTTTACAATATGTATAATTGCTTTTCTTATATATCTCTTTTCACTGTTATAAAAAAAAACTTGCATTTTTAATAGCGTAACTACTCTCCAAAACAATACGTGGTGCGCACACTCGTGCAAACGTTTTAAGAGCGCCCGCTGTAAAGCTAACTCAAATCTTATGATAATATTTTAAACTAGATTTTTTTAAAATACTATTTAACTTAATTAACTAACGTATTTATATGTGACACATCTTTACTTTATTTTATTAAGAAATTTGTGTTTCGAAATATGATTTAGATTCATGTTCATTTAGATTTTTCGGTCCGATTAACAGGTATGGCCGTTCTAGTGTTAACTAAATCCTGTGTGACGCTGGATGCGCTGTAATAATCCTTAACAAACGAATGCTGTCATATTCGCGACAACAAATGTTTACTATCCAAATTTGTTGTTTTCCATTATTATTGTTTCGGCACCACTTTTTCTAACAAACTTTATTGCATTTTTTAATTCCTGAAATTTTGAGATTTTATAAGGCAAAATACTCTGTGTGAAAATACTGGGGGTCTACATGGAAACAACACATTTGGACAATAAAAATTGGTTGTCGCGCACTGTCAAAAAATTGCAGCAAACTGTCCAGTCATTCCACCTTTTTTTACAAAAACGCACACATAACGGTACTTTGAACTTTGAAATTTGAAGGGGGTGGGCTTTGAGACCTATAGCTACTAGGCTGTCGTCTCGAATGATCCATATACATTTTTTTATTCACAGAAACACAGACATGACTTCAACAATTACATAAATCTTGACGAGACAGTACAAGGAAATTTACAACACCAAGAGTTACATCCGGGAGCTCCACAAAGTGTGTGCAATGTAGCTGGCGGGAGTCGAACACCGCCGGCCTTGCTTCCTACGCTATGAAGCGATTAGCGGAGTGGTGCCTTAACCACTCGGCCACGGAGGCCCCCACATAACGGTAATTTAAATATATTATGACCATAATATTGACAATAATATGGTCAGAATACAGTTAAATTACAACTATGTAACCGTTTTCTATAAAAACGGTTGAGTGACTGAAAAATTTGTTGCAAATTTTTAATAGTGCGAATATAGAGGCATTCGTACGTTAAGAGTAAATACCGGGGTTGTTAGTTTGGCCTCCTTTTTTTATTCAGATACTAGTCGGTCTTCGAAAGTCTGACCGGTCGCTTCCGAGTGAGGCACAGAAAGTGCATTTTACATGCAAAAAGAAAATATAAATAAGATACTTTATTTTAAACTATGCGAAAATAACTAATAAGCACATGAAAAAAGTACGTAAATAATTATTTCGCGAGATAAATAATATATATTTTTAATGAGCCCCCTGACAAAGTACTGTTCGGCCTTACCCTGATCATCTAGAGGGAAGAGAGATCTTTCAGATAAAATAAATAAAAATGGGATTGGCTAACAAGGGGACCGCCAAACATGATGCTCACAGATTTTGATGATTTTAAAGTACGTTGTAGGGATCATACCCGTAACTATTCAGGTCAAAGGTTTCCTTCAAATGGGCTTTAGTTTTCGAGAAATTTCGGGTTAAAGTTCAGCATGCATTTCAAATACCTATAGTTCGGGGTTTTGAACAAGAACTCCGTGGCTCAGAGCTGGCGCTCGCGATTTGAGAGCCGGAGATGAGGGTTCTGTCCTCTCATGTAACTTTTTTAACTTTATAAATAAATTTTATATATTTGTCGAGTTATAAGTTTTATGCAGAATTATGAATTCTGCATCTTTGAACTTTTTGATATTTTCCTAATAAATTCCATTTACATTTTCTAATTTTTCGTGAAAATATATAGTTTTTGCGCAATTTTGATTCTAATATTTCTGTTGACGAAAATCCAAACTAATTTATGTCTTGATATCTCGTCTTTTTAAAACGATTATTGTTTACATATATATATATATTTACTTATATATTTATCGTATTTATGAAATAATGCATTTTTTTTATTTGCATATTCTATTTAAAAAAATTAAATAATTAAGAAAAAAATAGCAAAATAATATATTCTTTTAATATTTGATTTGTTCTAAATATATTGAAATATGTTAATTGCTGAAATACTAAAATATTTATCATCACCGACATCGACATTTTTAGTTTATTAAATATGGAAGTAATTGTGTGATACTTATCGCAAAAATATTCTAAACAAATTCCGTATTAAAAATCGCCTTTAAATATCTGTACGTAAATTGTTTTAACAATATTGGAAGAATGTATAAATTACAATATTATATCTTCTTTAAATACTTAAATTGTGATAAATATGTTTAAAAATGCATTAAAAGTTGAAAAACAATTATTTCAAACGTTATAATTGTCTGCAAAGGAAGCTAAACAAAATGCATAAAAAGAAAATTTTATTTATTCTGATATTACCATAAAAGTCATTGCAGACGATTTTTTTTCAGATATTTTTTATATGTATTGTAATTTACGAACGATTTTTCATTTCTAGTTGAATTTTTCTGTATGACATCGACTTGTTAGAATGAAAAAAAAATTAATTGTAATATATTAATTTTTTATTTGTGTAAATCAAAAATGATGTTGAGTTTGAACTTTACAGTTAAATGTATTTAAATAACAGACACACACACACACACACACACACACACACACATATATATATATATATATACATATATATATATATATATATATATATATATATATATATATATGTATATATATATATAACAAGCAAAAATTTGGATGTAAGCTTTACTCTTTAATATTTTACTACTCCTTTCAAGATATGCTGTTGGAATTACCTAATCATGCATACCTTTAGAAGATTTCAGATAAAAAAAATATTTTGTATAAATTATAAAAAATGATAAATTTTCATTTAAATTTTCATAAAGTTTAAAAAAGTATTATTTTAGAAAGGTTATTAAAATATAAAGGGTAAATAATAAAAAAATTAAACAAAATCTAGACACAAATTAGTTTGGAATTTCGTCAATAGAAAAATTAATTTCAAAACTTCACACAAAAAATTGTAAATTTTTACGAAAAATTTGAAAATGTAAATGGAATTTATTAGGAAAATATCAAAGAGTTCAAAGATGCAGAATTCATAATTCTGCATAAAACTTATAACGCGACAAATATATAAAATCTATTAAAAAAGGTAAAAAAGTCACACGAGAGGACAGAACCCTCATCTCCTTCTCTCAAATCGCGAGCGCTAGCTCTGAGCCACGGAGTTCTCGTTCAAAACTGCGAAATAATGGGTATTTGAAACGCCAGCTGAAGTTTAACCCGAAATTTCTCGAAAACTAAAGTCCATTTGAAGGAAACCTTTGACCTGAATAGTTAGGGGTATGATACCTACAACATACTTAAAAATCATCAAAATATGTGACCATCATGTTTGGCGGTCCACTTGTAAGATATATGGCAATCATTGATAATGGGAACTGTGGTTTCACGCCCATAAATTGTTAATGCGGTGATCAAAATAACGGAGCCCTGTGTGTTTCTTATCCACATATCGTTAATATAGCGATCGCTATAACAGGGTTCAGTTATTTTGCGTGCAGAAATCGTTAAAATGAAATCATTTGAACAGAGCCCTGTGGGTTGCACGCTTGTAAACTGATTATATGGCAATCACTATAATGAAGTCTTGTGCATACCCCTGCCTATAAATATGGCGATCAGTATTTAAATCGCAAATCTTTACTTTCAAACAATGTATTTTGAAAAGAAGAGGAAATGTATTATATGTTGTATAAAAATTTAAATCCGATAGCTAAAAGACGAAAAGCGCAAAACCAATCTAGAAAATATGAAATTTAGGGAAAAAAAATTCCTTGGAATAATTGTGCGCAAAATATCTAAAAAAATCAGCAATATTTGTCTTATTCGTGCAATCTTCCATAATCGAGTTCATAACTCATGTTGGCGACAAAATACTAGCTCTAAAATCGCTGAAATCCGTGTTTAACTATTTTTTACTAGATTTGAAATTCTAAATGTCACGCCCCTACCCAAAACTGCTGCTAAGATATGGCGAAAAGACGAAATGACCTAAAAATTTCGACCCCCATTTAATCCCTTAGTGGTTACATTTCTAAAATTGCTGAAATATGTGTTTAACTATAGATTTGTTACCCTAAATTTCACGCTCCTACCTAAAACTGCTGCTGAGATATGGCGAAAAGGTGAAATGACCTAAAACTCTTGATACCCATTTAACACCCTTACTGGTTGAATTTCTAAAATCTCTAAAATACGTGTTTAACTATTTTTTTAATAGATTTGTTGTTCTAAATTTCATGCTCTTACATAAAACTGCTGCCGAGATATTGCGAAAAGGCGAAATCACCTAAAACGTTCGACCCCCAAGGGGGCTATAGTGGTTAAATTTCTAAAATGGTTGAAATACGCCTTAACTATTGTTTTATTATATTTGTTATCCTGAATTTCACGTTCCTACCTAAAACTGCTGCTGAGATAGGGCGAAAAAGCGAAAGGACCTAAAATTTTCGACTTCCTATTTAACCCCCTTAGGTTGTGAATTTTCAAAAATCTTTCTTAGTGGGTGCCTACATTGTGTAAGGAACATGTCTTCCAAATTTCATTGTCCTAGGTGCAACAGTTGAGGCTTGGCGTTAATTACGAGTCAGTCAGGACATGTTCTTTTAAAAGTATAGATTCCGAATTCATATCTGAAATTCCGAAAGAAGAATTTTTACTTTATGTAATCGCGAAATGTCTGTCCTGTGTTGTACACAAAGTAAACAATACTGTTTTCAATTTCTTGTATGAATTCCGAATTTCTCAATACAAATGGAGCCCAAATTGGCAAGCCTGGTTACACCTATCTGTTTTCTTGTCTAAGAGCCATCGTCTTCTCTCAAAAGTTTTTGTTCTTTGGGGACTAACTGTACTTGAAACCTCCGATCAAATTAAATTCACTATTATTTTGTCTAAACAAATATTTTTTTTTATTATATGCATGTACTAATGACAGCATGTACTAATGTAATTGTCTGTACAATTACTATTTTTACTTCATTTATATTTCAGCATTCAGTAATAAACAGAAATGAAACGTTTGTTTAAATCTCATTGCACCGTTGGTGATCATTTTACTTTAAGCTTATGTTTCATTCTTTAAGTTTGAAATACGTGCTACTTTTCCGAGCGAATAAGTTATGATAAAAAATATTTTTAAAAAAACTGAAAAGTTATTAAATCTTTTTAATCCTGTTGCATTACATTTTCTTAACGTCTTCAAAAATCTTCCGTAGCATCTTCGTTAAATTTTAGTAAACAGTAACTTTTGTGATTTGTACAGATACTTTCAGTTTTTTATACCTAAAAGTAATTTTTTCCTAAATTCTTTACCAATTTGAATCCTTAAAAGGTTAATAATAAATTAACCAATAAAAAGTTTAAATTTCAGTGCAAATTCACCTTGTTTAATAACTGAAATTCATAAAGATAATACTAAATGTAAATATATTGCTTGAAGGTGCGTAAAAACATACAAAGAACATTTAAAAGAACATTAAAGTCCTTTTAAAAATTCAAAACGTTTTCAACCGCGAACACTCGGTCATCATCAGTGAAAAACTAATTGTTGAGTTGAGTTGTTGTCTCTTCGCGTTTTCTTGCTTGCCCGGAATAAACTATTTTACTTCAAGGGTTTGGTATATAAGGTGGGATGGGAAAGGTAATCAATGATGTATTAATTCATTCCAGACTGCGTGGATATCATATGATAATACATCGTTACTGACTATTTCTTTATTAGATATTATTTCTAGAGACACTCTTATGATAGCTTCCTGGTGATTATTTGTGCGGAATATAATTTTGGATCCATTGAAATCTATTTTTATAGGTTCAGTTTGTGCTAATCTTGATAACGCAGTGTGGGGTCTATTTAATCTCAGATCTGCTTCATGTTCTTTTATTCTGTCCCGAAATTGCCTCAGTGTCATACCTACGTACTTGGATCCATTGAAATCTATTTTTATAGGTTCAGTTTGTGCTAATCTTGCTAACGCAATGTGGGGTCTGTTTAATCTCAGATCTGCTGTTCTTATAAATGTTTGTAGGTATGTTTTTACGCACCTTCAAGCAATATATTTACATTTAGTTGTATCTTTAGGAATTTTAATAAATTAAACATTTAAGGATTCAAATTGTTAAATATTTTTTTGTTCACATCCCAAAAAGGATTTTTTTCCTTTTCTTTTCTTAACCGTTTTTTAACGGCATTCGGTTTAAATAAATACAAATACTATTATGAATATATCAGTTTAACATTTATGTTATGAATTTTGCGAAAGTAATTTTTACTGGGTACATGTTTTTCCATTTTCTTTTCTTAAGCATTTTTGTAACGGCATTCAGTTTAAAGAAATATCAATACTATTATGAATATGTCATTTTAACATTCATATTATAAATTTTGTGAAAGTAATTTTTAGGGAATGCAAACTTTAATAAATCAAATCAAACAGCCCTCTTTCTATTTCAATGGCGAAAGTAATATTCGACTTCAAATATGCATTCTGTCATTTTTAATTAAAATTTTCACTAACGGAAAATTTCCCTTATAGTATGTTCGGATTCACTGACAATTCCGTTTCAATCCTCCCCCACTATAAGCCGAATTTTTAAATTAAACTTTAAATAAGTTGTATTTTCCTTCAAACTTTTAATATTTTAGCTGAAGTAGAAATTATTAGCAACAAAATTTTCATCCTCTCCCCTGAAACTTTTTCTTTATCCTGTGTTCTTATATGTCATTGATATGTAAAACACATTTTAAAATATTTGTAAGATTTTTAATCTTACGAGCCATCAAATAACAGAGAGATTAATCAAATATCAGACACTAAGGAGCTGAAACTAATTTGTGTGTGTGACTTTACTCAAATGATAAGGAAAGCTTCTGAATAAATTATTTTATTATAATCTTATATTCTAGTCGGAAATTTAAGAGTCTACATCAGTCATGCGAAAAAACACGCAAGCTAATGTTATGTCTATGGCAAGGTTCTTGGCAGATTTCTCGCTCGCATTTTAATATTTTTAAATGATGTTTTTGCATAGGATAGCTGAAGTCGATATGTAACGTTGTTAGTTTTTACTTTTTCGATTTTGGTTCCAGTTTTTTTATATAAGGGTACTTTCACTTTCAGAACCTGTTCCAACCGGTTTCAAAATTGAAAATGTCCGCTTACAAAAAAAAAAAAAACTGTAACCAAAATCAAAAAAGTAAAAACTAACAACGTTAGAGATCGACCTCAGCTATCCTATGGAAAAAAATATCATTTAAAAATATTAAAATACCGTCGAGAAATCTGCCAAGAACCTTCCCATAGACTTAACATTATCTTGAGCGTTTCTTCGCCGCGATGAAACTGGCAGGCTAATGTTAAACCTATGGGAGCGTTCTTTTTATGTTTCTCGCTTACCTTTTAATATTTTTATTTTCAGAGGATGGCTGAGGTCGATCTCTAATGATGTTAGTTTTTACTTTTTTGATTGTAGTTGCTGCTTTTTTTAAGAGACTAATTTTAATTTCGAAATCGGCTCCGAAAATTAAAGTAAATGTATATTTAAAACAAAATTTCAATACAAATCGAAAAGTAAAAACTAACACGGTTAGAGATCAACCTCAGGTATCTAATTAAAAAAATCATTTAAAAAGATTAAAATTCAAGCGAAAAATTTGAAAAGAACGCTACTATATGTTTAACATTAGTTTGCGAGTATAATGCTACAACTATTAAAAGCCTACGCTAGTCACACAAAAACACTCGAAAGCTAATTTTAAACCAATTGCAGCGTTCTTTTCAAATCTGTCGTTTGAATTTCAATTTTTTTAAGGATATCTTTTGAATAAGGTATCTGAGTTACCTGTAACTTCGTGCTTTTTTTTTACTTTTTCGCAATTTTTTTTTCAAAGGCACGTTCAACTTCGGAAACTATTTCAAAAGTTAATATAACTCCCAAAATCAAAATTGCAAAAGAGTACCCAGTTACTGATCAACCTCAGCTATCCTATGCAAAAAATAAATATATATATATGTATGGAAATACAAAGAAAAATTTAAAAATAATGCTGCCATTTGTTAAACATTAGCTTGTGAGTGTCTTCATGTAATTGTGTCTTCGCGAGTCCCTTTTGAAGGGTGGCGGTATATATCACTGAATTTTATCCTCCAACTGCCAAAATGGCACCAGGATTTGAATAAAATTTATGAGTACGTGAAGAAAGGATTTATTAATTTTCAAATCCATTTATTTGTAATTTATAGTGATATTCAATCATTTTAACATTTTAGCGACAGAATTACTTTGTCCCTAAAAGGGTACAGATCGCTGTAAGTGACATCGAATATTTTCAGCCAATTTTAGTTGTTATTTTTAATATTAATGGGTAATCATAAACAAAAAGTATATGTTAATAATATTTAGTAGAATCTCTAAAATGTAATATTCACATTTCTTAATCTAAAGTATTTCTTAATATTTTTTTTAGTTTAATAAATAGAAAATGTTACTTCAGTCCAACCGGACCGTTTTCTGCACTTTCATAGAAATAGACAGTATGATGCCACGAATAACGCGATCTCTTAGATAATCAATTAAACAGTCATTTCCCAATTAGCCAGTAAACGATATTTGACCTTTTCGAGAATCTTAAGAGAATCATAAGAGAACTTGAAATATACAAATGTCTATCATAATGGACAAAGGTTCTCAAGACGTTATACAGACACTGTTTAGTCCTTTGAAGGATGGTGGGATATTACATATAGCACTTAATTTTAATTTCAAACTCCCAGTTGGCACCTAGACTTTTTAATAAAATTTTACTTTTATTATTTACGTGAAGAAAAAAAATTACTTTATTTTTTTAAATGAATTTGTTCGTAATGTCTAGTGACAATCAATCATTTTAAAATTTTAACAACAAAAATCCTTTGCCTTTAAAAGGGTTAAATATACAGGAGATCCCATAAGTCTGTTCATATTACAAAAGTTCATAAAAAGAAAATTGTCGAAACGGAGAGCCGTTTGACAAGTAAGACTTGTCTAAGAGTCAAGTATTTCGTAGCAACAGTCAAAAAGTTGCATTTTTCATGGCCAAAGGAAAAAAATAGTTCAAAGAGTTACATAAGTCCATTCCCATATCAAGAACTCCCATAAAATTTCCGTAATTCAAATTGTCGTCAAATTTTAGTACAGTTTGAACAATAGGATTTTCCAAATGCTCGAAAATTTTGCTGAAAAAAAAAGTTATAAAAATTTTGAACTTTTTTTTTTGCAATAAAAACCTCGACATCACAAGTCTGATGGTGCAAACTGCATTCCTATACAACAATTGGTTACTTTTGAATTTTTTACATGTGGGCAAACTTATAGTACACCCCGTTGTTTGATTTTTTCCGTGCAGTGGTCATATTTGCCCATAAAAGCTAAACAGACCATAAAGTCGCAGAGGTTGCTTCCTCGGCCGTCACAGTGGTCTCTTTTTTCGGCCACCACTAATTTTTTTAATTATTTTCGTGGTAGATTACTACAACAATTTCAAGAAAAAACTCAACACAAAACGCGTTTCAAATATTTGTAAGATGAGTCTAAACGGAAATGTTTGTAAGGAAATAATGGTGATGAAAATTTTGATTTTGTCTCTTTTAAAATGGACTGTTACGAGGCCTGTTGCTCCCTTCCCACTCATTACTATCTATTTTACAAAACAAACGCCTCAAGAGCTACGATACTCTCTATTTCCTAACCTTTCATATCTGTATAACAATATAAAAAAAAACACAGTATTTTCTAACCAATTTTTCTTTTTCCATAAATGTTCAATGCAAGTTCAAAAAGACTTCAAAGCGAACTGCATATATTCAAATTTTAGTTTCAAAAGAATGCTTAAAATTTCAGAATAAATTAATCTATCCCCACGAGGAAGGTTAGCTTTTCAGATATGGAATTCTCTTGACAGTGTCTTATAAATGCAATTAGAAAAAATAAATCTGTTTATTAGCAGTAACTACTCAGTAGCATCTGCTAATGTATCCTTTTAATGTTAATAAAATTACTGAATTTTTAAAAGTGAGTTTTTTATTGTAAGTTAGTTCCATTTCTGCCGAAATTAATCCGTGTGGAATTAAACTCAAAGAAAAGAGATCGTGAATGTACATGACTGTGAATTTCATCAATGAGTAATATACGTTATGTTATTTTTTGAAAGTACGTATTTAATACCACATCAGATTCTTTATTATCCAATATTTAATTTTTCAACAAACCCGGTCAATCAAAGCCGCTGTATATAATTTTCAGCTGACGGTTTAATTAACACTCGTGTCCATCGATTTAACGTAACTCGATAAACCAAATCCGTATAAACATGTTTTAGTATTTTTTTTTACTCACTGCATTGCACCGTCGTATTTTTTTTTTAATTTTAAATCTAAATATCCTGGTACTAAATATTCAGATAATGGTCAGCCAGAATAGAATATAAGTCATGTCATTGTTTGTATATTATCCCAATGCAATGTGGTTTTGAAAAACAAGAAATTTCACATGAAGTCCAGGCCCATTTTGTTTTTAATAAAATGCCAAATTTTCCAGCAAGCAATGTAGAAATGAAACAATATGTATTATTGATTTTTCCCTTAAATCGGTCATTTGCTTTTATAATGAAGAAACAAATTAAAACGTTATTACAGGTTTTGTCTCAGAAATTTGCCTTCCTTTTATTTGTTTCTCTTTTTACTTTGAATATTTTGCTTCTCACGCTGTTATCTATCTTTTTTTTATTTATAGTAATATTACTTTTAGTGCAACATTTGTATACTTAAAAATGTCACTGATGATATTCCGTTTCAGCTATCGAACGATTTCAATTATCCGATATTCCATTAGTGCCGTAAGTGTCGAATAGTTGGAAGTGTACTCCAAGTCGTTTTGCTATATATTTTTTTACTTTGCTTTTAAAAGACAATATAAAGAAAAGTAAAATATTTAATCAAATCTAATGAAATTACAAATAAATGTTTCATAAACGCGGAAACGTTTTAAAACATAAACAAGTGAAATAATATATTCTGATGATACGTATCTTTTAATGTTCAATATAAAATGTTGGGGGTGAAAATTTTCAGTTTAGCTAAAAAATATAGTATCATATAGTTAATCTTATCTTATGCTTAACCTTTTGTAATAAAATATATAGCCAAATGGCATATTTGAGAAAGTGATCATTTCGTAGAAGTGACTTTTAAAACATATAATGGTATTCCCTTTCAGTTTAAAGAACATTGTAGCCATGATGGTAACGCTTGGAAGTGGACCCATTTACGGAAAATTAATCGAATGCGTAAAATAATAATAAAAACGAAAGAAAATGCTTTTTTCTTTATAATTTACTGTCACCTGGCACGGGTAATCAATTGCCAATTGTGGTAACTTTGACACGTTCTCTTGAGTTGCTTTACATTATTGTAGCAAACAAATGCTCACAGTTGAAAAAAATTATGCTTGAAAATTATTTAAAAACTCAGAAAAATGAGAAAATTGGGCAAATTTCACTTAAAAGTACATGTTTCAAATTTCATTTGAAAGTACATTTTTTTTTCTATTTGATGATTTGAAATTTTAAATAATGCGATATTTAGAAGTGAATGTAAAGGACATAAATATTAAATCAATAGTATAGCGTTATGACATAGGCGTACTGTGCTAAATGTATGTACACTTAGAAAAACAACGTGCCTTTCCGACTATTCGATTATTTGATTATCAGACATAATGCAATTCTAGTGACTAGCAAATAAAAATCGGAAACATACTGTTTTGATAAGTTTGTGTGTTTTTTTAAGTAACTATCAAGGCAAAATGCTAATAATTTTACAGATAGCTTAATGTTTGTACACTTAGAAAATGCCACTCGTAATATGTCATTTCGTGTTCCCGACAATTTCGAGCATCGTACATAACACTAGTCCCGTGCGTGTCAGATAATCGGCAGTCTACTCTCAATTATTTTATGTTTTTTTTTTATTATTATTTAACCCTTTGCATAAAGGGCTACATCTGGAACAACCATTAATATTTTCCACAGTACTAAATCATCAAAATGCACAGATGTCTAACTCATGGAAAGAAAAAAATTTGTGAACTCTTCAGCACAAACAAAAATTGTTAAATGTCAGCCTTGCTCCCTCCATCGCGTAATTTCTTTAATTTTTTTTCGTCGTTTTCGTCGTTGTGCACTGCTTGATTGCGAAAAAACAAATTTAAATAAAAAACATTTGCGCAGAATTCTAAATGTGAAAAGAAAAATCTTATATTCTGGGAAACTGTGTGCGAAACGAATCTAAGAATCTTTTTTCTGTTATTAATCACAAATAGTGGTGATAATGCAGAGTATAAAATTATATAGGGAACGCAACAAATAAAATATTTTTCTACTAAAATATTTAATTGTTTTATTATTTTCTCCCTCGACCTAAATCATAAATGAAAACATATATATATATTTTTTTCCCATGAAAATGAAAAATTGTGCCCTGTAGAGTTAACGTGACCATAAAGAAAAATGGTTGTACTTTTATTTATTGTGTAATGCTTGTACTTTGTGAATGTCACATATAATGTTTTCTTTTAGACTGTAAAGTACTATAAAGAAAATAAAGTAAAAAAAAGTAACTTTATAGAAAAATGCATTCAAGTGGGAAAAATCGTGACTTAAAGAGCACGTCTTCATTTTGACTCAATAACAATATTTGACCTCAACTGTCACAAGTAGCGTAAAACCACATACATTTCTGAAATATTTTGGCCTAACCAGCTTTATATTTCTGTCATTACAATCGTCAAGGTTCTATATTTAGATTATCATCTCTGGGATAATAAAAATGTAAGTTTCTCAGCCTTGTAAATAAAAACGTTTCTGAATTTAAATGAGACATCAGAAGATTACTGTTTAAAATATGCATTAAGGAAATTTAAATTGATTGAAGACTAAATACTGCGTAATATAAATATAAAAAATAAAGGTAAAGTAAAGGCGTAATATAAATTAAAAAAATCCAACTTTCTTTAACCCATTCGCTGCCAACCACGAGCATACTTGTGGTTTTTCAATCTAAAATTACGAATTCGTAGATTCGGAAATTTCGAAAGAAGAATTTTTATTTTAAGTAATCACGAAATGTCTGTAATTAAATAAAGTAAATGTTGCTATTAGTATTTTCTGGTATGAATTCGAACTTTCTAAATAAAATAAAATTGCGGTAATTTTAACCTGGCAGTGAACATGTTAAGAGGACGGTGGACATAAAATATTATTTTTCATTATTTAGGCTATTCCAACAAGAAACTGTTAAAAGCTCTGCACCATGGATTGAATAAAATCTGAAACGGTTTCTAATTTACTGAAAATTGAATTCTTTTTTAAAGTTTTTTAAAGGTGGCCACTGGTCAGGGAATTTTTCAGGGTAAATAACAGTAATTTATTGAAGAAAATTTTGCCTAATTTAATCACGCGCTTAAATAAGGTGAACTTTTCTTTAAAAAGTTACTGGTATTTCCCTGACCGGTGTTCATCCTGTATTCGATCGATTTAAAACAAACTAAATCCACCACCTACCATTTAAGTGCTCCTACTCTTCCGTTTTTGAACAGCTGTATTTCTAAAGAAAAAAAATATGGCAAGTTTCTACAGTGCTTGCAATAGAAATAAACTTCTGGATAGGTTTCTGGAAAATTTGCAAGATAATTCTAAAGAGGAGATTATTGTTTAAAAAATTGGTATTAAAAAAAACTGACCGAACGAAAATCCTGTAAGATTTTTTTTTATATCTTCGTTAAAATAACTGTATTGTATAAATGTGCATCCATATCCTACTGACAGTTATTTAAAAGAAAAAAAAACTGGCATAAAACCGAATTGTCATTAAAATTCACATGTTACTGAATTTTCAATTTTTTATCACAAGTTCTTCAAAATACACATTTTTGTCTTATTTAATAGCAGAAAGGCTTTCATTAAATAAGTCAAAATTTTCAATTAAAGTTACTGTTTCGGATAATCAAAGGTTCTGATCACTTTATGTGTCGCGTATACGTGACGTTCCTCGCGAATGGTTAATATACTATTATTACTAATTTGATGACCTTAACACATTGTTCACAGGTCACGAGTATACTCGTGTTTGCACAGCATCCAACTTTTATTTTTTTTAAACCACTTATTTAAAGAAAAATCTTCGCCACATTTAATTACAGAAATCTGCGATTAAATTAAGCGAGCATTATTATTCAAAAATAGCGTTAACAAAAAAGCGATTTTATGTGAAATTTGTTGTTGTCAAATGTGTTATTAAGCCAACATTCCAAACCAGATGCGACCGTTGACATAGTGAGAATTTTGAATAAAAATCAAATCATTTTCAGTATATCATGTCGAAATTACGTAAATATCCGATAATTACAACTATGTGAAAGAAGCTTTTTGCTGCATCCATTACCCTTTAATTGTATCAGATGTCCAATATTTAAAGTCCTTTTTCTCAAAATTAAAAATATTAAAAATTAATGTACAACGTGAAATAGCACAAATTAAAAATATATAAATTGGCAAACAGCTGTTTCGGAGCCCCTAAAGCTCCATCATCAGTGCTAATTCAAAAGATTAAAACCTATTTAAAATCCTAAGCTATGTGAATTTGCTTGCGTCTTTCGCACGCGCCAAGATGAAATGGCGACGACCTCTTCAAAAACAACAGCGGAGTCAGAAAACACATGTGACGGAGCCAATAGGAGCGCCCCGCCAGACCGGGCGAGTTTATGTACGGAGGCGAATAAAAGGGGGAACGAAGAGAATGAATTAAGTGAAAGGCAGCCAGACGTTTGAAACACTTTGTACTTAGGAGAAAAAGGAGGGGGGAACGATGAGAATGAATTAAATGAAAGATAGCCAGACATCTGAAAAATTTTGTGTACTGGACATATCATTAACTAAGCTGCCTGAATTCTTCCATATATGATAAGCCTCCCTAAAATCAAGTTCGTAAATAGATGAGGATTTCTGAATTATTGAACCCTCTGAAAAATTAAAACTGATTTTCAGACCAACAATGGTTAGCTATTGCAGAACGTTTAATGTCACAATTTTTAACATAGTTTTTATGTTCTCCTAAGCGGACCTTAAGGGGTCTCTTGGTTTGACCTATATACATTTTATTACACTCGCAAGATATTTTATAAATCCGCCAATGTGAAAATCTGTTTATTGGATGTTTGAGATCTGTAAATTTGATTTTGTTAAATGGTGCATAAATTATTTTAAAGTCGAATCTTTTCAAAATTCTAGATATTTCATGGCTTATTCTCGTAAAATATGGAAGTATAATTAAATTGTCATTGCGAGCATTGTTAACGTTGGAATGTGTACGTTTAATTAGTTTATTATGAACTGAATCAACTATTTTAACAGGATAATCCCGTTCAATGGCTATTGATTTAATGTGGTCTAACTTTGCTTTGAGTAAACTCACAGATGATCAAATTTTTAAGGCGCGATGCACATAGTTATTAAAATCAGCCAATTTTTGATTCGGGGGGTAAGATAACAGAAGGTGTGGTGTTAATGAATCTACGAATGGTTTACGAAAAACTGTGGTTTGAAATGAGTCATTTTCGCGGTAAACCATAACGTCAAGGTAACGAAAGGTAATTGGTTATTATTTTCAAATTCAGATGTAAATTGTATATGTTTATCTACAGAGTTCATAACAGAAAGAATATGAGGAATATCTATATCACTAGAATCAAATAAAGCGAAGCAGTCATCGACATAACGGGTGTAAAATGGAAAATTTAACTTATTGAAAAGGTTTGACTCGAAATAATGCATATAAAAATCATTGAGAATTGGGCTCAGGGGCGAGTTCATAGACAAGCCATCGGTCATGCGATAAAAATCACCATTAAAAATGAGCGTGTTTTGGGATAGACAACTCTCAGTAAGGTGTAATAATTCATCTATTTTAAACTGTGAGTAGTGAAACTCCTGAAGGCGTAATTTGAGACAGTTTAAGGCACCTTGAACCGGCACGTTTGTAAAGAGGGATTTGACATCGAATGAAACCATACGGTGGATTTGAGTAATGGTGAAGTTGCGTAGTTTACTTACGAAATCATAAGAATATTTGCAGGTGTAAATATTGTTGGAGAGTAGCGGGGAGAAAATAAAAATAAGATATTTCGCTAATCTATAGGAGGAAGTACCAATATTTGAAACGATTGGTCTGAATGGAATGCCGAGTTTTTGAACCTTTGGAAGAACATAAAATCTTGCACAATGTGACACAGAAAAAATGAGGGAAGATTTAGTACTATTGGAAATGAGGGTGGAACGTTGGATAACGGATTTAATTGATTTTAGTTCTTTTTGTGAAGGGTTATTTCAACTTTTTATAAGGACCATCATCAATTAAATCGTGTGTTTTTGTCAGGTAATCTGTCTTATCCATACCACCAATCTGGACACCTTTACCAGCTTTCCTGATAACTATATTTGGATTAGATTTTAGTTTCTTTATGCAATGGAAGCACCCTTACTAATGTTTGACATAGGTAGTTTATTGTTAAAATTGACATATTCGCAATTAAGTGACGTATTGAATCCTTCTGTGAAGGGTTTAAAGCACTGAATTTGAAAGCTCTTTCGATGGGGACAATAATATACGGAAAAGACGGTTTGCTGGAGAGTGCAAAATTATTATTTAGTTTTAGACATTGGATTTCATCCTGATTAAGCTGTACACTTGAAAGGCCCTTTCCTGCACAGACAAATTCTGTTCGTAAAATGCGAAATTACCGACTGACACCGGAAAATAAAACGACTTTTTTAGAAAATGAGAAATCCTTCTTTTAATCTTTCATTATAGAAGAGAAATTTTATTAAAATACTCTTGGTGCCGAATGCAAGTTTGGAATTAAAATTAGGTGTTCCCGGACCACTGTGCCGGAAAGGGTTAACAAAAGTATTCTGGTTTACTAACGGTAAGGTGTTGGTCCCTTTATTGCTATGTTGTCTGGAGAGTAAATTGTATTTAGCATAAGAGTAGTAGTATGTTTAATAGACTTATTATGCGCACTAAACCAAGACCGGTTATCTAAGTAAGTGAAATCAGGATGAGAATTAGAAAGATTAAGATGTAGCTCGTATAGTTATTTTTCAATGACATCTATTTTACTACGTGTTTCCTGTATTGTAGATCTTAACAGTGCAAGCTTAGTGCGGAAAATTACTTTTTCCACTTTGTTTGAATATGGCAAATTACATATGACAGAAATAAAGTTTGGAATTATTCTATTGCGTTTACAATTAAGAAATAAAAAGATGGCCAATATATCTGATTTCTTCAGACGTAAGTTAGAAAATCTATTACAGACCGACATGGCATAAAATAAAAAGTAAATGACAAGAAATTATTAAAATTATTAAAACAAACAAATAAACAATCCAATGGCCTTTTCTATACTATGGTCCTTTTTTCAGGCTGCGTGGTTTCATTATATCAATATGGTCAAAATATATGATCTTAAACATAAGCAACAAACACAAAATGCTAATTTCTGAACACATGAGTACTCAAAAGGAAATTCTATAAACAGCAAGTGTAGAAAATAGGTACTACCCTAACAGCACAGACAGTCCATGTAAAGTCTTCTTGACATCACAAATGGTCACAATTGTCACAGTCACTACAATGAACAGAAATGTGATATATTTCATTCGTCTCATTTTTACTGTCATTTGGTCACTCCACTGAACAGTCACCATGACTGCTGCTTTTTGACGAGTCACCAGGTGACTTTACAATGAAGTCATCTTGTGACTCTCATGTGACTGTCATTTTGACTCTCCATTGTAAAGTCATCATGATAGCTGTTCTGTGACGAGTTCCCAAGTGACAGAAAATGAAATCATCTGGTGACTTTTCACAAAAGAGTATAATTATGACTTCATAATAGAGTGTCGATCACCGGAAAGTCACCATTCGTCTTCATTGTGACATTATTTGGCGACTCATCACAATGCAATGCTCACAATGACCTCAAAGTTCAGTCTTCAACTGACAGTGACTTGATAATCACAAGGTGACTTCATTGTAATGTCACCTGGTGACCCATCACAAAGCGACAGTCACAGTGACTTTTCAGTGTTAAAAATCATTTGAGAGTAATAATGAGACAGTGAAATATCCCATATTTTGATTCACCGTAGCGATTGTGACACTTCTAACCATGTGTGACATCAAGGGGACTTCACATCGACTTGCCGTGCTGTTAGGGTAGTACTTCTTTAATTTCACTTGCTCTTTATAGAATTTCCTTTTGAGTACTCACGTGTTCAGAAATTAGCATTTTGTGTTTGTTGCTTAAGTTTTGCACACCAGTGTAAATAGTTTACTTTTAAAAATAAAAATGTTCCATAAATAGTTATTTTAACTGTAATTTTACATAATGTCATGACATTTTATTTATTTTATCTAATTAACTTTTTGGAAATCTAATCCATACCATTATAGAACACATTTCTAAGAAAAGCGGGCAAAACAATATTTCAAACATGTTCAAAATTGTAGGAGATGGTTGTTTTTAAAATTATCTAAAATGTTTTTTAAAAAAATTAGCTTTTTTAATTGTGATCCCAATAATTGCAATTTTTCTAGATTAAATCATATTCCTTTATTAAATCATGTAATAATGTGTCAAAAACTTATTATAAAACACTGAAAAATAAAAGTTCGAAGAATACAGAACCCCCCTTAATATGCTTGCACAAGTCTTAAAATTCCATACATCTCAATCAAATGCATCCACAATCATAACAATTCACAGGATTCCAATAATTTCCAAATAATAATTCATACATTTTCTGCTTTCAGAAGATAGCATTTTTCTTTTAACTAGCAAAATTTGGAATTATTTTATTTAAAAAATCTTGTTAATATTTTTTACCCTTTTTCATATTGAAAAAACATTGAAAATATATACACGATATAAACATTTATTAACTGTCATAGTAACTTTTCTATTTCATACTGTCGACTACGGGCAAATTGGTGAGTTTGCTGCAAAAAGCAAGCAGCTCCAATATTACCAAATTTCAAAAGGCAAGAAAAGAAGTCTGAAAATTTTAATGCAGCATTTTCAAATATAGGTAGCTTCACTTGAGAGAATGATCTAACGGAAAAACTACCCTTTCTTCCATAAATCTACTTTTTTATTCAGTTTTATTTGTTTTTATATTATTACATAATATTTTATTTTTGTAGATATTGAATATGTAAGTCATATGTAAAAACTGGAGCTGCAAGTTGCGGAATTTCAGTTTGCCATGCATGCAATCCAGAAATCGCAGTTCGTCTATAACTTCTTACTCATTCGAAATGAAGATTGCTATAGGCATATTATACTTATATCTATACAACATAATGAGGGAAACTCTCTTACAGTTGCATATCATTTTCGGAATTAATACAAGAGAAGCCAAAATTTAAACGTATTTAATACACGATGTATGGTTTCTTCTTCTTTTTTAATGTCCTCCTTGCACATTAGGTAATATATATTCAAATATTTATCATACGTATACGTTTATTTTATCTTCGTTACTTTCGCTATCCTTTAAATTTTGTCGTTATAAAATTGGAATATTTAATTTACAACTCATTTAGTTTCTGTATTTGATATAATAGTAGCGACTTATATCTTTAAATGTATATCATTTTACCAATATCTCACGATTATTGTCAGAATTACCTTCTGAACTCATATTTTGCAATTATTTAAGAGCAAAGTGCAAAAAGTAAGAGCATTTAGTGGAAAAAAAATCCAGTAATTTAGAAATAAAAATAAACAAATGTTTATATAATTCACCATGGAAATACATCTTATGTCAGCAATTGAAAGAAATTTAACGTATCACGATTACTCGATTACGTAATATCTGCCTATTTTAACCAATACAAATATATTACCGTTACAGGTTTAATTTAATTTAATTAAATTATTACGGTTATAATTCATTTAAAGGTGTCAAAGTTATTAGTATTATAGTAATTAAATGAAATATAAAAATCGTATGAATCTTTTAAATGTTCAACATACTGTGAATATTGTCTAAAAAGATTCGACATCATTGCGATTGCATTATAAATTAAATTGTAAATGTCATGTTTCTTTAAAACTGTCACAAATATAATTTTAATCAATTTAAATGCAAACATATAATGTTATAAATGGCATTAGAAAAGATTTCTTTCTGCTTTTGATACTTACAGAGTGGATTTTTCCGATTTCATTGCGCCGTCAGTTTATTGAAACTCTGATTATTTAATTCTACTAAACAGTTGCTATGAAAATTTTAAGTAAAGTAGAAATAGTGAAATGTTATATTTGTCTAAAAGCTGGATAATATGTTATATGCTTCTGAAGAGAAAAATTAGTTTAATTATTTTCATTGAAACTATTCGCATAAATAAAATTATTCGCATTTCGATTATCTTAAATCATCCGTTGATTTACAGTCTGTTTATTTTTACGAGATTCCAACAAAGTAAGCTAAACAATTCGTTTGTATATATACTGGATCATTTGGAGAATTCTGTAATTTTTCAAAGAACGAAGCATGATTTCATCTAGTTATTTTGCTACTGCCGATAAGAAGTGACATTGAATGAGCCAGATATGTACATTCAGTCTTTTCTACTTGCGCTTCATAATTCTCGATTGTGTTGTGGCATACTTTTTGTTTTAGTGCGGTGCTAAGAATGGAGAACAAAAGAGTTCATTTTCATCATATTATGCTATTTTATTTCAAGAAAGGTAAAAATGCTAGTCACACTACTCGTAAATTTTGTGTAGTTTCAGATGACACAGTTCGAAGGTACTTTGAGAAGTTTAAGCGTGGACATTTAATTCTGGAAGATGCCCGGTATTCACGATTATCATCTGTGAAGGAGGAAATCTTCAAAGAAGCTATCAAATGATCATACGCTGTACTTTCTTGGATTATTTAGTCTGCCTGACAGCTTCTGAACTCTGCAGCGTTGATTTTCAGCAATAGGTTCTTATAAGAGGTCCTCCTTTACTGATGATGGTCGTCAGAGTTGGCATCATTTTCGAGGCTGAAATTTCCGCACTGAGACTTCTCAAACGACTTTCTACCTGTGTCATCTGAAACAGCACTTTGTCCATATAGAGCACAAATTTTACAAGCAGTCTGACTAACATTTTAACATTTCTTGAAATAAAAGAGACGGAAAATAGGGACTATAACGAAAATGAACATTTTGGTTCTTCATACTTAGCACTACACTGAAACAACAATTATGCCACAACACAAGCGAGAATTATGCACCACAAGCAGAAAAGACCGAATTTACATATCTGGGTCATTCAAGGTCACTCCTTATCAGCAGTAGCAAAATAACTAGACAAAACCGCACTTGCTTTGAAAAACCGCAGAACATTCTGATTGACCCAATATATATATATATATATATATGTGTGTGTGTGTGTGTGTGTGTGTGTGTGTGTGTGTGTGTATTTATTTATATCTATAAATTTTGGACGAATGTTTCAATTTTCATGTGTCAATGTGTATTTGTCTTTTTATCTGTTTTCATGCCTTTTTTATTTAAATGCTTTAACTTTCGTAAGAATTGACCAATCGTCACGCATTTTGAATACCGTATTACGGTACTCATTTACGGTTCTAATTTATGTTTTTAAAATAGTTTTCGCATCGTATATATATATATTTTTAAAGGTGACGTCAAACATTGTAATATATCACCGTCTACTGCATATCAAATTGTCGATATTAGCAACAAAGGGATTTAAAATGAATAATAATAACAATAAATGCTTTCCACGAAGCAGTCTGTTATGAAAATCTACTCTCACAAAAATAAGCCAACTGCCATGCAAAAAGTAAATATCGAAGATATCGAAGAAGCAATAAGAAACGAAACAATCCTTTGAAATTGGTTTTATTTTCTAGAAAAAAACTACTTGTTACATATGATTTGAATTGTTTAAAATAATAATAATAAATCTTTCTTTAAATTAATAAAATTAAGAGAACATTTTAAAAAGGTGAAACACAAATTTTAATTTTTTAATCATTTATTAAAAAAATTGCTTAATTCATATTTCCTAACAAAAATTCACCTTTGGAGTCCTTCAAAATCCTCCCTAATTCTCTATTGTCGTGTCATCGGTAGCTAAACAAACTTTCATTTTTTTTTTTTTTTACATTCCAGTCTTCATATGAATCTTATCAAGGTCAAAATAGTTGTTGTATCGTATATAATTTTCTTTTACAGAGATGCGTCAAAAATTTTAATATATCAAAATTAGTGGTAAACATAAAAAAATAGCGATATTAGCAATAATGTGATTTAAAGTGAATGTTAATAACAATAATATTTTCAGAAAACGCTCTGTTTTGCGAAACTACTACTACAAAAATACGCCAGCTGGCATGTAATAAGTACATATGAGTGCAATAAGAAAAGATACAATACCTTAAAAATGGTTTTATTATTTTTAAAAAAAATTACTTGTTACATATGATTTGGATTTCAAAAAAATAATAATAATAAATATTTTTTAAATCAATAAAAAAGCAAAAACCTTTTCAAATGATGGAACCCAAATTTTAATTTTACTAAGAATTTATAATAAATTTCGACTTTCTTAATTCCATAATACATATTTCCTAACAAGAATCCCATTTGGAGGAATTCAATATACTCCATAATTCTCTATTCTCGTGTCATCATTACTGAAACAAACTGGCATTTATTTGACAATCCAGTCTGCATATGAATTTGTCAAGGTTGTTATGTAGTATCCCGTTGTAATTTCCGTTCAAATATGTGCTTGATGAAATAGGATGCAGTGCAATGACGAATCAATTTACAGCAAATAGTGAAGTTTTTAACATGACGTTATTTAGAAATTTCGAAAGCTATTTCAATATCAAAAACTTTCAGACATTTTCCTATTTACTAATATGTGTCGAAATTACCTTTAAAACTTTAAAGAGGTTGTGGTTTATTTATTCATTTTGCAATTAAATGGAAGCGGGAAGTGCAGAAATTATACGGAAATATGGCTTTGGTGCAGTTTTCTGAAATTTTGATATATTATAATTTTGAATCATAAAAAATGGCTAATTTTGATACTATAACAATCGAGGACCTTAATTCACATTACACAGCTTCCAAACTTACAACTTTTTAAAGTCAAATAAACATAATTTCAACCAGAAAAAATATTTAACGAAATAGTTCCTGCTTTGGTGTGATTCTTAATAAGCTTTTACCATTCAATAAATTTTGTGGTTTCATTTGATTTGAACGAAAAACCCGGAAATGGCATTACATTATGATGCAAATATGATATTATTTCAAATCAAATGTAACAAGAAGTATTATTAAATAATAAAAAATAATTAAAACCACATAGAAAAAGGAAACATTTCGTCAAATATTTTTTCTAGTTCAAAATATGTTTATTTACTTGAAATATCCGGAAGGTTGTCAGCTGTGTACAGATGGGATAGAGAATAATACGAACACCTTTGAAAAATTATGCCACATTTAACACCTGCCTTCGGTGACGAAACACCAAACACTTTAGGATGTTCAAAGAGTACTGTATCAGATGTCATGACAGTGTACACAAAACTCGGTAAAATGGGGGGGGGGCAGGAAAGCACAACAGCGGACGGAAGAGAAAGCTGGCTGATAAGGATAGAGGACTTGAAGTGCATAGTGTGTCGAAAACACAAGTCCATTCTTTCGTCCACATCGTATTCTCTGAAGCGCGCCCACTTTTTCAAGACAACAACACTCCTCTACACGCAGCTAAGCGTGATAAAGAATAGTTTGAAGAGCACGACGATGAATTACGACATCTTGTCTCGCCCGTTTAATCACCGGATTTCAACATCATTGAACATTTGTGGCCATATTTTCAGTCCAAACTTTGCGCTCGATTTTCGCCTCCAGCCACTCTTTCGGAATTAGAGACTGCTCTCTAAGACAAGTGGCTTAATATTACAACAAATACTGTACATGACCTCTATGCGTCCATACCACGTCGCAAACAATGTGTACTTAAACCGAAAAGGGGATCGAACCCCTATTGATAAAGATTTCCTCTTATTTCTCCGGTGTTCGTATTTTTTTGTCCCCATTGTGTAATATGAATTAAAATCTACCGATGGTCATAACATTAAAGCTTGCCATTTTTCAGCATTGAGCTAATTGAGGCAATTGATCAGCAATATTTGAATTACAACATGTGTTTTCAGCGAATTCCACGAGAGATATATTTCCATATAGTTTGTGCGGGGTTCTTTGAGCTATATAAGTTTAAATTTTCCTGGTGATCATCACTTGAAAAAATAACTAAGTACTGAAATCTAAAAATTTAAAAATCAAATCAACACATTTTTCAAGTTAAAATCCATACTTAAATTTCAAAATAGAGCTTAAATCATCCAATATTATCCTGTAAAGACAAGTTTGAACCAATGAAATTCATAAAATAATCTTATTAAAATTATAGATATTGATCATAGATCATGACATTACATCATGATTTAGACTGTTTTAATAAAAAATAAAAATCCCAGTTAAAAATTAAATTCTCTTCTCTAGTATATGTTAAGTTTTAAATTTATATTTGGTTATCCTTTTACATATAATATGCACTATTCATCCATGCTAGATTTTAATATTAGCTTAAAGGTTTTGTTTATTTATTCATCAACTAGTAAAAAATAGAAATTTACACTAAAGTAATTTCAGTCCTCATTTAACAAAAATTCTGATAACACTGACTCATTTCCATATTACCTATCTTAAAACATATTGCTCCCTTCATTAAAATTTAAAATAATACACTACAATGTAAAGCAGAGTACACATATGAAATAACATATCACGATAGACCTAAATTTTCTTTATTTGAATATGTAAAACAATTTATACCGTAACAATTAATACTAAAAATTAACACATATAATTAATTGGCATTTATTTATAGCTCATATAATTTCAATAGTCATCGTTAGATGCGTAATTCCAGGCATCCACATTTCTTAAGAAAAAGTAAGTAAACATAGATTAAATTGTTTTACCTCCAGGAATATGCTATTTTCATGTAAATAATCGGAATAACCGTTTTGTTCCACATTACCATAATGCACACACTAGTTTTTAGTTGCACAAAACAGGATATGCGAATAGTCACTGCCTAGTGTTATAATCACTCGATTGTCTTGACGACCACACATAGTATCGAAGCGGATTGTGAACAATTAATATCATCATCAAGAAAGGCTCCTTTATTCTGGATACTCAGCTAAAGATCACTCTTAATCTTCCATAACACATTTCCCGATCCAAGTGTTAAATTTAGAATTATGTTAATATTTTTCACCATACCGACCAGCCGGAGATTACATTTCTCCCTCTGTTAATACGCTTAATGAAACTTGCGTTGGGGCAGTTGGTCCCTCAAAGGAATATGCTAATTAGAGCTTTTTTAAAACAAAATCAAATTCAATTATAGCCAGATTGATTAGGTTGGTTCATGCTGCAGCTCCTGCCTTGCTGTCCTTATTTCACCTACCTTACTCTTGAGCAGAGATATAATGTTTCGAATCAAAACAATCGACGAATCTTTCAAAAGACAACAGGAACAAGCATTTAACTCTTTATTCTGCTCCTGATTCTCTAATTGATCAAAAAATATTCACATAAGGACCCTGTGATGGGGAAGGATTTTTTTTATTGGCCTTCCCTGCTTCATTCTAAGCAATTATTTACGTGTTCAAAAAACTGGCCTCTCCAAATCAAAACAAAATATCACTTGAATTTCCGCTTCTTCTTCTGCCCATACATGACAGCTAGACTTACTTTTCACGCAACGCACCTGCGCTTCCTTTGGTTGATCCCTCTTTGCCTCGTCTAAGGAGATACTCCGTGACGAGCAAGCCACTCTTTCTAACCTCTAGTATGTTGTAAATAAAATTCTTGATGTGACAAATTTTACCTCAAAAGATTTCATATGAGCTTATAAATGGCTATAAAAACATCCTTTAAATTTTACAAAAAGTACACCGTAAATAAAAGCACCTGTGTGTGGTCCATAAGAAAAAGAAGAAAGAAAAACAAACTTTTCATTCCCACGCGAATATACAGGCAACTTATTTACATTCTTAAGCCTTACATGGAGAGTGCCAAGCTTGGTAATCACAGATTTTGATTATTTTTATATATATCGTAGGGTAGAAGCCCCTTAGTCTCAGGTTCAATGGATTTTATACAACGCTCCTTAGTTCTCGAGAAATGGTGGTGGGGGGGGTGTCTAATATTATAAAACTGCTTAAATACTTACTTTGTAACGAAATAACTGCGTTAATCGTAGCTAAGTTGATATGGCGTCTGCTCATTGATCCGGGGCCGGAACGCACTACGTTTGTTTTTCTCCTTTTAAAAAAAAAATATACTTGTAATTATAATTTAACAATCTCAATTAAAAATTATAATATTGTGCATTAATCATAATGTTAACCTATTTTTTTTTTTATCTGCAACTAAATCGTTGTATAAAACATCATTCAATGGTTAATTTTTTAAAAATCACTTTTCAAATGTATTTTATATATGCTTTATCGATGCAACGATATTGAACAATTGTGTCAATTCATTATTGTAAAGAAACATCATTTATAAATTGCCTTAACAAGGGAATTCAATGCGTAAATAATATTACTCTGTTTTTAAAGTAAGAAGCATAATTATATTAAAAATTAGCGTAAGAATTAAATTACAACATATTTATGTTTTATTTTATTGTAACTAGAGGGCGCCACAACAGACTTTGGTTATTTCTTTTTTTTAATTTTTGGTGCAGTTAAGTGGCTCTTGTTTTCAATCTTTATCGCACAAGTGCGTATCATTCTATAAACAGATTATAATCGTATAAAAATGGAAGAAGCAAGCTGTAGTTCACAAAAAGATCAATCTGAAATGTCGGGATTCTATGAAAATTCGAAAAGTGATGTCACAAATGTGTTGAAGTACTGTAAAATTTTATTGAAAAACACCGGATTTTTAACAAATAATCCAGCATCTGAAATATCTTCGTTTTCTATTGCGATGGAAGAAGAATTCTATAATTCGATAGTAAATATGCTGATTTCGTAACGATTTTTGAATTTTTACTAGTCAATAATAGATCCAATTTTTGTAAATCTCTTTAAATGATGAGACATGTTTAATAATGGTTTAAAAGTTAAAAATGCTAAATTAAAATGTAATTATGTTAACACATTTTTTAATTGAGGTTATTAAATTATAATTACAAGTATATTTTTAATAAAAAGAAAACTGCCCAGTTAAACTTAGGGCATTGAGCTCACAGGCTATTCACACTAATTGTATATTATACTCTTATTTCAAAGAATTTGAAATATGCCCCTCGAAAAATAAAGAAACCAACAATATATTAAGGGGGGGGGGTCATCCCCCCGTTGCCCCCTTCATAGTTAACTAATGAACCCCTTAAAATAATCAGGGAAGTCTCTAATTACAATGAATATAAATACAAAATTTGAAGAAAATCGGATAATTCTGCATGAAAAACCCATTTATCTAAATTAAGGTGGGATTAGCTTCCCTTTCCCCCTTTATGTGGATCACAGCCATGCTGTGATCAGGCGATTTCCGCCCCGCACCCAGTTACTAACCCGTTAAGCTAGGCATTCATGCCGGGCAGGTAGGGGCCTGGTTAGCGGTATATATATAAAAAAAAACAATGAACCCCCAAAACTATTCAGAGAAGCGCATTATCACAATGAACCTACATACAAAATTTGAAGAAAATCGGATAATTCTGTATGAAAAACTCATTTATCTAAATTAGGGGGGTTATCCCCCCCTTTCCCCCTTTATACTTAACCAATGAACCCCCCAAACTATTGACAGCAGCGCATTATCAAAATGAACATATATACAAAATTTGAAGAAAATGGGATAATTCAGCATGAAAAACCCATTCATCTAAATTAAGGGGAGATTAGTCCCCCCTTTCCCCCTTTTATACTTAACCAATGAACCCCCAAAACTATTCAGAGTAGCGCATTATCACAATGAACCTATATACAAAATTTGAAGAAAATCGGATAATTCTGCATGAAAAACTCATTTATCTAAATTAGGGGGGGTATCCCCCCCTTTCCGCCTTTATACTTAACCAATGACCCCCCAAAACTATTGACAGAAGCGCATTATCAAAAAAAAAATGAACCTATATACAAAATTTGAAGAAAATGGGATAATTCTGCATGAAAAACCCATTTATCTAAATTAAGGGGGGGTTAGCCCCCCTTTCCCCCTTTATACTTAACCAATGAACCTCCAAAACTAATCAGGGAAGCGCCTTATCACAAGGAACCTATAAACAAAATTTAAAGTAAAACGGTTATTTCTGTCAAGAGTTATCGCGTTACGTACATACATACGTACGTACGTACATACAGAACCGGCGGGCACATAAGCTCTCAGGCTTTGATAGCCTGTGAGCTAAAAAATAAAGGAGAAAAACAAACTTAGCGCGTTCCGGCCTCGAACCCGGCTCCTCGGATCAGATGCCATATCAACTGAGCTACAACCAACGCAGTTGTTTGTAGCAAAGTAAGTATTTAAGTTGTATTTAAGTATTTAAGTTGTATTAGACCCCCCCCCCCATTTCTCGAGAACTAAGGAGCGTTGTATAAAACCCATTGAACCTGAGATTAAGGGGCTTCTACCCTACATCATACAAAATAATCCAAAATCTCTGATTACCAAGCTTGGCACTCTCCTTGTTAGAATTAGCAAAACAACCTTATACGTCAATACAATTTATTATTATTCACAATTCAAGTTACAATTCTGAATACTCAATTAGAATACGTTTCACCTTCCATAAAATACAAAACAAAAGAACATTAATTTAGTTTAATTAAAATCTAACACTACAAAGTTTATTAACAGATTCTCTGTGCATAATATTCTTTTGCAATAGCTAAACTAATAGTTAATCTATGATGCTTAAATCCAGACATAGTGATGGGTTCTTACTAATTGAAATGTCATATTTGTCACAGATATCATGCTAAATTAACGTTAAAACTAGTTACTTATAATATAATTGTTACTATCTATTCCAATACATACCTTGTATTTCAATCATAAATTGTGTTATTATTATTTTTAACAAGCTATTCCTTTCCTTTAAGCAAATTATAATAAAGCGTGATTAAATTTTAACATTCACATGGGAATAATCATTGAAATATTTTTAATTCTAAGAAAATACCCTTTTGCGTTCGAAAAGGATTACATTAATTTCAAGAAATTTTTCTGACTTTATGTTTCATTATGTTTCATAAACACACAAGGAACATCGTAAAGAGAATTATGAATTCTGTTGAATACGAATTTTTGAAGGAAATAAAATAATAATAATAATAATAGTTAGTAGTCATTCAAGCGACACCTATAAATTTTAATTTTCGTCATCAAACATTGATTATGAAACACTTTCGAACATTATAAGTGTAAGAACGTGTTCTAGCCCCAGATTTGAAACGCGACTCAGGGGTCCATTTCTGACTTTTAAAAACTATTTTTTTTAAACAAGAAAAAAAAATCATGCGTCAAGCATAGATTATGAAACACTTTCCAACACATACAGAAAACTGTAACGAAACTTCAAGGTTAAATAAGTAAAAGAAAATAAATATGTAAGTAAACAGTTTAGAAAACATACACCACATTGAAAAATACAGTTTTCGAAATTACCTTCCATTGTAAAAAAAGTAGTTGAATTATTTTGTGCAACACTGTATATGATCTGTAGATTTGGAAACATAATACATGATAAGATCGTCGTGATAAGATGTCGTGATAAGATTTAGTTCGGTTAGAAAATTCACATTTAGCAATTTTCGCCAATCGATGAAAATGCACTCGAAGCTTTTGTACAGCCCTGCATATTATCTAAACACTTTTGTACACACCACATATTAAGGTAAAAATTAATTCAGGTAAAAAACACATAAAACAATTTAAAACTCACTTCCAGAAATTACCAACCGTAAACGACAATGTATTTTGTACTTTGCGTAGCCCTATATATGAATTTATTTATATTCCACAAACTTATATTAGTCTACTGAATATAGTTGAGCAGGAAAATTCGTAACACAGTTAAAAACTACCCTTAAGCAATTCACTTCCCTAGTCTGTAATACTTACAAATTCTCTTGTGTATCCCTGTATATGATCAATCGAATTTATGCACACCACGCAATATGAAAAAAAATTAGTTAAACTTAATTACGCAAACCAAACTTGAAAACGCACTTACCACACATAGAGTGTAATTATTGCACGTATACTGTAACCAATATGTTTTGTGTGCCCCTGTAAATGAACAACAAACGCAATGCACACCATACTTTCCAGTGAGCAATTTATAGTGCACCTCAGTAATGCATATAATTTTCATTATATTTGAAATAGTAAAACATCATTAAATTACACTGCAAACGCTTTTTCCCCCGGTAGAACAATGTGTAACAGAATTTTTTTATTTGACCCTGTAAATGAATAATAAACGTTTTGCAACACATATTCTACAAAAAAATATGTTTTAATGCGCTTTATAATTTAATATCAGTTTCATCATGTTTCCCGATTTTTTCCCATTGACTGTAATGTAACGGAATTCTTTTGAGTATCCCTGTACAAAAACTATAAGTGGTACACACTTCATGTCCAATAGAAAACATGCTGTAGTAAACGACAATAACATACAAAAATTTCAAGACGATCCGAGTATATTTACGCGATTTAGAGCACGGACAGGCGGCAGACGGCAGACAAACCGACGTCATAAACACTTTTCAACTAGGTTGGAAAGGGATAACAACCAGGTTAGAAAGTGATAATAATAACGAAATTATTGCATGAACATTTGAATATTAATAGAAAAAATGATATGAGAATTTCGCTTTAAAACTAATTATTAACTGATTTTCGCTGGAGCAACGAATGAAACACTCACCTCAGTCGTAGTGCTGGTTTCTTTTCAATCTCTTAATCAACTCTCTGACGGTACATTATGCCCTATGTGAACAAAAGTAGAGGGAGGGACAGATTCTGACCCAACAATACGAATGTATTTTTATAAAATCTTAATCTTTCAGTAATGTAAAAGAAAATTACACAGTCCGCATAAAAGAAAAAAAAATTGGAAATTGTACGTCAAACGTGACAAACGAGGTGTGTTCGTACTATAGCTAGTTATATAAATATTCAGATCTTGATGATTTTTAATTCTGTGAAATGAATTATGTCTGCAATTAATTTCTGTAAAAAATAATTATCTCGGTCGCTTGACGATTAATCCTCGGAAACTCCTATAACAAAAAAGCACCAATTTCTTTTTTTATGATTCAAATTTCTTAATAAATATTTTTATTAATATCTTCTAAAGTTTTGATTCAATTTTCATAAAATTTGAAATGTCTCGACAAAATTCTGCAAAGATAATGTCTTAAATTTCAAACCATTTGGTTACGTAGTTTTTGCGTTGTTATATGCGGACAGACGGATGGACAGTTCAGACGACGACTATAGGTGCTACGTATTTATATAATTACGAACGCACCTAAAAAGATACACCCCAACTAACTCTTCCGCAAATCATAGCATAAAAATTTAACTGGTATCAATCGATTAGTAATAATATCTACTAGTGAATTTTATACCTAAATGTTACTTAAAGGTACGTCTACAAAACTTCGAAATGTTCAATACTATGATTTAATTTTGACATCATATTTGAATTCTACGATAAGGTTTACCATCGGATATCAAACGGGATGTCATTCGGACAAGTAGGTTAAGAATTATGCAGGTGTAAAGTTTGGAACGCCCAATCTTAAATTCATTTTTAAAAGTTGCAAAAAAAATTGTAATACGGGTAGTTTTTTAATCATAACTCAAAAACTACTTGGCGGAATGAGTTGTAATTTTGGATTTGCGTATTTGAAACTTCTAGAATACGATTTCTGTTAAAAAATTCAACAATTCATAGTTTGTTCGAAAAATTATCAAAATATACATATTTTCGAAATTATTTTTCTGGAACATTCTTGATAATGGCTACGATACATAGTCTTTCAGAAGTGAAGTTCATGTGTCGTAGAGGCTTTATTTCTTGAATTTTCCAAATACGTGTTTGACGCCAAATATCCTCGGCAATGTCAATCCTATACCGGCACATACTTGTACCATTATTTTAACAGCAGCAATTATGTATGTATGAGGAAGTATTTCGGGCATTTTGTTACGAATAACAAGTTTTCTATTACCTTAAAAACCTGTCAGGCAACTGAAAAACATTTCAACCAATAACCACCCTTATATGGCAATATATTCAAATTGCTTTGTGAAATCCTTTACCGTTATTGTAAGAATTTAAAAATTTAGTTAAATTTGAAAACTCAAAATATCATTGGAAATGAACTTGAAGAATTGATTCCCCATAGGCGATGATGCATTTTAATTATTTTCTGCTGTCTTGTATTAGTACTATAGGTTTTACATACAATAGATAGTAAAATTTAGTTTAGCTGGAAAACGCATAACACAATTCAAAACGCACTGTGGACAGTTGCCACCCATAGACGATAATGTAATCGAATTCCTTTGTGTGACCCTGTAAAAAACTTTGATTGTTACACGCCCCATTTTCCATGAGAATATACTTTATTTAACCTCATAACGTATATAAATTCCGTTCCCTTTTGAAATAGTGTAACCTAATCGAAAAGCACATTAGACAATTACTGCCCATAGACCATAATATATTCGAATTTAGTGTATCATTGTGTATAATAATGTATTTTATGTATCAATGCAAAAAATAGTAGCTAAAAGCTACGCACAGCATTTTCCATATTTAAAATGCTATAGATTATCTAAATAATGCACGTAAATATGTAAATTCGTTACGTTTTGTACATATAATGTCATTATAGGGTGTCAGAAAAATGTATACATACACTGTTTCACGGGTCATAACACAATTCAAACGCACTGTGGACAATTGCCACCCATAGACGGTAATGTAATCGAATTCTTTTGTGTGACCCTGTAAAAAACTTTGATTGTTACACGCCCCATTTTCCATGAGAACTATAATATTCTCATAGAAAATGGGAACTATAACATTCTCATAATGAGAACTATAATATTCTCATAGAAAATGGGAACTATAACATTCTCATAATGAGAACTATAATATTCTCATGGGTCATAACTTTCTAATTTTTATTTCTTTTCAAATTATAATTAATTGAAAATAATGAGTGGACCAAGATTAACATTTGAAAAAAGAAAATGTATTTTAAAATAGAAGTACAGAAGTACTGTAGTAGAAGTACAAAAACAATATCGCAGTGAGTTTCAGGCGGATCCACGTCTGCGACGTACAATTCATCGGATAAAAGATAAATTTTTATGAAATGGACATTCTTATATAACGTTCCAGAACCGCAATTGAGCAAAAATACGCCGCAACACCAAGTAAAATGTTTGTTGAAGTTTGTGAACCAATAGCCCACCGTTATAAGCAGTGTATTAACCAGAACCGTAATAATTTTAAACATCTGCTATAGGAGGAAATGTTTTACATTTTATATAGATTGTTTTGGAATTTAAATATTAATTATATGTGAATAAAAACTAGAATTATAATCATTCAAAGTGTGTATACATTTTTCTGACGCACCCTGAATATTCCACACAATTAATGCCCATACAATGACGTATCAAATTTGCTTGTCTGTCCCTGTAAACGCACGATAAATGCTACCTTCACAATTTCAATAGAGAACATTTTGTACTAAACCTCAATAAATTTTGTGGTTTTCCAAGTATATTTACAAAAGTTAGAGCGCGGTCAAACTGACGGATAGACAGACAAAAAGACGAACAAACGGATATTAAAAATACTTTTCGACTATGTTGAAAATGTGTAAAAAGAAATTTTTTCACTCGTAAGAAACTAAATGGTGCAAAAAATAATTTTAGTGATGGTTTATCACATTCAAAAGCATATTATAACGCATTTGCTATCTGTCGTTATAAAAATGTTTTATTAATCATTATCAAGATCATTAAGATGCTTCATTTTTGACCCAATGTAAGAATTATTAATACACTTGTTTTACCCTTTTTCACAACTCTACTTTAATTAATAATCATCAAAGTGACTAAAGTATCGAAACAAACCAGTTACGTTAAAACTCTGAATACATTTTTAAACATTTTCTGATTGCACAAAATCAGAGCCCATTCAGAATTATCTTTTAATTTCACTGCTGATTAAAAAAGTCCAAATTCATTTAAATTATCGAGCATTATCTCATTTCAGTTACGGGATTTATATTTATTAATTACATAAAAGACTAATTAATAAACGGCTTTGGCATTAAGCTACTGCTATATATGAACAGAAGCGTATCAGTAATAAAACATCTTTGAAATATACACGACTTCGCTTTATTTTATTTTATACACTGATTACGAATTCAAATCCGGATTAGAACTGTAAATTGACTGGTGATTTTTCGTAAAATAAATTATTATGTATTTACTCAATATGTTGAAAGGGAGAATATTTAATAACATGTATCTAGAACATATTCGACCATTAAAATCAGGATGGTATAAGTCACATTTTATTAAATATTCAAATACAAAGAGTTTACTGTGATATTGTAATCACATATATTTTTAACTATACATATCTTTAACTAAAATGTTGTGGCCATCACAAAATTTTCTTGTATATAAATCAAGTCAATTAACTGATTCAAATAGTACAAGAAATTACATAGATTTAGCAAACAATGTTTTGTTTTTTATATAACACATATTGTTATGAAATCAGGGACAACGGCAACATGTTAACAAAATTTGTGTCACATGCAGTCTGACACAGTCTCACAGACAGACATTTTCTCAAGACTGTCAAATCGTGTTCAGTACCTTCTACAGCTTATAAAACCGTTGAAAACTGGAAATCGAATTTTTTCACAAATCAAATATTTTCTTCTTGTATAAATAAAAGAAAGTAAAAAACATTTAATAGTTAATACACTAAATTTCATTCAAAATGAAGAAATTAAATCAAAATCATATTTTCTTGATTTCACTAACTGCAAATGTAGTTCCACGTAAACGAAATCCTTTCTCATCAATCATTATTCGTCTACATATAAACAGAATTAAAATAAAATCGTTGTTCTGTATTTAACTTCCCAAGCCGTTATGAAATAACCTTTCATCAATTTGGGGTCGAGACCAAGCGTGCTTGTGAACAAAACACTGGGGGTTCCACGTCAGTTGACCAATGGATCAGGATCTAGACACACGGCAGTGTGTAAGCCAAGTTCGTCTGACATACTAGTGTCTTATACACTGGCCTCCAAAAGTTAAGGAACAACCGGTTTTTTGCGTCTAATTTGCAAATGAATGAATATAGAAACAACAAATTTGGAAGAAATGTGCGTTAAACTGTTGTTTATTAAATGCGACATAAAAATTTACTTAAGTTAAACGTATAAATGAAATTACAACAAAAAAGCACTCATGGTGGAAAATTCCATTCTTGGAGAAATCAGTACATCGCAGTATTATGCAGTAAAATGTCACAGAAACATTAAAAAATTGGTTCTAATACGGAATATGTCCACCCCGGACTTGAATGCATTGGCGGCATCGACTTTCCATGCTCTCAATTAAATTGTCGGACACCGAAATAGGTAACGCTGAGCAGACTTGTAGTAAGCCTTGTTCCAGCTCATTTAATGACCTTGGAGGAGGACTTAAAGCCGCAAACTGTCTTCCAAGATAGTCCCAAAGATGTTCTATCGGATTCAAGTCTGGAGAGTGAGCTGGCCATTACATTCTCTCCAGACCGTGATCCCCACGATAATCCTCAATAACCACAGCTCGGTGTGATCTCGCATTATCATTCATTAGAATGAAACCATTGCCAATAGCACCGGCATATGGGCGCACATATGAATCAAGGATCTCATCCCGATATCTCGCACCAGTCACAGTTCATCCATGGAACACATGCAGGTCAGTGTGGCCTCCGAGTGAGATCCCTGCCCAAACCATGATTCCACCGTTTCTGTACCTGTGTGTTTCGACAGTGTTTGATTGATGGTATCGAGTGCATTGTTCTCTCCAGATCAGAAGCTGTCCTGAATCGCTGTCCAGTGTGAATCTGGACTCGTCTGTGAAGAGTACAGAATCCCACTGTTGTCTGGTCCAGGAAACATGTTCTCTTGCCCAACATAAGCGGGCCCTTCTCTGTCGTCTGTTGAGGAGGACACACACAACTGGTCGCCTTGCATAGAGACCTGCATTGTGAAGACGTTTTCGCACCGTAGTAGCGGAGATTCTTCTCCCTGATGCTGCAAAGTTGTCTGCAATGAGTTGCGGTACAGTAGTGCGTCTTCTCCTTCGGGCCGAAAGAGCTAGAAACCGGTCTTCTGCAGGTGTTGTAACACTTAGGCGGCCTGGAATGTGTCTTCTGGACACAGAATATTCGGATTCATACTGATCCCAGAGTCGTTGGACTACACTGCGAGACACATTGAGCCGTCTAGCCACCTTAAGGAATCGGGCAAACGACTTCTTCTAGAAATTTCTAGACTCTACTGGCTGTTGTGAACAAAACTGACAACAATAGTTCGAATACAACAAAACTTACACGGGAAATTACGAAAGCTTCGTAATTGCATATTTTTCTCTCATTCACAAATACCTATTCTTTTCTATAAAATAAAAGTGGTAGCTGTAATTATTGCGTAAGTTTTTTTAAAGCTTATTATTATCATTCATATAAACTATAAAGTTTAATCTGACTGCCATTTTTTGTCTGGTGAGCTTCGGAAAACATGTTGTACCTTAACTTTTGGAGGCCAGTGTATTACACGAACCATTTCGAGCTGTTTCGCCAAATTTCGACACTCTACTACTGAAAATTTATTTGACCTACGTACTTGTAATTTTAAATGTGTAGTAAGGCCTCCTTAATTATACAGAATCCAAAATTTTATAAATAACGCATAATCGTAATTTTATCACTGACTCACTCACTCATCAAAAAGATCTCATATATCTACTGCACCTAAAGACTTCAAATTTGGCACGAAGTTCGTTTACACTATGAGGAATCGTAAAAAAGTTCTGAAAATCGATTAATTACCCACTTGGGGTGTCGAATTTTACTTTAACGTTACGTCTATGAGGCGAAATTTTAATTTGCCAAACAAATATATATTTTCTATAGCACCTCCGGGTTTCTGGTCAAGTAAGAGGAGTTGAATACTGAAGGCTAGGATTCTTCTTCGATTAAAGCGCCTCGAAGATTAGATTGTAGTTTTAGCAGTCGTGAAATTTCTTATATATATAATGTAAATGTATATGATGTAAATGTACATTGATGTAATTTATGACAATGTATATTGATGTAATTTATGAATTAATTAATGGCATATTGATGTAAGTGTATATGATTTTAAAAATATAAAGAATTTCATTCCGAGTGCATAAATAACAAAGCCTTAACCTAAAACAAAGTCACTTTGAATTCGGTAAAAATTATGAAAAAATTAACGACAGAGCCTTTAAATGTTTCCAAGTAAGTAATTAGAATATGCTCATTTATCACATGTTTTAAATGTTCCCAAAGTCTTTAATTTCGTAAATACTTTCTCAAAAAAGCGTAATACCGTTTTTTAAGAAACAAATTTGATGTTTTGGTAACATTATGCGGTAAATGTGGTATATTATTAACAGAATTATTAACAGAAAAACTATTAAAAACAGTCTGGTAAGAGTCCTGGGCGTCGGGTCGGTTTCTATATTTCTCCCGAACATGACCCGACTTGTAGTTCGGTTCTGGTCAGATTTATTCTATTTTTTTTTCTTTTGTCTAAAGATCGGGATCGGGTCAGGCTGATACTGTTTTTCTGCAGGTTAGATAGATTATAAATTTCGTGGGTGGAAGTCGCATTCGTGTCGGGATTTGCTCGTACAGATAGGAATCTGATTTTTAACTGATATATCTGATGTATCTGATATATCTGATCTGATATCTGGTTTTTTATAAGACAATCCACACTAATTTTTCAAAGGAAAATAACTCTATAATTGAATATGAATTATTGTATATTTATTCTGTTTACTTCATAATCGTTAAAATTGATATTAGAGATATGAGTGTAACCTATTTTTTATAATCGCATTTAAATATTATATTAATTTTATTTCGTTTCTGATGTAAGAAGGAGAGAGGTGGAGACTAATAAAACATGTTTTAAATTTCATACAGTAAAAAATCTAACTTAATAAAATTCTCAGATTATTTTTCTGTCAGACAATTAATTTAAACAGTCTTCTTTTAAAAGCTCCGGAATCCGGGGCTTTATGAGACTTGCCATGGTCTAATTGGACATATTAATAAAATATAATTGTTTCCAAAATAATCTAATTTAAGAGTTGTATCAGCACTATTATATATTCATTAAACAAAATCTCACTTTAAAAATTAATTTTTCTTTCTGTTTTTGTAAAACATACTAAAGGAAAATTGATTGAAATCTTTATTACCTTATGTTTTTACTGGAAGTTAATTTAGTACCATTGTATTAATTTTAAAAGATATAAAAAAATAAGGCACATTACGTTTTTTAAGCAAAATGAATCATTAACATTAATTTTAGATGCAACGTTTATATATAATAAATTTGTAGGTCCCCAAGCTTGACATATAACATTAGTCCCCGTATCATTTTTAAGTGCATTTAGGCTTATAGTAAATCAACTATTTATCATTGACATAAAACGAAGATTGTAAAGGAATAGCATTGATTAAATGCTTCATAAGCATATATGTAATATTGTCAAAAACAGTTAATTTTTATCCAAACAAGTATTCATTAGGCATTTAAAAAAAAACCTCACAGTTACTTTTAGAAATTTTTCGCTTCTTACTTTACAACCAGCTAATGGAAAAAAATTCAATACATGTTCTTATGTAATGCTGGTACTACTGTCCATTGAGAAAAGGCTAAACATTTAACTGAATTTTTTAGAAGAAAATTCAATTCATCCACTAGTTTTCATATCCGATTACCTCGCAATCTCCCCTATATGGTTTTCGACTCGGGTTATGCGCCGACAAAAATTATTTTCTCGAGTTGCGATTATTTTAAAATAAGATTTTCGTATTAGGTCCAAGTTATACCCAACTCGTTGCCACAGTATAATTTTACGGATTCTAGCAGAACAATACTGTAAACACCTTCAAGTCACTTGTGATGTCATTCGAGAAGAGTCGGCGACAGCTGTGGCGATGGAAACCTGCTGAATAAATTCCCTCGGAGGCGACGGCGGACTGCGTCGAAACATGGCGTAGATTTGCCTATTTTCTTTCTAGTTTATTACAGTTAGGTGAAATTAGCATTAATATTTTATTTTCCTCTAATATTGTTTAGTTGAGCGAAATATAAAATCAATAAGTAAAATATTTTTAAACACAATCTAATGTCCATTTTAATGTTAGACAGAGGTGCAGCCAAACTCTGTATTAATACAAAAATAAATAGTTTATATATGAAATTAGTTATGAAACAAATTTCAAAATTTCTTTCAAAATATTGCAATTTTTTTTCTTGATACTCGGAATATAGGTAATACTTGTCGTCTAATCATTTACATTACTTAACAAATAAAAACATTAAAAATAAGTTTGACTAAAAAAAAATTTCTTTATATGAGCATCTTTCAGTGGATATACCAAAACAATGAAATGCTTTTTTCAACGAATTATTTATGCTTCTGCTAATATGAACTACTACAAAATATTTACGATTGTTTCGAATGGGATAAATGTAAAGCCTCTATAAATAAATGGTATGTATATTAAGCGGTTTTTGAAAGATTTCCTTCTTAATGAAAGAGCTTCCAACTTCGGAAAGTTTTTTAAATTAAAAAAATGGGACGTTCTATAATTTCTTTTACATTTTAGTAATTTTGTCAGCAAGGTAAGATGATCAGACTTTTCTGGAAAGCTAGAACATGATTTCGATTTTATCTGGAAAATATGCAAATAATTATGTAAACCGTAACAGTTGACCCCTCTACTAATATACAGTTATTTCAAGTAATTCGTGCACAATTTGACTTTATTGATAAATTTAGACTATTTTAAAAATTTATGTTCTTAATATAAATTATAATGTATTTATTAGATAAACGATATTTTTTCAACTTTCATTTTAGATAATTGGATACGTTGCCGGAAGATTTGGATACGGCAAAGTTGTTCCCATTCCAGCTGGTGGGCGAGTTCAATACCAGCTGTTAAACAAAGACACCTACCAGTTTGGCTACGACACTGGAACAGGACCAAGCCAGTCATTTAGAGAAGAATCGAGAGATGCAGAGGGGACTGTCCGAGGAAAATATGGATACATAGATCCTCTTGGAGCCTTACATATTGTAGAGTATATGGCTGATCACACAGGGTTCCATATCATTTCATCACTTAAACTGACTGCTGAAACTACGACAACCAAAGCTCCTACGACACCCAAACCAACAAGACCTCCAAAACCATCTGCCCGTTTACCTTTTGTAGGACCTATTCCTCCTTTTCTACCCCGACATACTTGATAGAATGGAATCTGAAGAAAAAAGAAAACCTCCTTCGCTATCACACAAACTGACTGTTGAAAGTACAAATAAACCTTCTACGACACCCAAACAATAAAATCTCTAAACTTAGTTGCTGTTTTGCTTTTCTTTGAAACGTCTTTCCTGCCAAGGCATACTTGAAAAAATGAAATTTGAAGTAAAAAGAAAACCTTGTTCAGTGATCACTGAAACTGATAATTGAAAGTACAAATAAAGCTCTTACAAAACCCACGCCACAAAACCTCTAAAATCATTTTCTTGTTTAATTTTCATGGGACCTTTTCTTCCATTCCTATTACGACATACTTGATAAAATGAACTCTTAACAAAAAATAGGTCATCGATCATTATCACTCAAACTAACAATTTAAAGAACAAATAAAGTGTCCTACGATGCGACATCCAAACAACAATGTCTCTAAGTCTATCTGATTTTTGGTCTCTACTATTAGTCTCTATTTTCAGCACGAGGCCATCTTATCTCTAATAGACGTGGTAAAAACTAGACGCGAAATACAGACGATTTTCTTGTAGCGCGGTTTTTAAAAGGTAAAATTACTATGGTTATAGTATGATGTGGGCAGTTGTTCGTATGCAATACTTATTTTCAGTTTCAACATTCGATTTCCTTGCTTCTGAAACACGATACTGTTTCCACACGCATTGCACAAAACGGCACTCTCATCTTACACGGCCATAATCGTATGGATGTCGACTGGTTTTATTTTTATTTTGCTCGAAAAAAGTGAACAAGCGACCGTAGCTTTTGACATTACAGCGTACAGTACGTTTGCCAATTAAATATAGGTGCTACATGAAAAGCGTTTTTATCCCATGCTTACTCTTTTACACTATCTATTAGTGCAATAAAGATCCAGAGAAAGTATTCTGCTTTTTCATCTTTTATAACGCTGCCGCATATTACAATATGGATATTTTACGGTCGCATATTACATTGTAAAAAAAGTATCTGTTGAATCGCAATACTAGCACCAATTACGGCTGCACTCCCTTAGATGTTTTAATTTAGCATGCGCCGTAAGTGTGCGAACTCACTTAAATGTTTTTAGCTTAGAATTAAATGTTTATTTGATGCGAGAAGGGTCGCATTTTTTGACGTGACAAATTGTCACCCTTTTTGACGGAACGCAATATAGGCTGATAAAGGCGCTATAAAGGCTGATAATCATTTATAATTATTTCATCCTAAGACATACCCGATAAAATGAAATTAAAACTTAAAATAAAAATTCTCATTCAAGTTGTAAACTTACTATGTCTTTCAGTTTTATTTATTTCCTATGATGTAGCCAAAAAATTATCACCAAATAATTATCACTGTAAAATTATCACTGGATTACTAAACATTTATGCATTCTTATTTCATATATAACGATATATTGTTTTACGTTAAATTAATATATTTACAAATTTTGAAACCTACACGTGCACAGTTCTTTATTATCCATCTTAGGTATTTTGAATGAACGACACTGAAATATGAAGACTTTCCCTTATACAGGGTGGTTCAAAAGGTATGTCCAAACGGCACGTGTGGGTGTGTCAGGTCATGAGCGAGTTACATAGGAACTAGGGGTCGGAAACCCGATCGTGACAATGCAATTGCATCGTGACCGCGACGCAAAGAAAAGACAGCAAACGGTGTAAAAAGATCTTTAATCTACAAAAAAAAATTAATCAAAGTAAAAAATCGGTTGGGGTTGTAACATTTTTCATTTGTATTTTGTACTTCGATTAAGTTTTTTGTAAAATAAAGGTATTTTTACACCGTTTGTTATATTTTCTTTGCATTACGGTCACGATGCAACTGCACCATCATGATCGCGTTTCCGACCCCTAGTTCCCATGTAATTCAAGCTCCTCGTGACCTCATACACCCACACGTCGAGGCTAACGAAAAAGACAGGCTACCGCGGTGCATTCCACTTATCTTCTTTTACAGACCGCTAGAGTGACGTGTTGCTCTTTTCGTACACCTGCATTGGGGCATTCGAGTATCACGTGACTCCCGCGGTCTGTAAAAAGATATACGAGTAAAGCACCGCGGTAGCCTTTCTTTTTCGTTAGCCTCGCCACACGTGCCGTTTCGACATGACCTTTTGAACCAACCGGTTTCTGTTTCTGATGGGACGTTCTCGAGGCACTGATAACATGAATAACGTAAATCTCAGATTGTACACTAATCAAAAATATTTTTTATTCATAATAATAAAATATATGCCGTTGTTGGTATTATAATTCAGTATCTAAAATAACTAATTTTGAATTTTATTTAAGTTTAACATAAATTTCCTTTACTTATAGATGATTTTCATTTAGTGTGTTCCAGTGGTACCTCAATGTAGTCTTTAAAAATTAATTTAAATTTTTTTATGAGAAAAACCTTTTACAGATGAATATATGGCTCAAATTGAGGTTTTGTGAAATAAGAACGTTAAATATTTCAATTAAAGTAGAAACACTGACGGTAAAACTAAATTTATTCCTTCTTATTATTTTCTAATAAATGAACATGCATATTTGAAAAACTATACGTATTTGAAAAGTTTAAGCTTATTTTTATTATGTCTGAGTGCTAAAAATAATGCATTTTTTGGTTCGAAGCTATAATTTTACATGACCAATTTGTTGTGATAGCATTTTTTTGTGTTCAATGAATTGCGATAATTAATACTTTATATGTAGTCATCTCATGCATCTTTTCTTAAAACTTAAAATTAGTTTTTAGTTGTGATTGAAATTAAAATCATTTCCGGCATATTATCTTTTGTTTGAAAATTTTTAATTAATCGATAATTTATAGTTATTTTAAGACAAATAGGAACGTTATATATGCAATATTTCTTTAGAAAGCAACAAATAAAAATTTAATAATGAAAATGTAGTCTGTGAAATTTTAGCACTGCATTTTAGAAATTAATTTTTCGAAAAGTTAGTGTATAACATCATTACGACCACTAATGGATTGATAATTTCAAAACATCTTCTCCATTTCTGAAAATTAAAATTTCTAGCTATAATAAATATTTTGATTGAAAGTGTTTCGAAACAGTGTGCTGCTGTGAAGTGTTATATAAATCTGTATTTTTGGAATCGTCTCTCTTTTGAATTACTGTGAAACTTTAATGTACCTCTCTATAGCTCCTTAATACTTCAAAATATCACCACACACTGTAAAAAGAGAGAAATATTTCTGGATCTAGTAAAACTTTACGAAAATATATCTTAACCTCTTACGAGTTATCCACGATTTCAACCACGTTCCTTTATCTTCAGAAAACTCAGAAAGCAAAAGATATACGAAATTTAAAGTAAAATTTCGGAAACAAAAATTTATTTGTCTGGCCGTTTAAAAAAAAATCGAAACGTTTCCGAGTAGTTTATGCAGTGCATTAATCAGTTTTCTCAACACGTTTTTTGGATGCCACCAATTTTCATGTTAACGTTTTTATGTTCAACAAAAATAAATCTTATCCTATGATATTTAAATAAACTAGTGTTAGAAAAATGTATTAAATGGCCAAAAATTATCGATTTATTTTAATATAGAGCGGAATTTGAAATTTCGTTATATATATATATATATATATATATATATATAATATGATCCAGTATCTCAGATTTGTGATTTTTGCCTGCTGATTTTCTGCTGATATCTGATTTTTAAAAATTTCATATTATGCTCAATTTGAATTTTTAATAACCACCGATATATTTCAGAATAATAATTAGTAGATGGGGACAAACTTTATTGAAAAACAAATGTGATATGGAAGTTTATATCAGACAAAACACAACTTGCAAGTGACAGAAGTGACATTTTCTGTAATTTTGCCACTTTACTTAAAAAAGAACCTTTTTGGAATGTTGTCGGCTTTATTTTCAGAGGCATATCCAACCTACGTTATTGATGAACCTATAAATATCAATATTTAAATTAACAATGGGTACAGTAGTAATACTTAATAAAGGCACGCTTACATTTTTCCCAATCTTTTTAATCCAGAAAATCTTCATTATGAACAAACAGCAAGCAATCGCGACTTTTTAAGAACAGCATGTGCTCTTCTGCTGGGAACAATACTAAAAGTCACTGCATACTGCCATCTGCTGGAAATATGAAGAAGTTCATACAACCGGACAGTAGTGACCAAAAATGAGAGGGACACAAATTTCAACCCAACAAAAAAAATATTACATATTTCACTGTATACAAATTATATTGTTATGCTCCATGAGATTCATATTTATATTAAATGCTTTGGTTATTCACAAAATTTTCATAATTATTGTTTGTTGATGGTTTTAATGATCAAGTTATGGGTTGGGGACAGAAGACAGTAGTGACTTTTGAAATATTTAAATTGCATTTTAAAAATTAAAAAAACAAACAGATTTTCACAGTAGAACAAACTTAATATTGTAGAAAAATCACAGAGAAACACTTTTACATTAAATGAGAATTTATATTGCAAAGAAATGCCGAGCGATAAGTGTGAATTCTCAATCCCCAGTTTATAATATTTTAACCTATATATATATATATATATATATATATATATATATATATATATATATATATATATATATATATATATATATGAGAGAGAGGGGGGGAGGGTGGTAAGAGATTGAAGACAGTTCAACATAAAAAGTGTTGCAACATTTTATCTAATTATCATATACATGCGTTTTGTACAATTTATTTTAGTATATTTTTAAGCCAACAGGATATAAAATGTGACTCTTACGAGATTTCCGAGTCCAGAAAATTCATTCAACAAAACTTTTGTCCTATTTATATCTAAATTTGATACAATCGTCTATAAGGATTTTTTTAATTGCAAAACCATATTAAATGATATATTTTTAAATAAAAGAAATGCCAATAAATTAAAATATTAAATTAAAAACAAAATGTTATTCACACAAATTAATTTTCTGTTTAAAAAAATAAAATGTTAATCATATAAAAAATTAAATTATAAAACTAAACATTATTCAGATAAAATAATTTTCTATTTTGAGAAAGTAAAAAGTCGACATAATATGAAAGAATTAAAAAACAAAATGTCAGTCAGATAAAATAATATATTTTTTTCTTTATATGAAAGCCACACCAAGGCTGAGACGTTCTGCTCTCAAAGCTTCTAGAGACAGGAAGTGCTGGATTCGAACCCATCTCGCGCTAACCGTTCGGAGTTTTCCGTAATTTTATTCGAACCTGCGTAACGCTGCGTAAATACGGGTTAGGTTCTCTTAGAAAGATCCCCAAAGAAGGCACCCCTCATCGACCTATATTCCGCGCGCAGATGATCGGCTGTAACAGACGCCACCACCTTTATATTAAAAAACAATAGATTAAAAAGTATTTAAGAAATTAAATGTTACTGAGATAAAACAATTCTGGGTTCCTTCAACTAATTTCTAAATTATTTAAAAGTAACCGACATTTATTGTACAATGTAAAAATATCAATAAGCATTTATTATAATTTATCTTTACCATAAATTTATATTTAAAATAATAATAATAGAATTACGAATTATTTACAAATGAAATCTTTCTAGATAATTATTTTTCTTCTACCTGTACAAATGTACATTCGTTGAACGTTTTAGAAATGATTTTAAAGTATAAATGAATTAGAAAATAAAATTTAAAAAAATTCAAATTTTTTAACAAAGTTTGTCTAAAATCATTCTCTCGAAAGCTGAACTTTGTAATATAAAAATGTGCATGAAATAATAAAAAATTGACATTTTTATTATTTCTAATTTGTTTTCAAATAAAGATTGACAAGAACGTCTTATTTTTGCTCCTGTTCGTATCTTTAAAAAATGGTAGAAAATACTTGCGATTATGTTTGCCCTTTTTGTAATTTGATTCTAAAAATTTTATTACGAGAATTATTTTCCATCACAGAACAACATTTTATAGTCAGTATTTGTTATTATTCCTTATTATATCCACCATGTAAAATAATAAAAAAATGTTTTTTGTGAGTATTTTTGTTTCCATGTTTTCAAATAAAATGTCTTTAAAATTCCGAACAATAGCCATACCTTGATTACAAAAGAATGTCTGTATATGTATTTTGAAAAGCAAACTCAATTTTCAATTATTCGCAATGGAAAAATAACTGAACAGGAAACCGATAAAAGCATTTCTACATCCTCATTTGGAAGAAAATATCGAACAAACTTTGAAATAAGTGATGTTTTATTTTATAGAAGTTTTATTTATTCTAAATCAAAATCACAAACAGAAGCATATGGAATAAAATTTTGTCCAAAAACCTTAAATTTGACAATATTATTGCCAACAAGATTTATGAAATTAAATTATATGAATTGAACATTCGTCAGACTGATATTTTCTACAGCACAATAATTTTGTTTATTTTAATTCTTATTAATCCATTTACCTTTAACTTTTTCACAATATACTATTGTTTAGTAGTGACTCATTTTCTACTGATAGATGTTTTCTGAAATTCACTTTATTGCCTCAAAAGCACGGCCTCTCAACACACGTGAAAGTAAGTAATATTTCTCAGGTTCAATTCCTGGCAATTCGATTTAGTTTAATGTTACAGTAAAAAGATGCTGACTGCATTATGCAGTACAACATTTTGTTTATTTAAATTCGCATCAATCTATTTATCTTTAATTTCCTTAATTATACTAATGTTTACCTGTTTACTAGTGGCTCATTTTCTACTGTTAGATGTTTTCTAAAATTTGCTTTACTACTCCAAAATCACACCCTCAACACACGTGAAACTAAGAAATATTTCTCAGGTTCGATTTCTGGCAATTCGATATGTCTATTCGGAGTTTTCTTCGGGTTTTCTCATTGATACGCTTGGATATAAAAATTGGTTCTGATTTCTGAACCACAATTGCTTATTTTTAAGCACATCATGCACTGAGAATAGCTCTGAAACAAAAACTTGAAAAACATATCGCTTAACCGTAAGAAAAGTGCTACAACTCCAAAAAATTCGTTTTATGTATTATTTCACTAATAGTTCTGACTTAGGAGCGTCCTTGCTATAGGAAAAGTATCATAAGTGTAGCTATCCGTAAGACCACTGCTATTTTTCAGTGTGCTAATTGTCAGTGTGCTATTTGTAAGTGTGCTCTTTGTCAGTGTGCTATTTGTCAGTGTGCTATATGTCACTTTGCTATAACAGAAGGGAGGGGGGAATGATTTGGGGAATAAACTTATTACTTCCTATCACTTCTACGATTTGCTTCTGAAAGGTTTTGAGCTTTTGTGTACCACTTTCACAGCTGCATACAGAACTAAGTGGTTTTGTTTTATGTTACAGCAAAAAGATCCAAATCTTCTTTTGTCTTCTCTGTGAAATGTAGTACTTTTTAGATGTGTCATTTCTTGTGGTTGAGCGATATATTCTTAATTTTAGTATGCACCCTTTTCTCAATTTGATCCAACATGTGCTCGTTTCTTTTACGTTGAAAGTGTGACAAAATTTTTTCATAGGACCACAATCTCAGTATCTCTTTCACTCATTCATCCCGCTATTGAAGTTATTCTTGCAGGAGATTCATGTGTGAAGTTTGGAATTTCATTAAAACGCTTCTTCGGTATAGTTCCAAATATCCCTGGGCACTGGGATAACTCGAACCGTTAGGGCGTTCAAAGTAACGTTTAAAATTGGGTGAAAGTTCACTCCACATTTAAGCTTTATTTTGTTTAGCTGTTGCAACGCCTAGAGCAAAATGGTTTGTGCTTTAAAATTGCAAGGTTAATTTGAGCAGTATTAAAGCTTGACACACTGCAGTATCATACACCGATAATATTGGGAACCAAAACAAGGAAGAGCAATAAAGAATATATTCAATTCATACATTACTCTCCTGCAAGAATAACTTCATTAGCTGCCACTGTTTACTTGTATTTAACAAACGTTCAGTTCATTTTATAGGACACTGTATAAGCAACACAATAAGATGCTTGGATGTTTATATAGATATGTAAAAACGTTTCGTATTGAACACGAGACGATGTTCTACACTTGAGTATTACGCTTCCGTGTGCTATTAGTCAACAAATATTATATTCTGAATTCATGCTTAAGACGTGCATATTATAATAGTAATTTCCTTTATCGATCATTTATTTAAAATGTTCATTTTGCTAAATAATGTAACATAAGCTATCTAGGTACAGTGTGTTCCAAAAAGACTGAAACTTGCTTTAATGTTTCACGTGTTAAAGATACATAGGTAATGGAAACTGCAAAAGTGTTCAAAATAAAGTAGGATTTAAAATTATGTTGATGAAATAGTTTTGCCATTAATTTTCAAAAATTTAACTTTTTAAATTTTGATAAGGTTTTTGCGTCCTATAAGTTATATTTAGAAATATGTTCTCCATGTTCTGACAAATAAAGCTGTAAAATTGCATTCCACTTTGATCAAAACGCACCGAATACTTTGTATTTTATATAATTTCGCGTTTTTAGTGAAAACGCGTTTTTAGTGCTAGAAAACTCCGATATTTTATAAAATTCAAAGTATCATAACGCATGGAGTTTTAGCCGACTAAGAAGGGAATGTTTACTCGTTTAGTTGTCAGAGCATATAAGAATTTTTTAATTTATATAACTTTTTGAAAAATTATTGGACCCAGGGACCGTTGAAAATTTAAATAGTGTAACTTTTTGAAAATTAATGTCAGGTCTATTCCATTACCATTTTTATAAATCTTACCTTATTTTAAACACTTTTATATGTAATTTACATTGCCTATGTATTGTCAACGTGTAAAAAGTTAAAACACGTTTCATTCCCTGTGTAACAATTGTCAACGGATACATGAATTATTATAAGACATAATATTTCGATTTTACGAATTTAAATGTTAAAATAATATTTCTTTTGACTTCCTGGTCAGCGCTTTTTAAAGTACTGTAAATAAAATTTAATCTAGTTACTAGTATCTTTTGTATCATATTTCTATTTTAATGTGAGCTAATTTACAAGAGCTTGTCATTTTTTTAAAGGCGAAAATTTTTACATTTTAAAATTTTGTAGTATTTTCAACATCATAATTTAATTTTGCATATTGCCACGTATACTTTTTACAGAAATTCATTTGGCAAACTCTCGCTACATATTTTATTATGTAATAACAAATGTTTTGTATAATTAAGCAGTATAAAAATATCTTTGTATATTTAAATTAATCTGGAATTTCAGTGTTATTTTAAAGGATTTATAAAAATTTTATTAACGTTTTCAGTTAAATAAATATATATTAATGCATACTTTTATTCGCTTATGATTAAACAACGGTTCAATTTTTATTTGAGTGTAAAAATTATGTAAACAGAAAATTATTTGATATACTCTAAATAATATTTTTATTGCTATACGCGTTCTGCGAAAATGCTAAAATTACTAATAATGTAAATATTATTTGAAAATTAAATGAATTGAGTTATCTAAAAGAACAGTTAAATATTCATTGATATTTTTTAAGTCCCTTCGAAGAATTTTAACCATTCCTGATAAATCTATAAATACATTGTTAAAAATCTGCAGCAAACAGTCCAATCATTCGACCGTTTCTATAGAAAACGGTTATTTGACTATAATTTGAAGCGTTCTCATTGATCAGAATAGAGATAAATTGCGTTTTTTTAACCGTTTTCTATAAAAACTGTCGAATGATTGGACAATTTCCTGCACATTTTTAACAGTGTATGCCAGTGATTCAGAATTAAAATTTAAAGTTGATTGAAAAATTATTAATATACAAAGTAATTGAATAATTTCTAAAATGTATTTGTAACCCTTTAAGCGACCTAGACATTTTTTCCGTCACGTAATTTTTTTTTATTGATAGGTTTATTTAACAAAATAAATTATATTAAAATTAGAATTTTTTAGTGAATAAGATAAATAAATATCTAAGATATTGAAATACAAATCCTCATATCAATGCTTTTTATAAAATCAAGTCTGTCTTGCTATTATTATAAAAGAAATTTTAGAAATTAAAAACTGATTCCTTTCGGAAAACAACTATTTCTAAAGGAAGATAGTTATATTTAGTTATACAGAAAATATATGCGTAACGATTGTCTATCATTTGTAGGGTCAATAACGAAATTTATTTAAATCCCAGTCTCCCGTATGAAAAAGTGTTTCTGTTGGTTTTAACAAATACACTGTAAACAATTTACAGCAAATTGTCCAGGCATTCAACTGTTTTTGTAAATAATGGTTACTTGACCATAACATGCATCGTTCTAATTGGTGAGTATCGATTAAAATTGCGGTTACGTATATTTTATCTGTAAAAACGGTCAAATGACTAAACAGTTTTCTGGAATTTTTTTACAGAGTATTTCCGTACATAAAAGATAATTATAGTCATAATTGTCTATGAAAATGTGTGTGCCTAGAAATCTCATTAACCATTCAGCGGATGTGCTGTAATTTTTTGTATGATCTCGATTTAAAGATTCCTGTACTGTTAAAAATCTGCAGCAAACTGTCCAGTCATTCAACTGTTTTTATAGAAAATGGTTACATAATCGTAATTTATCTGTATTCTGACCAATAAGAACACTTCATAGTATGTTCATATAATCTTTACCTATAAACACTGTTAAATGACGAGACAGTTTGCTGCAGATTTTTAAAAGCGTAAGATGCATTGTAAAAAATTTGCAACAAGCTGTCAGTTTATTCAACCGTTTTTGCAGAAAATGGTTACTTAACCGTAATTTATCTCTATTCTGACTACTGAGAACACTTCAGAATATAGTCAAGTAACCGTTATCTATAAAACACGACTTAATGATAGGACAGTTTCCTGACATTTTTTAGAGTATGAATCAGTATACAAGTTGTGCCTTCTTATCGTTCACCAATAGCTAATTTACAAACCGTTAATTTTAGAGGCATACTGCAAATTATTTCTTCATCGCATAAAAGTACAGTTACGTCAAAATAAATATTTTTTTTTAAGTTGCGAAATTAAAATCCCTAGGTTCTATAAGTTATATTTAGGAAACTTTTCTCCGTGCTCTACCATGTAAAACAGCAAAAATGGCATTCTTCTGAGTCTAAATCTTACCGAGATATGACAATTTGAATTTTATGCATTTTTAGCATTTTTTGGCACTAAACACGTAAAAACGCATTTTTTTGCCAGATAAATATGAAAATTAATAAAATTAAAAGTATCATAACTCGGTAAGTGTTAGTTGAAGAACAACCTTTCAGCGGACGCACTGTAATTTTTTGTATGTTCTCCACTGATGTAAAGATTCCTACACTGTTAAAAATTTGCAGCAAACTGCCCAGTCATTCAACAGTTTTTATAGAAAATGGTTACATAATCGTAATTTATATGTATTCTAACCACTGAGAACACTTCATAATATGCATATTTATAATATGGTCATATAATCGTTAGCTATAAAAACGGTTAAATGACTAAACAGTTTGCTGCAGATTTTTAACAGAGCAAGATACATTGTAAAAAAATTGCAACAAACTGTCAATTTATTCAACAGTTTTTACAGAAAATGGAAGTTTTGCTGATTTTATTACGGAGAAAGTTTTTATAAATGGACTTAAGTTATGGGACTCGGTAGCCGCATAAATAATTTAATTTCGTAAATTAAAAAATAGGTATTTTGACGTAAATAGATTTTTATATGATGAAGAACAATATTTGAAACATTTTTGCAATTGGAATTATACCTCTAAAACTAATGGTTTAGGAATTAGTTATTAGCCACAGATAAGAAGAGACACTCCTGTATAATTCGTGACTTGTATATAGAGAAATTTAATATTATTTTCAAAAATCCTGTTAATTTAACTATAGTTTCCAACTATTTCACGTTTCTGCACCACTATTTCTGGATAGTAATCTTCGATACATTTAATATCAGCTAATCAATTGCTATTCAATAATTTTGATAACAAAAAAGCGGAATTGTTCGAAGCTTTCTCTATGCACAACAAATTTACCTGAAATAATGACAAATTTTTTGAGTGATGATATTGAGAATGTATTCCAGGCCTTAAATATGATATGCATCTTACATATGAGGCAATTATATCGGGGCCGACGAAGTTGTACAAATTAAATTGAATTCATTAATATTCTTAATCAATAGTTTGCACGTAATGTTTTAAGTTTCTTGCAATTAATTTTCACAATCTATTTCAACTTAAATAAATAAAGTATTTTTTGCATAATTTTTCAGTGGTGATATTGAGAATGTATATCCAGGCCAATAGTCACCAATAGTCAACACATTTCTAACTTAGGTTTCTATATACTCGCAAGATAAAAAAAAATATATGTAAAAGAAAATTAATAGAAAAAAGCTATTCTAAAATAAATCTTAAAATTAGATTTCACAAATTTATCATGCATATTTTCTATAAAACATTTACTTCTGTAAAGCATAAATACCAATAATCAACGCATGGCTTTCTACTAGTATATAATCCCAAGACAAAATATTTATTTTTGAAAACTTGTTGTGTCTAAAAATCCAAACCTTATTGAAATTTTCATTTAAATCATTTCCTATTATTTGTTTTCGTTCTAAGATATCATATGTAAACTTTAAAATTCACGTTTAGTACTTTTAAAGAATAGTTTTTTTGTAATTATTTTTTTTAAAGTGGGACAAAGTCACTTTGGCTGGGGGTGACTATGTCCCATAACTAGAAAATCATTGAAGAAGCTTTATAAACCTCGTAAGACAATGCACGCCCACTACATGATAGTGTAATAAAACATAATAAAGAAATACGTCATCTCGTCATTAAAAAAATTTTATTAAAAAATGACCATTATTCAAAGCATGTAAAAACAATTCACAATTAAACTAAAGTAAGATTAATGTTTAGCAAGAGCCTAAATTTTAGGTATATTCACTTATTTCAGGCATTGAAAAAACATTTATTTTAGGAAAAATAGGTCTTGGAGAGTTAATATTTTTTGGACTTTTTAGCTTATTCTTTAAAATAGTGATTGGAATTGAATATTTTTCAGCGGCTTTTTTTTGCCTTAATACCGTATTGTAAAACAACATATACCGCTTTCTGCAACGTTCCATCAGTATAAATTTTATAATCACGATCACATACAGGAGTTTTGTACGTATAAAGCATTATTACACCAGCACCTGTACAAAAAAAATAATAAATATATATTAGTACAACGTTTATATTTGCAGTAAACGTTTTCTTTTATGATTATATTTTCAAAAAAGTTAGATACAGTCAAACACGGCTAAGACGCGTTTCAAGGGACTGGACTAAAGTCGCGTATTAACGTGATCGGGTATTAATCATGATTTGTATAATGTTGCAGGAACTGAGATTTTTTTTACACATCTAATCGTCTAAATGAACTTTAGAGCTTCCGCTTACATTTATGCTGTCGAAAATAGCGTCTTTGATGCATATTTAGATTGAAATTTAACTATGCTCAAGTTTAGTTCTTTATGTTCTTCTAGGACCGACTAAAAACACAACTGAAAAAAATAGGGATTCAAATATGACTTTAACGTGTACGTTACAACCAAAAATAAAACAACAAAAATAATTTTCCTGCTAGCATAATTTTTTTAACACAAACAAAAATATTAAATTTTTGCAGAACAAACCAGTTATTAAAATCATATTTACTACTTGTGAAAATGAGTAACGCCTTCCTTTTGATTTTGTGACTATTCTCCATATTAAGAGCCTACATCAGTCACGCGAAAAAACGCTCCAGCTAATGTTAAGTCTATGGGAATGTTATCGCGCGATTTCTCGCTCGCATTTTAATATTTTTAAATGATTCTTTTTGCATAGGATAGCTGAGGTCGATCTCTAACGTTGTTAGTTTTTACTTTTTCGATTTTGGTTCCAGTTTTTTTATATAAGGGTAATTTCACTTTCAGAACAAGTTCCAACCGGTTCCAAAATTAAAAATGTCCGCTTATAAAAAAACCATAACCAAAATCATAAAAGTAAAAACTAACAACGTTAGAGATCGACCTCAGCTATCCTATGCAAAAAGAATCATTTAAAAATATTAAAATGCGAGCGAGAAATCGCGCGATAACCTTCCCATAGACTTAACATTAGCTGGAGCGTTTCTTCGCGTGACTAGCGTAGGCTCTTAAGATCCTACACTAGTCACGGGAAGAAACGCTCAAACTAATGTTAAGTCTATGGGAAGGTTCTAGCGCGATTTCTCGCTCGCATTTTAATATTTTAAATGCTTTTTTGTATAGGATAGCTGAGGTCAATCTCCAAAGTTGTTAGTTTTTACTTTTTCGATTTTTGTTGCAATTTTTATATATATATAAGCGGGCATTTTCAATTTTGGAACCGGTTCTGAAAGTGAAAGTACCCTTATATAAAATAACGATAACCAAAATCGAAAAAGTAAAAACTAACAACGTTGGAGATTGACCTCAGCTATCACATGCAAAAAAAAAAAAAAAAAAAAAAAAAAAAAAAAAAAAAAAAAAAAAAAAAAAAAACATCTAAAAATATTAAAATGCGAGCGAGAAATCGCGCTAAAACCTTCCCATAGACTTAACATTAGCTTTAGCGTTTTTTCGTATGACTGATGTAGGCTCTTAAGAGCCTACACTAATGACGGAAAGAAACACTCAAGCTAATGTTAAGTCTATGGGAAGATTCTTGACAGATTTCTCGCTCGCATTTTAATATTTTTAATTGATTTTTTGGCATAGAATAGCTGAGCTCGATCTCTAACGTTGTTAGTTTTTACTTTTTCGATTTTGGTTCCAGTTTTTTTATATAAGGGTACTTTCCCTTTCAGAACCGGTTCCAACCGGTTCTAAAATTGGAAATGTCCGCTTATAAAAAAACTGGAACCAAAATTTAAAAAGTAAAAACTAACAACATTAGAAATCAACCTCAGCTATCCTATGCCAAGAGAATAATTTAAAAATATTAAAATGCGAGCGAGAAATCTGTCAAGAACCTTCCCATAGACTTAACATTAGCGCTCGAGTTTCTTCGAATGACTAGCGTAGGCTCTTAACAAAAAATTTACTAAAACTCGATAACACAGTAAGAGACGACTTGACTTCATGAAACTTGTCTTGCAAGTGATTCACCGGACATGAATAAGATAGGAGAAGGGAGGAATCAGAAGAAATAGAAGTGAAAACGAAAAAAAGTCTCCGTTTATCTTCAAATGCTTTTAAAAGCACACGGTAGCAGGGAGGTTTTATTTACTACAGTGTACGAGTGTACAGTGTAGAAAAATTGACAACATACACCGCGAAAAGAAAGAATAAATAACAAATAGCGACAAAAATTCGTCTATCTTTCTCTACTACAGTAAAAACATACGAAACGAGAGACAAAGATTATTAGGACGCGGGACCAAAGACGAGTTCCAGTGTTGCTAATTTAGCGAGATTTTTTTATTCAAATATCTATAACTATTTCTGATTAGTAATATTGACCTTAATCAATCAATCATTCAATAAGCCAAATAACACTATTCGGAAATGGTGGTAGATATTTGAAAAAAAAAAATCCCACTAAATTAGCAAAGCTGGTGAAAAGAGAAAAAATTCACATCTTGATATATAAAATCGCGTATTAAGCGAGATTTTTTTGCCTTAAGAGACCTCAAATTTATCGCATATTAAGCGGAATCGTGTAATAACCATTTGCGTAGTAAACGTGATATTTTTGCATTATTTTTATGGGCGATGATCAAAGATCCGAAAAAATCCGCGTATTAAGCAAGATTGCATACTAACGGTGAGCGTCGTAACCGTGTCCGACTGTATAATGAATAAACTAAATTTGTTTGACATTGTCCTGAGACATTCTCACCTCAAATTGGCATTCAAAATGCCGGTTGTTATTAAAGTCAACGTAAAATCTAAAATATCAAATTAATATATATATGTGTGTGAAATTTTTACGAAGATGATTTAATATTCCACGAGAAAATGGCAATTTGTTAAAGATGTAAAATGTTTGCAGTCGATATCAAGAGTCAGGATGAGGAGGTTAGGCAATGATGAGACACCACAAGAGTTTCTTCAATAAGGAGCAGCCAATTTCCAGATAAATATTTTATTGATGAACAGGAGCGATGCAAGTAACAGTTCCCACAGTATCCGGTATAAACTTATAGCCCTAAGGCTTGACGATGGCTCACTACATCATTTAATAGATCTTAAAGAGCTGTTATGAAAATTCTACGCTACTTCAACACCAGATAACCATTTGGTCAGCACTTCCAAACACGACAAAAATCTGCTCTCCAAATGCTTGCTAGTGCTTTTTGTTAACCGCGCGTAGGGTTACTGACAACGACGTAACGAGCGCACGATCCAATGAGTGAGAGGAAAATTTAAGCTAAGCGAATGAGGTGCGAGGGAGAAGATTTAACACGAAAGAATCCCCATCGTAGATGCGCATTGATTTTGACGTGAAAAATACCCAGCGCGCGAAGCAAAGCGTGGAATAAAAAATGGCTTTTTAAAAACATTCGAAATGACAACACGCGTCTCTCAGAATTTTGTAGATTGGGGAGTAGATAAAAGCTACGAATGAACTTAAAATTTTAGATTAAGATTTGGAATAAGATAATTATTAATATACGGGTTATTACTTTTAAAAGGATATTAAACAGGAATAAATATTATTAAGAATTAAGGAAATACTGACTATGTCAGAAGTTAGATTAATTTAAAAGAATAATGCGAAATAAATGCGAAGGATATGCGAAGGAAATAAAAAATTTGATATAACATATATATCATTTTTTTGTTAAGAAAACATATTTAGGAATTTTAAAATATATACTTACCACTTTACAGCATCAAGTATAAATATCTCTTCCAATCAAAAGTTTTCCCTTGTAAAATCACGCTCCAAGAAGTAAAGGAAAAAAACCAGAGAGGTGATGCCAAACTCAATTTGTAAAATGCTGAATTGAATAATTTATGTTTAAGCTACTTCTCCAATCTATCAGAATTTGGCATTACAAATTAGTTTTGTTGTAACAACTTTTATTTATTACACGTTTTGTCATTATCCGCGGGGTGGGAAAAAGTCACTTCATGGTGTACAAAGTACCCCGCTTGACGGTACTGCTGCTTTTAAACATGTTTGAGAAATAAAACTCCAACCAAAGTATTAATAAACGAAAGAAAGGAAAACAACAAAATTTCCACCTAACTTAGCTTACTTCCGGATTTTAAATTTCTTTAATTCTCCATAGAGAAATAATGTAGGACAGGATGTGCCAAAAAATCATTTAAAAATTTCAATAGAAATAAACTTTAGATGTTGATCCTTAATTGCATTGTGTTTTAAGTAAACCCACTTTTCATGGGTGGCTTAAGGATGTATAGTTATTTTCTTTTCTGCCTGCAGTTAAAAGAGGTGAGTCTTTTTTATTATTTAAAGGTGGCCGAATAGTAATGACAAAGTTTTCACCAAAAGTTACTTTAAGGCAAAGCAATAGTAAAAACAGTAGCTAAAGTCCACTTTCAAATATTATTAAAATGCATATTGAAAAAGAGTTTTGAAATAATTTGGCTTTTATTTTATTTTATATCATTTTTCGGTTTGGAGTCTAAGGAAAACCTCTTGGTTGTCTTGTAAAAAACATCATTGCCATTATTTGTAATGATATAGTCGACGTATAGGTTTGAGGAATAAGTCATTTCCATATTTTGGTTAATTTATTTTTCCCATTTTAGGTGCTTCTAATGGAATATCAAGTTAGGGAACATTTTCGTTTCTATCAAGTGTAAAAAAGAAAAAATATCATTTTAACCTAAAACAATAAGCAATAAGTTATTTAGTCAATAATGTATTCATTGTTTTTTACGCTCTCTTCCTATTTTCCATGTCCTGGAGATAGAAAATTGTTTGTCTTTCCACGAAGGAGTCGTCTAACCAGATTTTCAATTGAACGAAGCTCCTCGCAAATAGTCAAAGAGCTTTCGGAAAAACATAGATTGGAATCGGACAGAAACCCAGTTCGGAAAATATGGCGGATGCAGCATTAGTTTACTACTAAGCGTTTAGGTGGTGATATTTGTCAGATAATGAAAAATGTAATGTTTCAGAACGACAAGAATCGACAAGCGATCAGGCTGCTTTTTAGTGTTTCGTTCATCTCACCAAACCCTATTCGTCCCGCTACGTTGTCTGCCCGTGACAGAGCCGGTTCTCGGAAACTATATAACTTACAGACTTGAAATTTTGTGTACTTATAGCTCAATACCTACTATGAAGCTGAAAATCATAAAATTAAAAAAAATCGTATTATTTTAATATAGAGAGATAAAAAACCCAAAATCTAACAGTCTTTTCCTATTAAATTTAAACATTTTTCGTTATAGTAGTTGCCAACAATTAAAAATCCAGAATAAAATTATTTCTACAATAATTAATATTCTATTGAAAGATTTCCACGTGAAAAATGAAAATAAAATACAAAGTTTCACCAATTGAAAAAAAATATATTGATATGACGTCATATTGGTAATAAAACGGAAATTTTTAAACATTTCTCGATAATACGAGGAGGAGTATGTGTAAGTACAGAAAGCAAGTTAATATGATGTCAATAGAGAATTAAAAAGAAAATTAATCTGACGTCATATTGGAAGTTTAACGGACTTTTTCAAATGTTTGAGAATAATACAAAGATAGTATTAATATGAGTAATAGAGAAAACAAGCAGATATGACATCAGCAAATGATTATAACGTCATATGAGTTTGAAGAACGTATTGAATCATGATAAAAACCCGATTATGGAAATATTGGCATATTTTAACATTTTGGAGGTCTTTATACAACATGTTTAATTTTGAAATTGATTTTTTTTTAATATCACATTTAGTCCACATGACAGATCTTCACCCGCTCTCGAACCGGTTCAGATTTTCGGAAAAACGAGAAAAAATAGACTGGTAAATTTTTACTTTATAAAAAACAATTTTTTTTTTTTTTTTTTTTGGAAAATGAAATTTATTTAGATTTATTAAAGAAAGGATAAAGTGTTTTGAAAGTAAAATTAAACGAAATCCTTTGTGCGATCTTCGATCACACTTACCCACTTGTTCTAAATTGCTGCTTGAAGTCGATGAATTTTGTGAACGTGGAAAAGAGAAATAACCGTCTCGTTGTTTGCAAAAAGTTTCTATAGAATAAGACCTTTCTAATTACACCACACACTCAATATCGTGTTCCTATGGTAAAGTTCTCATTTTTCTAGCTATCAGGCTTGTTTCGTGAAAAAGAGCAATTCTTTTCCTTGCTTCGCACTGACTTAAAAACACCACTTTTTCTCTTCGGTAACAATGTAGGGCAGAAATTATCAAAAATATTTGTTTACAGCTACATATAGGACATGTGATGAGCAAGCAAAGCTGCAACAATCACGTAGCTTTGAAGTTTGTTGTTTTCGTTCATAGTTTGGAAAACTCATGGATCGTCGTGTTGTTAGACTTTCCTTATCGAATGAAATTGGTTCGCGACTTCCCTGCAGTCCCGCGTGAATGTTCCGCAAATTCTCTGCTAGACAGTCTCGAATTTTCAACGAGCAGCTGGTTCAATCACTCTTCGTGACACCCAACAGGGCTACCAAAACTTTCGTCATAATTATGGTTAAATTACTGTATTTGAAGGGTCCAAATTCCACAAGAAATCATTCTTCCTGGCATAGCATCATATCCAGCACAGCGCAAATCTCGCAAGCAGATTTGACGGCTTTTGCAGCATTCCAATTCGGATAGCAACAGCAACAGAAATGTTCGTTTTTCGCAATTTGACCAACTTTGGCGCAACTTGTCCCAAATGGGACCTTGTGCCATAAAACCCTATACAACCAACCAACCAACCAATTTGACCAACTATTTCAATGATATACCAAACATCTAACCCACCATACACTGTTAAAAATTTGCAGCAAACTGTCCAGTCATTCCACCGTTTTTATAGAAAATGTTCCCATAACCGTAATTTAACTCTATTCTGACCACAATATGAGCAATAATATTGTCAGAATATAGTTAAATTATTGTTATGTAACCGTTTTTTATAAAAAGGGTCGAATGACTGGATAGTTTGTTTCAAATTTTTAACAGTGTATATATTTAAAACTTTTGCAACAAAAATAACGGTTAAGACTTTTTCTTCAATATAATATTTTGCAAGATTCATTTTATGTAATTAACCCTGTTTGAATATTTTTTACTTATTCCATTCATGAACCCTAACTGTTTTATTTAAGAATTTATACATACGTTCAACTTCAAATTATCTGTCAAAAACCAAAAAAGACACAGAGATTCTCGGTAAATTTAGCGTAGATCTCGGTTTGAAGCATTGCTTGCTTCTGCTGAAAAATGTCGATACGAAACACCCACATGTAAGGGTTATAATTTGTTTATAGTATTAGAAACAAAACCACAACCGTCTTTGTTTCTTTATCTAAAATTGCAAAATATTCAGTATTTTTATGCATGTTAATATACAGAGCCTGTAGTGTTTTATAGATGTAAATATATATAGATTCTACGGTAAATTTCGAAAAGAGTATTGCTATTATTTAACAGAATCTCTGTTTAGCTCCCTTGAATTTACACAAGGCTTAAGTTAAATAATTCCTATATATTTCCTGTTTTTTACAGAAGCTTTTTTAACAGTGTAGTAAACTAAACAGCTTAACCTGGGGTAAAACTGTTATTTAAACACATTTCTCTCACTTACCATTTTTTATCAATTTATTGCATTTCCACACTATGTATGACGTTAAAATATTTTCTGTTTATGCAATTAAAAAATATATACGTTTTTTGACAGATTTTTAATCGTTGAAATTAATATTTAACTTATAAAATTACATGACAGACTTTAAAAAAATTAGTTCACTGCGTAATAAATATTCTGATGAAAGCAACGATGTTTCACTCGTTGTTTTAAAGTGACAGTCAAGGTAATAAGTTAAAAATGTCACGAGCAAAAGACTACAGATTTATTGCCTGTATTGATTTTAAATATAAGTCAGAAGCGACGCGTCAGGTATCGAGAGTACAGACGAGATTTATGTAATTTCATATTGATTCCATATATATTCTTCGGGTACTATGTATTTCACCGCTTTCTTGTTCATGGAAGCTTGGCTGTGATATTTAATTAAGGCCATGAGACAGTTATTCGTATTTCTTATTTCAAAGCATATGCAGACTATACATACTACACGGTAAAAGGAGACAAATGTTTCTTAATCTACGAAAATATAATATAATCACGTATGAAAATATACAATAACCTCTTTGGAGTTACCCACAGTTCCGAAAAGCTTCCATTATCTTTATAAATCTCAGAAACGAATACATTGGAGAGATTTAAAGATGTATTTATAAAAACGAAGTTTGTGTTGCTGCCACTGATTTTTGGAAACGTTTCTGAGTAGTTTTTGTAGTGTATTAATCAGTTTTCTCTAACTTGAATATCAGTTATTAGGATGATACAGAACTGTAGCCGGAACCACCCCCTTTCAGATTATTTGGGGGAAACTTAAATGTGTGCAACTATAATCAATTACATACAATTAAATTATAATTACATTGCAGAAAATTGCAATTACAAATTTTCCCAAATCTGGTTTGGAACTAATAATTTTAAATTCCTTCGTAATCTTTGCAAAACAGATTGCAATGCGGATAATTTTTTAAGAATAGCACAAAAACTACACTTGTCAAAATGAGCTGTAATTTTGGATACGCATATTTAACATTTTGCACTCCACTGACACCTATTAGGTGACATACTAAGTTTAACCTGAGATGATTGATTGACACTAGAATTTTGGAATGAAAATTTTTCTTTTATTAAGTTCGTGAGTAAAAGCTTTTACTAATTTCCAAATAGATTTGTTTCTAAATTATGGTGTCAATCAATCATTTCATGTTAAACTTAGTATGTCACCGTATAGGTATTAGTGGAGTGCAAAAAGTTAAAGCTTCTAGAAATCGATTTCTGTTTTTAAAAAAGCTTTAGGTTACAATTCATATGTTTTTCGAAATTTTATTTCGAAAACATATACATTTTTTAATTAATTGAAAAAAACATGAATTGTAACGTATAATTTTTGTTTAACAGAAATCAAATTTTAGAAGCTTCAAATATGCGAATCCAAAGTTACAGTTCATTCCATCAAGCAGTTTTGAGTTATGCTCATAAAACTACCCGCGATACAATTTGTTTTACAATGATTACAAATGAGTTTAACATTAGGAGTTCCAAATTTTAAATTTTCATAATTCTCTAACTAAATAATTTCAATGATTGAATAATTTCCCGTTTGGTGTCGTAAGGTAAAATTTATCGAAAAACCCAAATATATCATTAATTGGGTGTTTCTATTGAAAATCTCAAAGTGTGGTACAATTTCATATGAAGACGGCCCTCGAAGCCTTTTTTAACAAATTCAATATTTTTAATAAATTGAAAGAAGGTATAATTTCCAGTCAAATGGCGATTTACGTTTTTTTTGTGTGTCATTTTGGGGATTAAAATGTATAGGTTGTTCTCTTTTTTTTACTCTTTTTTTGCCGACTGCCTTTGCATTGTTTCAAATGTGACGAAATGAAGAGAAAAATCTTGAAGTGGCTATTATTTTCGTCCAAACAACAATGAAATACAGTCTCTATTTCGGAATGTAACTGACAGTGTTAAATGTCACTGACCGAATTACTGTGCTTTTCTATCATTTCTGTTGAAGACATTGAATTTCATACAAAGCAGAGTAAGTCTGTTGAAATAGTTTTTTGAATGCATTGTTAAAATACGTTTATGAATAATATTACAGTTTTAATCGGGTTCAGCTTTTATTGCATATATTTGTGTCTAAATAATTTGATTGCGACCATACGTTCTATGGCAAAAATTATCCGCCTTGCTCTGTACTATCCCCCTTTTCTTGCTGAAAGAATTTTCGAATACCCTGTGTATTATCAAAGCATCATAATATCAACGCTATTTTTTATTTTATAAATACAAAATCGTTAAGAATGCTTTTATCAAATGCTATACAAATAAGTAAATATTTAAAAATTATTCAGATAACTTTTAAACCTTTTAACTTAGATTTAAAAAAAAATACAATAACATAGCACAGTATGTTTTCATTGCTTTCTACTTATATATATTTAATTTTTGCTGCAATGGAGTCAAATTTTTGAAATGCCTGACGTCTTTTTTTTTTTTCTTTTACTGTCAAATAAGTATTTCTAAATCCGACAGCCTAGTTCATAAACATCCCAATTAAATAAAGATTATCAAAAGAATTTTAAGACGGGCAAAACTTTTTGAACGGAATCATTGATGTGAAATATTTCCTGAAGCACATTTCCAAGTTCAATAAAATTATGAGACAACCCAATAAAAGTATTTTGAAGGACATAAAAGAACTTTATAAACAAAACTCTTACGTAGTGTTATTTTATCCTTAAACATGATCAGTTAGAATTTAAAAACAACTAGGAAACAGCTATTTTTTCAAACTTTTTTATATATTTTTTTTGCATTAATTATTTTTAACTATGGTAAAATATTAGATATTTACACAAACTTTAAAGTGTATTCCGAATATTTTATAGAATACCGAGGATTCATAGGATTCATATAAATTTCTGACACAATGGAGTTAGCTGTATTCGAATACCGTATATATCGTTTATGTGTTCGAATACTGTATATATCGTATAGCCGTTACCTTTGGGTAACTAATGGTTGATTGAATGGACGCAATATTAATCACTTATAATCTGTCACATTCCCTTGGTGATTTTCCCTGTATAGTCTGTCGCAAAATGGTTTGAAAATGGTTTAAAAATGGTTTAAATACTTAATCCATCAGCCGATTTGTACGAAAATCTATGCCGTTTATGCGATAGTAGTCTATAACATTTTCACCAAATGGGAGTTCAGTCAAAAGTGCCATTTTAAAGCTACTATGTTCACTCGCACTCATACATACATCATGGCTACAATACGTTCCTTCAGTGGCGTAGCGTCAGGGGGGGCACGATCATTTTACTACCAGTATAATTATATACTACATTTAGCCTTATTTAATCTTTGAAGGGTATGAAATAAATAAGGCCAAATATAGAATATAAAAATACTGGTAGTAAAGTCACCCGTGCCCCCCTTTACGCTACGCCTCTGCGTTCCTTACCTATGTTACAACGCCTAGAATACATAGTGTGGAAAACGGCTACAAAATTGTACTAAAAATTGAATCCGATAAATGTAGAACTATGCTAAAAAGATAACGAGTCGATCGCGGCGACATCTTCTAGCAGTGGCGTAGACAGGGTTCAGATGGTTTGGATACCACTAATTTTATAAAAATATTTTTGCCTTATCTAATCGGAGAATTTTCTGTGATATCGAAGGCGAAAAAAACTTTATAATATTACTGGTTTCCAGAGCATTTGGACCCCCCCCCCTTTTGGCTACGCCACTGTCTGATAGCTCTTTTCAACGCAAACATTGTATGAAAATCGAAATGAGAAAATGTTTCAGCTGGAGGTAAATATTTTAAATAATTAAATTATACCTTTTTTTCTTTGACTTGATAGTGATTTTCATAAGCTTTGAAAATATGAATGATATTGATCATGGCCAAAAAACATGATACGCATTCTTCTGTGCCTGGTTGCAGTACTCGATACAAGAACACAAACTAGAAACAATCCCTAATTATCATACGAAAGGATGAATTTCTGCTAGAAGAGTGGAAAGATTAATTCCCTGATATGATAAAGAACTAACTTAAAATCAGTTGCATCTGAAATATACACTTACAAGAAGATTTTATTAACAGAAATTATGTTCATGTTGTCAACAGTGAAATGGTTACTTTTACTAGAGGTAAATCTATTTTTAAAGCAGATGTCGCTGCGATCGCCCTATTATTGTAACGTATCGTTGCACGTTTATCGGTTACAATATTTTAGCACTTTTTAAATCATTACCAGTTTGGCTTTTGTTAAATTCCGAAATTTCGTATTCATACCAGAAATTCCCTATAATGTTCTTTTCGTTACTAAATGGCTGATATTTCGTAACTTCTTAAAGTAAAAATTCTTGTTTCAAAATTTCCGGTTTGAATTTGAAAATTTTGAATTAAAAAACGGTAAGCCGTTTTCCACACTATGTATTCCAGGCGTTGTACCTATGTGTTTAGAAAATAAAAATGGATATATTTTTCAAAAGTTTCAAAAGGCTGACCTTTTTCATACAAAATGTGATGACATAACAAGAGCAAGAACGACCATCATCCACGTTTGTAACATAACTACACAGATGGGTACTGTGTACTCGTGCAAAATTGTGTTCCACGTCCACTATCGAATGTATTCTTGATTGTATTAAGATTTAACACCACTTTAACGCCCTGCAGTTTAAGGGTTTTTCCAGATTTTTTTGTTTCTTTTTAAGCATTTTGAAGTGTTTATAAAATTGTACTTGCACTAAATTATTATACGTATATATACAGTATGCCCACTAAAGTCCCTTGCCACCCTCTTAACTTCGGAATGGCTGCTGCTATATTCATAAAAGTGGTGTCTATGTATAGTAAAGTAGTCATGCGCTACTGAATAAAACCACCTACGGCGCAACCAGGTGGAAGACTGTGAAGTTAGCATTCCTATCTTGAAAACGGAAAGAGATAGGGAAATAAAGTGATTTACAAAGTTGTAGAACATCATAGATTTAGTAGGAAAAGACACTTTGTGGACATTAATGCGAAGAATAGAACGGTTAAAACGCGCATTTGATTTTTCGTGATGTCCTACACTGTGACGTCACGAAACTTGAACGGAAGGAGGAATGATTATCTTTCGGACGAAACACGACACAGCAATGTGGCACAGTGGTATCGCTTGTGATTCCCAATCAAAACGACGCATTACCGACGCTTGTGCCAACGTGTCACCCTCTATGCTCGAACGTGTGTAACGTGAAATTCAAACAAGAATCTAAATGTGCATTGCAGCTGACAGTGAGAGGTTTGAACATCTCAAATAAAGGTATATTGTTTCAACTAGTTGTTTTTTTTCTTTCTATGATCGTTTTGTCACGTCACAGTGTAGGAAATCACGAAAAAGCAAATGCGCGTTTTAACCATTCTATTCTTCGCATTAATATCCACAAGATGTCTTTTGGTACTAAATCGATGATGCTCTACAACTTTGTAAATCACTTTTTTTCCCTATATCTTACCTTTTCATGATAGGAATGCTAATTCCGCAATTTTCCTCCAGGTGGCGCCGTAGGCGATTTCATTCAGTAGCTCATGGCTACTTTACTATACCTAGACACCACTTTTATGAATATAGCAGCAGCCGTTCCGAAGTTAAGAGGGTGGCAAGGGACTTTAGTAGGCATACTGTATATACGAAAAATAATTGATACTTGTTGGAGATAAATAGGCAATGTAAAATGCGAAATTGCTCAAAATATTGCAGGTAATAAGCCTAAGATGGAAACATGGTTTTCATATAATTTTTTTTAAGAGAAAAACTACACCTATGTAAATGTCTTAAGAGACTAAACTCCAAATATACAAATGTCTATCAGAATGGACAAAGAGTTTCAAGACAGTATACAGACGCAGTTTAATCCTTTGAAAGGCTATATTATATATACCACTTAGTTTTGATTTTAAACTGCCAAATGACACTCAGAAATTTTCAATAGAATTTTGTTTTTATAATGTATATAAGGAAAATAACTTATTTATTTTAAAATCAATGTGTTCGTAACTTCTGATGACAATCAATTCATTTCAACAATTTAGCAACAAAGCTACTTTGCCGCTGAAAATGTAAAATATACAGTGTGTCCTATAAGTCCGTTAAAATTCTTAAAGGGAACTTACAGTTTGCACAATAAGACTGGCCAAAGAGTCAGACCTCGTAGGAACAGTAAAAAAATTGGATATAGAGATCATAAAGTAAGCATGAAATATTCGTGCAAATTTAACAAACTTTCGCATCGGTGTGCGGTTATATCATAAGACTTTTCAAAAAGTGGCGATTTCCGTGACAAAATGAAAAACAATTGTTCAAAGAATCGCATAAATCCGTTCACATATCAAGAATTCCTAAAAGTTTCGTAATTCAAATTTTTGTATCGGAGTATGGTTTGCACACCATAATGCAAATACTCGGAATTTTTTATGCAAAAAAAGTTTTTTAAAAAATTTGACCTCTTTTTTTTTAATAAAAAATCCGACACCTTCGCAAGTCTTATGGTACAAACCGCATTCCGATTCAACAATTTGTTATATTTTTTACGAATTTTGAAAATTTAATCAAACTTATAGGAAAGCCACTTTTTTGTGTGTGTGTGTGTTTATATGTTGCTCATAAATGTTAAACAGACCCTACAGTTGCAGAGGCTGCTTCCCACCCATACATTATTATCCACTGCACAAAACCAACTTAACTGTGATCTTCTCAACAGCTACGATAATTTCTGCTTCCTAACCTTTCATAGCTGGATCAATATAGAAAAACTTATCGTATAATACGCAGATCAAACAATCATGTTTAGACCCAGGAATTTTATTTAATGATTGAAGTCAAGTATTTACAGCAATCTAGTAAATTACATTTTATAAAATAAATTGTGTGCCGAAACATGGTTGTTTGATTCGCGGATTATACGCTGAAAATTATGGTAATATTTTCTAACCAGTTTTTCTTTTTCCTCTAAATGAGATGTTAGTTCAAAAGGCAAGAAAAGACAACGCTGTTAATTAAAGAAAGACTTCAAAGCAAACCACATATATTCAAATTTTAATTTAAAACGAATATTAAAAAATTCAGAATAAATTAACTCTTTCATCTTTTCATGATGAAATTTTGCTTTTCAAACATGGAATTCTCTTGAGGATGACTTAGAAATGCACTTAGGAAAATTAAATCTGTTTTATTGACATTAAGAACTCAGTATCATCTGCAAATGTATTATTTTAATATTAATAAAATTACTAAATTTTTAAAAATCAATTTTTGATTGAAAATTATTACTTACCCATAATACGTAGTATTGGGTAAGTCTTGTAATCGTTTTGAAAATCGAAAAACAAAATTTGACGTATTTACACGTTTCAGACACTGGAGATTCGAAAAACATATTTTTAGAAAAAAAAATTGCCGTCCGTCTCTCTCTCTCTCTGTGTCTGTGTCTCTCTTTGTGTGTGTGTGTGTGTGTGTGTGTGTGTGTCTGTAAACGCTATATCTCCCGAACAAATTGAGATAGAGACTTGAAATTTGGTGTGTACTTAGTATGTAATAATATGAAGAATATTATTGAATTTCAATAACCTCGATTATACGGAACTATTTTTTTCGGACTCTCAAAATACTCTTTCTGATAAAAGGTATATAAAAACTTTCGAAATTGTTTATTTTAAAGAATAAATATGAAAGTCAATAAAAAAACATAAATTTTGCATAAAGAATAAAGTCAATCATATAATTAGTTGCCGAGATATTTGCAATCCTATTTTCCACACTCTTCGATTTTTCATGACCCTGTATTTCATTCAAATTTCAATTCAAAGATATATTTTAATTGGAAATGAGACGCTTAATCCAACGCAGTTATCCGTTAGTTAATATGATTATCAATTTTGGAGTTATAAGGATGTTTCTTTTACGCAATTCAGTAATAGAGCATTTAAAGCTTATGACGTCATCAAGCCACGATTTTATTCGAATTGCAATGCATTTTATAAATAATTTATACATGTTTTATATTATGCATATCCATGATGAGTAAGTATTACGGTGGCTCTCAACGACTAGTTTTCATATCTGCCGTAATGAATGCGTGTTGAATTAAACCTAAAGAAAAAAATATAAGGTAAGTTGTCATGATTGTCAATATATGTTATTTCTTTTTAGGGTTTCGTTCATCTCACAAAACCCTATTACTCCCGCTCCGTTGTCTGTTCGTCACATAGCCATTCTCAGAAACTATGTAACTTACAGAGTTGAAACTTTGTGTATATATAGCTGAATACCAGCTATGAAGCTCAAAGTATTAAAATTTGAAAAAATTGTATTATTTTAATAAATAGAGATAAAAAAAAATCTAACAGCCTTTTCCTGTTAAATTTAAATATTTTTCGTTAAAGCAGTTGCCAAAAATTAAAAATCCACAATGAAATTCTTTCTACAATAATTAATTTTCTATTGAACGGTTTCCACGTGAAAAATGAAATAAAAAGTTGCCCCAATTGAAAAAAATATTAATATGAAATAAAAATGATTGACGTCATAGTGGTAATAAAACGGAAATTTTCAAAGATTTCGCAATAATACAAGGAGTATGAGTATGTACAGAAAGCAGATTAATATCACGTTATTAGAGGATTAAAAAGAAAATCTGACGTCATATTGGAAGTTTGACGAATTTTTCAAATGTTTGAGAATAATACAAAGCGAGTATCAATATGAGTAATAGAGAATAGTAAATATGTGAGTTAGAGAAACATATTGAATCCTGATAAAAATCTAATTATGGAAATACTCGCATATTTTAAAATTTTAAAGGTGTATAACATGTTTAATTTTGAAATTATTTTTTTAAATATCGCATTTAGTCCGCATGACAGATATTATTATGACAGAATATAATAGTGGGCTTCGCCCGCTATCGGGCTGGTTTAGATATTCGAAAAAAACGAAAAAATAGACCGATAAATTTTTACATTATAAAAAACATGAATTTTTTTTTTTTTTTTTTTTTTGGTAAATGAAATTTATTTGGATTTATTAAACAAAGGATAAAGTGTTTTGAAAGGATTATTAAACGAAACCCTTTGGGCGATCTTCGATCACACTTACCCACTTGTTTGAAAGTGTGTATTTAATACTGCATCAGTTTATTGATTATCCGATATTTAATTTTTTGACACATTCAGTTTATCGAAGTTGGCGTATACAATTTTCAGCTGAAGATTTAACTACCCTCGTGGGTATAAATTGAACGTAAATCGATAAACCAAACCTGTATAAAAATATTTTACTAATCCTTTTGCCCAACGTTTTACGCCGTCGGTTTTTTTTTTTAGCACTTTCCAACCTAGTTGAAAAGTGCTTATGACTTCGGTTTGTCTGGCCGTCTGCCGTCTGGCCGTCTGGCCGTCTGCCGTCTGGCCGTCTGGCCGTCTGCCGTCTGCCGTCTGCCGTCTGTCCGTGCTCTAACTCCCGTAAATATGCTCGGATTGCTCTGCAATTTTTATATGTTATTATCGTTATCTATAGCATGTTCCCTATTTCAACGGAAGTGTGTAGCACTTATAGTTTTTTTACAGGGACACTCAAAAGAATTCCGTTACATTGCGGTCTATGGGGAAAAATCATTTGCTGTTTATTTAAATAATGTTTCACTATTTTAAACGCATTGAAATTTATATATATCACTAAGGTGCATTAGAAGAAGCTTAATATGGAACAGGGTGTGCATAGCACTTATAGTTACTTTACAGGGACAGTAAAAATAATTCCGTTACATTACGTCTATGGAGAAAAATCGTCTGCGGTTTATTTAAATAATGTTTCACTATTTTAAACGCATTGAAATTTATATAGATCACTAAGGTGCATTACAAGAGACTTACTACGGAATATTGTGTGTATAGCAGTCATCGTTCATTTACAGGGACACGCAAAAGAATTATCTACTGTCTGTTAACAATAATTCCTGGAAGTGCGTTTTAAGTTACTGAACGCGATTTTAATGTTAACTTGCTTTTTGTCTATTACGTGGTGTGTATAAATTCTGTAGATCCTATACAGGGCAGCACAAAAGTTCGCGAACACATTTCTGTTTATTGACAAACTCCAGACGGAGAATTTTAAAATGTGCTACACGTTTCCTAACTGAACTAAAATTTAGCATCCTATGTAGTATATATACAATTCTATATATCCTATACAGGGCTGAATAAAAGTATTCGGATATTTTTCCGAATATTGTATATGTTGGAAATTCCTGAAATTATGTTTTTAAATATGTTATGCGTTTTCCAAATTGTTTACTTAGAAGTTATCTTTTAGCTTATTAAACGGTATGATTTGTAAAATTATTTTGGAAGCGTTGGAAAGTGCTACATAATCTATGCTTGACGCATGATTTTTCGTTCTTGTTTTTTATCTAAAAGTACCTGATAATAAAAATTAAGAAAGTGATGAGCGATAATACAATGTAAGTCATGTGATCGTTTATAGACATATTTATACAAATGCAATGAGTTTTTGAAAAACAGAAAATTACCCATGAAGTCCAAGCCTTTTTTTATATAAAATCCGTAATCTTTCTGCAAACAATATAGAAATGGAAATATATATATATATGTATTATAAATTGTTCCATTAAATCATTCATATATTTTATTTGCAATGGCGAAACAAATTAAAAAGTTACTACAGATTCTGTCTCGTAAATTTCAGTTACTTTTACTTCCTTCTCTTTTTACTTTCTCACGCTGTTAGTTACCTTTTTTAACTTTCTTCTATCTCTAATAGAAGAAAGTATTGTATCCGAATTGTTTTTCGACTTCCGGTTTTCAACGGATTTACACGTTTTAGGGGTCAGAGATCGCGAAAAGCATTTTAATACAAAATGTCTCTCTGTCCGCCTGTGTTTCTGACAGTCTGTCCGTGTGTCTGTCCTCATTTTATCATCGAACAGTGCATGAAGTTATGCATACAATTGAACCAAATTTTTTATAGGTTTGTGACTATAGCCAGCAGGTCCTTCTTGAATTTGGAGATATTCTGTCGGAAAAGGGAGCTGTAATAGCGATATTTGTGCCATATTCATTATAGTGTCATCGAAAAGTGTTTAAAGTTATGCATAGAATTGAACCAAATTTTATAAGTATATTTTTGATTATTGCCTGCAGGTCTCAATTGAATTGGGGGCTATTCCGACGGAAAAAGGCGCTATGTTAGCGATTTTTGTGTGATTTTCTCAATTTTTCGTAGTTTTGTTGTAAATCGGCTGCTCGTGCAGCAAAGGTAACCCGGCGTTTCCGAAGCAGCTGACGTACAGCAGAATAAAGAAAATATTGATTTTATTGGCACTGTGATAGCGAACTTTGAAGTATTAACATGTATGAGATAGAAGAAAGTTTTGGGATTGGCACATCCGACTAGTTTTATTTATGGCAATTTTGCTTCTAGCATAATGCTTGTATACTTTTAAAATGTCGCTGATGATATTCCGTTTCAGGTATCTAACGATTTCAATTATTCGATATCCCATTAGTCCCGTAAGTTTCGAATGATCGGAAGTGTACTCCAAATCGTTTTGCTATTTTTTTTTTTTTTTTTTTTTTTTTTTTTTTTTACGTTGGTTGTAAAATTGAATATAAAGAAAAATAAAATATTTAATGAAACATTAGGAAATTACAAATAAATGTTACAACGCGGATACGTTTTAAAAATAAACTAATAAAACAACATATCATAAAGAAAAATATCTTTTAATGTTCAATATAAAATGAAAACATGTCTTTTTGGAAGAATTTTTTCAGTTAGCGCAAAAGTGTGATATCATATGGTTATTCTGATCTCATGGTTAATCTTCCGTAATCAGATCCGTAGCCAAAAGTCATATTTGAGAAAATATTATTTGGCACAAGTGACTTTTAAAGCCTTTACTGGTATATACTCACATTTAGTTTAAAGGAAATTGTAGTCATGATGGCAACGCTTAGAAGTGGACCCAATTACGGAAGAGTAATCAAATGTGTAAAATCATAATAAAAAGGAAAGAAAATGCTTTTTTAAAAAAAAAAAACATTTCCCTCATTAAATCTAGACAATAAATTTCCAATTGTGGTAACTCTTCTACTTCCTCCTTAGTTGCTTCACGTTTCTGTAACAAACAAATATTCATTGTTGAAATAAAATTATCCCTGAAAATCATTTTAAATGGCATAAAAATCAGTAAATTGGGCTACAGTTTTCAGAAAAACTTCTTTTGAAAGTACATTTTTTTTCTATTCGATGATATAAAAGTTTAAATTATGTGATATTTAGAAGTGAATGTATGAGAGATAAAAGTGAAAGCAATAGTACAAGTTGTTGTCAAAAGCGTTAAGATATCGGCGTACAGTAGTAAAAGTTTGTTGACTTAGAAACCGCAACTAATAACTTGCCTTTGCGACTAATCGACTATTTCGATTATCTCACATAATCCTAATCGCGTGACTATCAAATAATGGGAAATATACTGTTTTGATAATTTTTATTTTTTTAAAGTAATATCAACAAAAAATTATGGTATTTGTACACTTAGAAAATGCCATTCATAATATGCCTTTTCTCTTTCACGACAATTTCGAGTATCTAGCATAACTCTAGTCCCTTGTCAGATAATCGGCAGTCTACTCTCAATCATTTTATGGTTTATAATGATTAAAGAGTAGAAAAGTGTGATATCTTATGGTTCATCTGATCTTATGGTTAATCTTCCGTAATCAGATCCATAGTTAAATGCCGCATTTCAGAAAATGTCATTTGGTGCAAGTGACTTTTAAAACCTTTAATGGTTACATTCAGATTAAAGGACATTGTAGCCATGATGACATCGCTTGGAAATGAACCCAATTACAGAAGATTAATCAAATATGCAAAATAATGATAAAAACGAAAGAAAATGCTTTCTTTTTCTTTATAATTTGCTCTCACCAAGCATGGACAATCAATTGTCACTTGTGGTAACTCTGTCATAACCTTTAACTGTTTCCTCTAATACTGAATTCCCTGAATTGCTGGATCTGAGCCCTGCTGCATCCACGAAATTATTTGTTCTTTTTTTTTCTTTTCTTTTTTTTTCGTTGAACATTGTTTGATTGCGAGAATTCAAACTTGAATAAAAACCATTTGTGCGGAATTCCAAATGTAAAAAATATTTCACGTTAAAAATACTGTATGTCTCAGAAATGTAAGAATTTTTTTAATACTAAATACTGATAATACATAGTGAAACGTAATAAAAATACATATATGGTATGCAATAAAAATACATGCCGCACGCAATAAATAAACTCTTTTTTCTACTATAATATTAAAAAAAAAATTTATTATTTTCGCCATGACCTAGAATAAACTTACCCGAAAATACGTATTTTTTTTTCTTTGTATGAAAATAAAAAAATCATGCATTGTACTGTTTCAATTATCATAAACAAAATTGGTTTTACTTTTATTTATTGTATAACGTTTGTACAATTTGTAGAAGTCAATGATCATGTTCCCTTTTAGACTATAAAATACTATAAAGAAGATAAACTGAAAGAAAAGGTAACTTTATAAAAAAAAATGCTTTCAAGTGGAAAATATCGTAACTTATAGCGAACGTCTTCATTCTAACTCAATAAAACTATTTGACCTCAACTGTCACCAGTAGCGTAAAACCACGTACGTTTCTGAAATATTTTGGCCTAACTAGTTTTAGGTTTCTGTCATTACAATCGTCAAGGTATATTTCTCATCCTTGTAAATAAAAACCTTTCTGAATTGAAATTAAAATATGCATTAACCAGTTTTAAATTGATTGAAGACTAAATATTGCGTAATATAAATATAAAGGAAAGGAAAAGTAAATCCAACTTTTTTTAAGGAGAAGGTGGACCTAAAATATTATTTTCCATTATTTTAGCTATTCCAACAAGAAATTCTTCAAAGATGTGTTCTGCATCATGGATTCAATAAAAATGTTTAAAAAGTTTCAATTTACTGAAAATGTTAATCTTTTTAAAGCTATTAATTAGATTTTATAAAAATTAAATTCACCATTTCTGGGCTCCCAGTGGCCCTCTTTTTTGAAGACCAGTATTTCAAAAGGAACATTTTCGTGGTAGGTTTCTACAACGGTTGCAATAAAAACTAGTCGTTGGGGGCCACCGTAATACTTACCCATCATGGATATGCATAATGTAAAATATTAAAATAAAAATGTGTAAACTACTTATAAAATGCATTGCAATTCAAATAAAATCGTGGCTTGATGACGTCACAAACTTTAAAGGCTCGATTACTGAATTGCTTGAAAGAGGTTTTTCCTTATAACTCCAAAAATAATAATCCTATTAACTAGCGGTTTATTGCATCTGATTAAGCGTCAAATTTCCAATTAAAATATATCTTTGAAGTGAAATTTGGATGAAATACAGGGTCATGAAAAATCGAAGAGTGTGGAAAATAGGATTCCAAATATCTCGGCAACTCTTTATCCGATCGACTTCATGCTTTATTCAAAATTTATGTTTTTTTATTGTCTTTTATAGTCATTTCTTAAAATAAACAATTTCGAAAATTTTTATATACCTTTCATCAGAACGAATATTTCGAGAGTCCGAAAAAAATTGTTCCGGTTAATCGAGGTTATTGAAATGAAATAGGCTTCTTCCCATTATTACATACTAAGTACATACAAATTTGCAAGTCTCTATCTCAATTTTTTCGGGAGATAGAGCGTTTACAGACACACACACACACAGACACACAGACACACAGACGGACGGCAAAAAATTTTTTCCAAAAATATGTTTTTCGGAATCTCCAGTGTCTGAAACGTGTAAATCCGTCAAAAAAAATTTTTCGATTTTCAAAACGATTACAAGACTTACCCTATACTACGTATGATGGGTAAGTAATAAACTTCTGGGAAATTTGCAATAAAAATCTAAAACAGAAGATTATTGTTTGTAAAAACTGCTTTTCAAACAACGGACCTAGTAGCAGCCCTGTAATTTGAAAGAATCTTCTCTTTTTTTTTCATTTTATTATTTGTTGTTGTCGTGTCCATGGATATGCAAAAAGTCAATAAATAAAGACTCAGATATGGTCAAAGGTCCGGAGGACCACTGCCTCAAGCCCTGGTGCTTCAGGACTGTAAAGGATCTCCCGAAGTGGATCCATTAGCGGTAACCAGCCGAGTTTTAAGATATCTGCGGTAATGGATGGGCACTCGAAGTTGTGTCTCGGTGTGAGCTGAGTTTCCGGGCAATTCTTGCATATAATATAGGTTCTTGTCCCATCAGGAAGGATCTTCATTCCTTTATAGTGATTTGTTCGTAATCTAGCCAGTGTAGTTGCTACATTTCTAGGGCAATCAAAGTCAGTGATTAAAGGCTTCCTAGAGGGCTGATTAAAAAGTCTACTTCTGGCCACAGCCCTCGGGGGAGCCTGTAACCCCTAGAGGGCGCGTCCCAAGGTGGCGGTTAGGGGAATGCCTTCCGATGGTTTACCATTGGGTGGTAGGAGGGAAATAAAATACCTCCCGCGGACCAACAGGTAGAAGTCCAAACTCTCTGAGGCAATGGCAAACCCCTTTCTATGGATAGTGCAATATATATTTTATTATTTAAAAGGATTTTATAAGAAAATGTGTCCATATTATAATCCGACAGGCAGTTGTTTAAAATAAAAGAAAAATCTAGCCTGAAAACTGAATTGTCATTAAAATCCCCATTTTAACCCCTTCGTGACCCGTGTCCTTTACTAAATTTAAATTTTTTTATCACAGGTTTTTTCAAAATAGAAATTTTTGTCTCATTTAATTTCAGACACGCTTTCATTAAATAAGTTTCAGTTAAAAATTACTGGTTGAAATAATCAATGCTTCTATGTACTTTATTCACGTATAAATGACGCTGACCGCGAAGAGTCAATATACTTAATTACTAATTTCCGGACCTTAGCACATTGTTGACAGGTCACGAGTACACTCGCGTTTGCATAGCTTCCATTTTTTATGCTTTTTGCTACCACTTTTTTTTATAAAAACCTTCGTCTTATTTAATTACAGATGTGTGTGATTTAATTAGGCGACGATTAGTATTCAGAAATAGTGGTAACAAAAAAGTTAAATTAAAAAGCGATTTCATGTTAAATTATCGGTCAAAAAAGTGTTAATGAGCCAACATTCCAAGCCGGATGCACAGGTTTGTCCCTTGGACATATTGAGAATTTTGAACAAAAATTAAAACGATTGCGAAAAATTTGTTTTAAGAAAAACACATTCCGAACGCTTATGCCATCATGATATATTATTTTGATTACTTAGCTTTAAGAAGCATAAAATAACACTTCTTGCCAAGCGTATGGTAATATGCACTTTTAATTTATTTAACAAGTTTTAACACAAAAATAAAAATGCGTATTTTTAGTACATTTTTTATCACTTAAAGTCCATCGTCCCCTTAAGGGAACTGAATAACCTTCACTTAGCGAAATATGACAAACATTTCAATTTTCCTTTTTTTAAATGTATATATATATATATATATATATATATATATAGACCTTCCCCAGTATATTATGACGAAGTTACGTGGCGATCCGATAATTATAAATACGTGAAAAATTATTTTTACTGCGTCCATTATTCTCTAATTGGTATCAGAGTTGCAATCTTTAAAGTCATTTTTCTCCAGTAGTGGGTTTTCATTATATCACTATGATCAAAATGCATAAACTTCAACTTATGCTTTTCAATTGACTCGCTATTTTTTTTTTACGATTTTTAATGTGCATTTAAAAAAATTAGGAACTGAATATTAAGAAATATAAATAGTTTAATTTAAAAAAAAAGTTACGTAAATAACTGCATTTTTACATGTCATGACATTTTTTAGCTCACAAGCTTTCAAAACCTCCTTAATTTAGATAAATGGGTTTTTCATGCAGAATTATCCGATTTTCTTCAAATTTTGTAAATAGGTTCATTGTGATAAAACGCTTTCTTGATTAGTTTTGGAGGTTCATTGATTAAGTATAAAGGGGGTAACGGGTTTTAATCCCCCTTAATTTAGATAAATGTGTTTTTCATGCAGAATTATCTGTTTCAAATTTTGTATATATGTTCATTGTAATAAGGCACTTCCCTGATTAGTTTGGGGGTTCATTAGTTAATTATAAGGGAGAACGGGAGGATGATACTCCCGTTAATATATTGTAAATTTCTTTATTTTTCCAGGGCTTATTTCAAATTCTTTGAAATAAGAGTTTAATATACAATTAGTGTGAATAGCCTGTGAGCTCAATGCCCTCAGTTTAACTGGGTATTTTTCTTTTTTTATTTCATTTTATCTCATTAACGCTTTGGAAATCTGATCCCTTCCATTATAGAACACACGTCTAATAAAATCGTGCAAAAAAATATTTCAATAAAAAGTTCTGGACCCCCCTCTGGAAAACCCTCTGTAATAACAAGGCACATGAAAATGGAGTTTTCAGATACAAAATTTTTAAATTTACTTTCAATATCTTAATTTAGACTATAACATATTTCCATATGTTTCTATTAAGAAGAGTTTTCTAGCCTCTTTTCTTTGCTTATGAACATAAAATTTATATTTCTTGATATGCTGAGTAATACATTATATAAATCTGAAAATTGAGAATCAAAGTAACTCCACTTGCCTTGTTATTGCAGAGGGCCCCTCAATTGTAGGAGATAATTGGTTTAAAAATTCTTTTAACGTTCTAAAAAAAAATATATTTTTTCAAATGTGATCACCATACTTGCAAATTTTCTAAATTAAATAATTTTCCTTCACAAACCAATTTATGAAGATATCAGAAAGTTGTGGCAAAAAGTATAATAAAATAAAAGTTCAAAGGAAACAGAGTCCCCTTAATATGCTACCGTAAATCTTAAAATTCCATACATCTCTATTAAATGCATCTGCAATCAAGCATTTAGTATATCTTAAAAATTCAGAGGATTCGAATAATTTGCGAGTAATAATTCATACATTTTCTTCTTTCAAAATATACTATTTTTCTTTTAACTAACAAAGTTTAGAATTATTTTTATTTAAAAAAACTTTGCTAATAATGTTATTCTTTTTCGTATTAAAAAATCAATGAAAATATATACACTGTATAAAAATTTATTAACTGTCCTATTAAACTTTCTATTTCAATATGCCGACCATGGGCCAATTGAAGACCTTGCTGCATAAAGGAAGCTGCACCGGTTTTATCTGCTTTCAAAGGACAAGAAAGAAACTCTTAAAATTTGAATTCAGCATTTCCAACTATGCAGCTTAAATTGGCTAAATAATCTAACGGAAAAACTATCCTTTCTTCCGGAAATAGATTTACTTTTTTATTTTATTTTAATTTAATTTTTGTTTGTTTTTGTCGATATGGGATATGTAAATCATACGTAAATACAGGAGCTGCAAGTTCTGAAATTTCTGTTCCCCCTGCACGCAATCCAAAAATTACAGTTAGTCTAACTTCTTACTTTTTTCGAAATTAAGATTACTATGGGAATTTCAGACATATCTGAAAACAAAATGATAAGTCAAAAACGTATAATGATAATTGTTTTCAAAATTAATTCGACACACGTCAAAGAAGGAGAAGCAAAATAATAATTCGCGCTCCCCTGTGCATTATCTTTTTATTTTATGCAATGAAAATTTCATATTTTTTTAACTCTCATTTTCTTAAATAAAATCACTGTTTTGCATTTTAAAATATCTGTTGTTTTAGTTTCAGTTTAGTTAAAATAATATTTAAAATAAATTAAATTTATGTGAAGAAAATTTTATTTTGAAAGTTTTGATTTATTCCGGCTTTTTATTTTTATTTTATTTTTATTTTTCCTTTTCCGTCAAAACATTTTTATTGAAAAAATTTTCAAAGCGATCTAGTGTGTATTTTTTCTTTTTTTTTTACATTTAAACTTCGTGAAACACAAAATACTTATCATAAGTTAAAGCTTATTATCGTAATACTATTTAGCACTTACAAGAGCTAGTTGTCTCCTTTGCTGAAACAAAACAATATTTTTCTAGTTTTATTCTTTATTCTTCAGACTTTAAGAAGCTTGGGGATTTGCTTAATATGAACTTTTGTTTGGATTACTTGAAGTAATTCGCGCGATTAACTTTCCTCCTACATTTGTTTTTTCAGCTATCGTTTGTTAGCTTATAATTTTATTTAAACCTAAAATTTTGATTTATTTTCTTTATAAATGCAAAACTACGCATAATTGATATTTTTAAACATAGAAGTTGTTTAAAAATAAACTTTTATTAAAACAAGACTCTGACAACAATTAGTACAGTTCCTCTGACATTTCCAAGCTCTGTCCAAAACACCGAAAAGTTCGATACAATTTACTTCGTTTTTCAATATTGTTTGCTGTTTTCATGTTTTTTTCTTTAGCAAACGCAATAGAAAACACAGCTCTGTGAACAATAGGCTTACACGCTGACAGAAAAATGGTGGGTATCGTAGGCGTATTTTTTCAGAGTTTGTACGGTCTCTTGAATTTTAATACCAATAGTTAAAAGTATTCTTCGCATTATTTAATATTAATTGAGGCAAATAAGGGGAAGAATACTTTTAGAATATCCTGAGACAAATTCAAAGGACCCTACGAACACTGAAAAATAACCACCTATGCGACAACCGCCATTTTTGTGTTTGTTAGTAGGCCTATTATTAAGAAGACTGTAATAGATGTCACATGTTTTGAAACTCTTTGAGATGTTTCATATAACCGACTTTTTATAACATTTTTGCGTCTACCTTTGAATAAGGGAGTTACGTTTTTCCAATCAAAATACATTTTCTGATTTATTCATATTCCTTATTTTTAATTAAAAAGTATAGATTTTCTTTCACTTCTGAGCTTCTAAATGGACGTGGGTTCAAGAAAAAAGTGCGAAATATCTTCAAATGAACTCATAAGAAAGAAAAAAGTTATCAATTAATTAGCATAAACAATGAAATAATAACTTAAGGTCAATAGTACAACAGATTCGAGATTTGTGGATGATATTATAAGATTTTAAATGTAAGATGAACTTAAAAGATGACGGTTTTTTTTTCATTAAAGGATATCAGTAAAAATGTACACTCTTAAACAACATAATTTTAACAAATTATTCGTATAACTGAAACATAAATAATCAAAATCAATTCAAATAATATTTTTTATGCATTTTTCAAATTCCATTGCTTTAGAAATACATTGTACAACAACGTTTTCTTTATTACATGGATACTCATAGATAAATTTAAAATTAAATTAATAAATGTATAAATTATCTTTTAATATTAATATTATCTATTGAATAGTTCGTATTTATCAAACACTTAATTTTTCAAATAAAACCACTCTTTATGCACAAAAAATGCTATTTGATTGAATTTTAATTTACTTTAAACAATATTTCAAACTAAATAAATTTATTCCAAGAAAGAGTTATTAAAAGTTTTCTTTCCAACATACTCTTTTGTTTACTGTCAAAACATTTTTATTGAAAATATTTTCCGAATCAATCCACTGTGCATTTGTTTTACTTTTAATCTGTCTGAAAACACTAAGTACTTATCATAAGTTAAAGTTTATTATGGCAATACTTATTTATAAAAATTTGTTGTTTTATTCGTTCAAAGAGGCCAATTAATATGTTTGCTAGTTTCGTTTTTATTTTTTGGCAGACTTTAAGAGGTTTTAAATCTTTCGTTATATCAACTTTCCTAAGCGTTATCTAAAGCAACTGAAGCAATTTACATTCTTTGTAGGTTTGTTTAACATTTCATAAGTACTTTTAACTTTATTTGAATAAAAGACTTTGATTTTTTCATAACTAAATAACTAAACAATGGTGTTGTTGTTAGAGATAGAAGTTATTTCTTTTCTTCAAGTAAGATAAACACGTAATAAAAATTAATTCAATTCTTTTACCATTGTTTGCAGAATTTTTTGACAAGTCCAAAGGCTGTTCAAAACTAGTTAGAAATATTTTCTTTTTCTTAATTTTGTTTGCTTACTTGCATGTTTTTTCTTTGACCTTACTTCAAATTAAATGTCTGTTTAAGTTGTATAACATAATCAAATTTTATACAAAATTTTAAACTATCATTGCCCAAGAAGCACCAGATTTTGAAATTACACTTTAAATTTAAAATTATACGTTAACATATAAAATGATACATTTTCTTTGATTTAAAACTGTAGCCTTTCTATGTATCCTAAGCTTTTAACTGGATATAGGTTGAAAAACATTTTTATAAAACATTTCTAAACGTTTGAAATATTAGTATTATTAAATTAAAAAATTTTTAATATCAGTCAAAGAATAATTTCTAGATTTATAAATGATATTTAAACATATAAAAATATATACATAGTTAAAATGTGGAAATCCTATTCAGTCAAAAATATAAATAAAATATATAATTTTGATCTTTTATATATTATTTATATCCGTTCAGTAAGAATATACTGGCCTCATATAATCTGTACCTCATATAATCAAATCATAAAGTAGGAAAATTTTAACAAAAATTAAGCAAACATTTATTTTCAGCAATTTCATTTTGTCGTTTATTTTCACGATTTGTTCCTTTTTAGTTCAGTAGATTTGTGAAATAACTTAATAGTATATCAAATAATATAACTAAACAATGGTGTTGTTGTTAGAGATACAGTTGTTTATTTTCTTAAGGTAAGGTAAACATATGATAAAAATTAAGTCTGTTCTTTTACCATGTTGCTAAAACATACATAAAACATGCATAAAACACTTGTTTCTTGTCGTCCAGTAAAAAAATCTTTAAATATGAATTCACTTAAAAAGAAACCGTTTTTTACTGTGTAACTCCGAAGCAAATGCTATTATCTATTGCAATAAAAGAAAAGTATAATCCTAATAATATTATAAATCCCATTGTGTGCAAATGTTAGGCTGAAGCCAGCGTCAAAATGAAGCATTTAATGATCCTGTATCTTTCCATGTAGGTTGATTATAACCTTCAAATGAACATAGGCTGGTTTTTGTTAACTTTATTCAAATATTTTTCTTAATAATTCAAAATTTCATTATTTTCATTGCGAATCAATAAACATTTTTCCAGAAAATTTAACCATTTTACTTTATCGTTGCTATGGCTTTGATCGTTGCCAATAAATAAAAACACGGAAAAAAAATTTTTTGCTCAACAATTATTTTTCAATTGAACGATTTTCGCGTGAAAAATAAAAATTCAAAGGAATTCAAAAGAAGATCAATTTCCGTAATATTTGAAATAAAAATATGGAGTATTTGTTATTATACATGAAGTATGAATATCGGTTATGTTGAGAAGATATTTTCTGTCACAAACTGCGTTATAATTAGAATGAAAAATAAACAATAATTATATTATTAATGAAAGATTTCGCTTGGACCATGAAACTATGAAAAGGATTCTCCTTGGCTTGGACAAATATGACATCATAAATAAAACAGGTATTTTCAAATGTTCGTAATAATGCAAGAAGCATGAATATCAGTGTATAATGAAAGTAGATAAAAAAATGGATGTCAAATTTAAGATGAAAAACTGTAATATTTTTTATCGATGCTGATTAATAATAAGCTTGAATATCAGTTATATACAGATGCGAGTTTTCTGCTAAAATTTTAGTCATGATTGTCAGGAAAAGAAAATGAACAAGAATTATATCATTAAAAAGCGATTTCTCTGGGAATAAGTGACGTCATATTTGAAATAAAACAGGAATTTTCAAATATGTTTTAAATGAAGCGTGAATCAATTTCATACATTATTAATACAAGAATCAGTAAAATTATTAGGAAAGAAAAATTAACACGAGTCTATTCTATTAAATTCTGACTGTATGTTTGAATTTCGCAACTACTCCTCTTAGATTATGGAATGCAACGCGATTTACTTAACACCGGTTATCATTGATCTGCGGATATCATATAAACTCTCAGAATTTAAAATTTTGAATTATATTCCGAGGTATTAATATACTTTTTTTTTTGTAAGTTTCTCTAAAAACGGCAGTTAAATTATTCCATTTTTGTGGATAAAAAAGGAGAAATAAAACGGATTAATATGTTTTTTACGCCATTATTTTCTCATTGAAACTGAAAAAAGAATTTATTTTTAATTTGAATAGTTGGTAAAAACAAAATCTTGATTACAGTAAAATTTCCGAAAAATAAAAACATATTTTCAGATATTCAAGCTTTATGAATCAATTTATTTTGCAGAACAAAAATCGTCTGCCAACATAATGTCAGAAATCAAGATTTGTTTCAGCTATCTATGAAACCAAGGAGGCAAATTTAAGCTCCTTGCATTTAGGTGTAGAGTTATTGCTCCCTATTCACAAGAATTGAATTTAAATAAAAAGCATATACTATTTTCAATGATTTTTTTTTTAAGGAGGACTGTTAAAACGTTTCCCAAAGTCGTTATAGGGTCATTCCATGTCAAATCAACACAGCTAAAAACCTGACCACTTCAGAATTTCATGATATTAAGCTCAGTTGTTAGGATCATAGAGAAATGAATAAATACTCCGTGATAAGTCTCTATCTCTCTTGGTTTTGGAGATAAATAGCTTCAAAGATGGACAAAAATCGTAAATTTTTGCATTTCTTGCATTACAAATTTAGTCATATTTGGTTCCTTAACTGTCACAGGGACTTACTTTTGGTGTCGTTAGAAAGTGTATGAATTGGGCTTTCATATGATATATCACATGCACATATTTAAAAAAAAATTAATTTCAAGGTCAAACATTTTGACCTTTGACCTTTAATATCTTAAAAAATGGCATTTTAATTTTTTTCCAAAAAATGTATGTTATTATTATGCTTATTTTATATAATATCTGAAAGTATTATTTTGGGACAAACATGGGATGCTGAGTTATAAATTAAAATGCAAACTGCTATTCCTAATTTCAACACCAAAATTGCTTATTTAGGTGAATTATCTACATAACTATATCTTTACCCCCCCCTCTTTCTCCTTCTCTCTCTCTCTGTATATATATATATATATATATTACTGACAATATATTTTACTGCAAAGTTCACAAACATATTTTTTTTCTGCAGGTAGGGGAGGGGATTCAGATGAGGCTGGGGGTATCATGTTTGCTGTATTTTAAGTAGAAAAAGTAATTTTATGCACAATTAAAGCAAAAAGCAGTACTGACAGTATGAACTATTTCTTAATACAATTTTCCTTTTATGTTAGTACCCATTGTTGAATTCAGACATCCCCACCTCCTCCCAAGGCAATGAAGTTTTTAAACCCCCTAAAGAAGAAAGGCTGTGGATTTCCACAATATGTCAAAGCATTTCTATGATTTTGTGTAGTATTTTATTACTATACTTAAAACACAAGGCTGCTTTTTTAGTCATCTTCCTTGTGAACCAGTTTTAATACTTATTTTTTTAAATGGAAGCTATTCATTTGTAGGTGTGCTGCAATAAATATTCCTATATTTATATTTGAAATTTCTTTACATTGGTGGCAATTGGGTTTCTTCCAGACTTACAAGGGAAAAGGAAATAATGTGAATTACTATTATATTTGCTGTTGTAGCTGGCAAATGTGACATCAAGTTTGGAAATTATATTCATTAAGGATCTATTGCACGTTAAAATATTTTTAAAATAGTAGATATGGGTATGAAAATTAAAGTGGTACACATGTAAATTTTGTGACGGTGAAAAGGACGTTATGTTAAGATTTAAATGAAACAAAAATTGTGTCAAAGTGGTGCAATTTTTTCTGATTTTTCATTCCGTAACACAAAAGATCAAAGCCCCAATTGATAATTACATGTTACTGATTATTTATAGGAATAAATTTTAATTTTTCAATAATTTTATAAGTTGAAGTTAATGGAAAAAGCAGTTTGGTAGCTTGAGTTAAAATAATATTTGTTTCTTTAGTTAGGCCAGCCAATGTAATAGATTGAATTTCTAAAACAGTTACAAAAATAAACAGTTTTTTATAAACATTTTCATTATGGGTTCCGACCATATATTCTTATAATTTTATATACAAAAATCCAATTTCATTATTTATCATTGTAAAGCAAATGAGTAAGTTGTCATCAGAAACTCTGGTTACAGACTAAGTCACAAGCTCAGCAGCAAGAGAGTTCTGTTTTATTCTAGGTCCAGCTTGCACTCACTAGAATATACATGACTCAACTATATTGTGACTCGAGAATATTGTACATTAAATGTAGCTATTTATTTTATAATTTATTTAGTAATATATAAACCATGTTGAATGAAATTCAACTGAATCTTCTACTGCTTCTAGAAGGAAATTTGCCTTAAAATTTATAAAAAGAAGTTTTATTTAAGATTTAAAAATAATAGTAATAATGTCTCTTTATACTATAATATTATTAAATAAATCTTTAATTATTGATAATCACAAATTATGAGACAGATCTTAATATATATTGGGGAGTTTTGTACATTACTTTATGATCAAATTCCTATTTATGTTGATTAATAATTTATCTATTTTGTTATTTGAATTCCAGTAGGTTTTTATTTTTATTTGTTTCCTATATGTTATTAGGAGCTTAATATTGCTTATTTTAGGCATAATGCTGACAATATTTGATGAAATAACATCTATTTACTATGAATATTTTTATGAAGTTCTTCTGACGATTCCGTAAGATATTCATAGTTTTCCATTTTTTATTTTTCGATGTATTAAGTTTAATTCCTGCTGTATCCTTTCCATTATTTTTTATAATATATAATCCTTTGTTTTTCACATGTGTTTTCATTAAAAAAACAAATAAGAGGTTAGGTTGTCTGCGTTGATTTGATGCGGAATGATTCAGTAGTTTGTTACTACAGGCCAGTCTCTCCCCCCCCCCCTACCGTCACAAATAAAAAAAAAAAGTAAGAGAAAATTTTGTTTTGTGAACTTTACAATGAAAAAAAAAATTGTTTTCATTAATACTTAAGTTACACACATAAGTTATACAATAAGTCATACAACATAAAATTAAGCGGCCTAAATTTGTAACTTAAATTAGTACTGATTGCATTTTAATTTATAACTCAGCATCCCATGATTGTCCCAAACTAATACTTTCAGATATTATAGAAAATAAGTATAACAGTAACATACATTTTTTTGAAAAAAATTAAAATACCATTTTTTAAAATATGAAAGGTCAAAGGTCAAAATGTTTGACCTTGGAGTTAAAATTTTAAAAAATATGTGCATATGATATATCATATGAAAGCCCAATTCATGCACTTTCTAACGACATCAAAGGTAAGTTCCTGTGTCTATTAGGGAATGATATATGATTAAATTTGTAATGCAAGAAATGCAAAAATTTACGATTTTTGTCCATTTTTGAAGCTAATTATCTCCAACACCAAAAGAGATAGAGACTTATCACGGAATATTTAATAATTTCTCTATGATCCTAACAATTGAGCTTAATATCATAAAATTCTGAGGTGGTCAGGTAAAAAATGTCACTTTTTTGTGTTGATTTGACATGGAATGACCCTATAAGTAAAATGGTTTGTCAGGTAAAATTGACATTTGTTTTTACCCAATTACACGATTTTATTTGGCCGTCCTTTTTCCGTTGGCTGCAGTTTCATTTTCATGATTATTTGGCAAAAAATTTCTATGACAAAGAAATACCGTATTTTCTCCTATGAAATGTGATAAAGACTATAGAGTTAGTTAATTACTTACGTTTTCAATTATCGGGAGTGAAATATTTTGCTTAATTAATGCATTTATTCTTCTTTTAATGTTACGTGAACAAAGTCACGGGTAACAGCTAGTCTTGAATAAATGAAAGAATTACAAATTTGGCAAAAAAGGGGACATTTTTAAACATCAACTAAATTTGACTTATTGGCTTAAGAAAAAACCTCCAAAAAAGAGTTTGTAGTAAACAAATGACCCAATTTGTCACAATAGAAACACCGGAAAACGATGTATATTCAGCCCTATCATAACATGGTTGACCCACAAAATTTGGCATCGAGCTTCTGCGCAATATTTGACACACAGGGCTGGTTGGACCCAATGCAACTTAGAATAAAAATAAATAAAACTAACTAATGGATAAAGAAATTTCAAGAAAAATAGCAATACCTGATTCATTAATATGACAGTTTCCATAGCAGTATTTGGCATAATCTAAAGTGCAATTTTTATTAAGTATGTAATTTAATGAAATGGTTAACCGAGTTTTCAGATTATTCATGTAATCTCTGTACTAAATCCAACTATTTTATAGTGATTTCTCCTACCTTGCTATATACATTTCACGCGTCACTAGCATCACCAGCATACATTCGTATCAGTGATCACATTAACTTCCCATTTGTGGTTACTTAACCCCCTCATAAATAATATATTCTACAGTCGGTAGTCATCAAGAAAACCAGAGCAGAGAATATGACAGACAGAAGGGTTTCGATCTCTACAGAGTACTCGATTTAATGGAGAACATGCCAGATATCTCATTATCAACAGCCTATTGTAATAACCATCGTGCTTTTCAATAACCCTTTTGGGGAATTCTAAAATCAACAGGAATATCCTTAATTCTATGAATGATCAATTACTGTCAGTATCGTAAACACTTTTCGATGATGAAACTTTAAATGTATACTTTACTTCTTAATTAACCACAAATCAGTCATTAATGTAGAAATAATTTTACTGGGCTTATTATAACAGACAGGAGTATCTGTATGACGCAAGATAACAGAATTCAGTTACTCTGCTACTAAAAAAGTACAAAATACAAATTCAGATAACACTTATTACAAAATAACCATAAATTAGGAATTTAATCTTAAGAATTAAATTTCTAAAATTTACATTATTCAAATTGTTTGCTTAAAATATTCAGAATAAAATCTATAAAATTTTCTTTAAACCAAGTGAATGAAATATAGAGAAATTAATCCACTACTTTTGTATTTCACGCAAGAAAATGTTTTATTTGCAATGTTAGTACTAATAAAGAACTATCAATTCGAACGTTATAATACAGAAGTAACGCAAATAAAACAACATGCTATATGTTACCTCTTTTTTGATACTCTTATTCGACCGCTATAAATCAGTGTCTGAGTCATACCACTTGAGACAAAATCATTTATTAATTTAAGTGATAACTAGAGCAAAAAACTAATAAAACCAATTTTTCCGTTTAAATAAAGTATTTAATTCATCACCTATGTTATATTAGCTACTCTTTTCCTACACAGTAGTGGAACTGTTTAAAGGTTACTGTCTCCTTATCATAGCCAAACTCTAACATATATTTAATTTACGTTAATTTTATAATGGGATTCAAATTTGCATTCGTAACTTTAAAATTTATAACATCTTAAACTTTAGCTTTTTAAAATCACGAATTTATCTTTTTTTTTTTTTTAATTCAGTAAGTTTTTAGAACAAAAACTGCATAAACTGTGACTTCCGTCCCCAAATTTCGGCAAATTCGGCGACGTTTGATCACCTTAATCTAATTATGCATATATAATTTTTTTATGCCTCAATCAGAGAGTGAAAAAGCTCAAGAAGATACATACATACATATATATATGTGTGTGTGTGTATATATATGTACAAGGTGTCCGAAAAGTCTGAAAACGGTCGAATAACTCGAGAAATATACATCGGAATGCAAAACGGAAAAAATACATGTTCAATATTTTTGAAAAATCTATTTAGGGATATCAAAGTTGCCCCCTGCACCCTGGGGGGAAAGGGGGACAACTTTAAAATCTTAAATGATAACCCCCCTTTTTTATTGCAGATTCAGATTCTACGGGGAAGAATACGTAACTTTCATAATTAACATTTTCTTCGGAAAATCGTAGATGGCGCTGTAATCGAGTAAAATGCTGTGAGAATCGTTCCCATTGAAAAGTCTGGAAACGGTCGAATAACTCAAGAAATATACATAGGATTGAAAAACGGAGAAAATGCTAGTTCAATATTTTTGAAAAATCTATTTAGGGATATCAAAGTTGTCACTTCAACTCTACACCCAGTAGGAAAAGGGGGGCAACTTTAAAATCCTATAATTATTAATGTCCGAGAACGTCTGTGAGTGAGTGAGCGTGTCTGTGCATTCCCGGTCTGTACACTCAAAGGCTCCGGGACCGCTCGACGCACGGACGGCGGATGCGGACCGAAAAATTCAGAAAAAAGGCGCGGTGCTCAAGTTCGGCCGGGTCGGGTGTCCGACCCGGACCCGGGGAGTTATTAATCGACAAAACTGTTTTAATTACCGACCGAAACCGAACTTGAAAAAGAATTGAAAAAATTTTCCGTTTTGATAATCGCAGACATCCAAATTGTCGCTTTTTAACGCATCATCGAATTAAAAAAAAATCTACCGGAGGTATCGATCCGAAAATCGGGGTACACACGCGGCCGATTTTTGTCGTTCCAAAATGTCAATTTTTTTGAAATTCGGACCGTAACTTTTTTTATTTCGGCCAAAAACTGACCAGACATCCAACATTGACCCCAGACGGGAAAAAGGTTGCCGTAAAGAATGCCGGGTCGACACATCCGAGATCAAATCGCTCCATTCCTTTTTGAAACAAGTGGAAATAATGACTCTACATTCACGAAAATTTGCTAACACGTGTATAAAAAAATCGCGAATTCAACAAAAAAAAATTCGTAAACATCGACCAGTAATTTTTTAAGATATCAATTAAAACTCATTAATGACACGACAAATGATTTTATTTCTACTCCAAAGAGACAGCTGCTTTTTTATTTCAACATTCAACGCAGACAAATCGTCTGTGAATAAGTCATTTCTGAAAGAGATAAAATAGTCACGTGACTTTCAACTGCGTTTTTTCAGAGGGGGGCCCCATCTCCGAATCTAAGGGGCGCAGTAATTCCAAACTTTCACAGGGCGACGCAAAATTTTTTCTGCTTTCAGAATATCTAAAAATTATTCTCATATCTTCATCACAAGCCGATATATTATTTTATTGTATAATTAATCATCGTTATTTGTATAATTAAAGCAAAAGAAAGATTTCTATTACAGTGCCGGCTAGATATTAGGATTTTAAGAAGTGGGCCGCGTCTAAAAACTGCATTACGAGTATGCATTACTGCATTACGAGTAAGTTTCTGTTTTAGAGTGGCAACCAGATATTGTGATAGGGAAAAACGGGCTTCGCCCGTTATCGATTATTTTTTTTCAGTTTTAAGTTTTTCTACAGGTCCCTGTCTTTGAACAAGAAGTCCGGTAGTCTAAATCAGTCGTTTAAGGAAAAGCAGTGTCATCGCCCACCGCTTTCCGGATTTTTTCTTTTAACTGTGGTCCGTTTCTATAACTAAGAAACTATGTTACGGATTTCCACCAAACTGATTCCAAACATCATAATTAAAGTAATAAGGACCCTCTATAACATTTTAAACAGCTTCTGAGTTTGTACCACTCTTTTCGAATAATAATATCAGATTTTATACTTAGATTTCACATTATCTCGAGTTCTACGAGTCCAATCGGAACGCGGTTTGGCTCATTCGACTCGATATCGATAGAGAATACTAGAGCTTATCGGTTTTAGTTCGTTTTTCACCACCAGGGGGCGTTTTATTATCTCTGTTTCTATGGCCCGGATTACGACGGGGTATGGCTCATTTGACTCGACATCGAAAGCCTTAACGATTTCAGTTATGATCGTATAAACAGTTTGCGCCACCTGGTGGTGGAAGGTGGAACTAACATATACTGCAGCGCGTGCGCAGCACGACTGCTACACGGTGCCGCAGGCAGCGGGGACCCGAGCCGGAGGTTAATTCAGTTAGAGGTTTACCCTCTATAACATTTTTAAAAGTTTCTGAGTTTATACCACTCTTTTCGAATAATAATATCAGATTTTATATTTGTATTTCACAATATCTCGAGTTCTTTAAGTCCAATCGGAACGCGGTTTGGCTCATTCGACTCGATATCGATAGCGCTTACATATTTCAGTTCCAAGTTTCACCACCAGGGGGCGCTTCCAGAAATCGGGTTCTACGGGCCCGATTATGACGGGGTTTGGCTCTTTCAACTGGATTTCGACAGCTTTACAGATTTCGGTCATGTTCGTATAGAACACATTGCGCCCCCTGGTGGTGGAAGGTGTAATTAAAGGATTTTTCAGCCAACTCGGGTTCTATGGGTCACATCACGACCCGGTTTCGCTCAATTGACTCGACATCGATAGAGGATATTAGAGCTTATCAGTTTTAGTTCGTTTTCGACCACCAGGGGGCGTTTTATTATCTCTGTTTCTATGGTCCGGATTACGACAGGTTATGACTCATTGGACTCGACATCAAAAGCCTTAACGATTTCAGATATGATCGTATAATCAGTTTGCACCACCTGGTGGTGGAAGGTGGAACTAACATATACTGCAGCGCGTGCACAGCACGACTGCTATACGGTGCCGCAGCCAGCGGGGACCCGAGCCGGAGGTTCGTTCAGTTAGAGGTTTATACTATTCGATGTGCAATTTAAGTGATTATCCGGTGCTTGCGTCGCAAGACCGGTATACGGTGCCGAAGGCAGCGGGGACCAGGGTCAGAGGTTCGTTCCGTTAGAGGTTTGTACTATTCAATGTGCAAATTAAGGGATTAACCGGTGCCGAAGGCAGCGGAGACCCAGGTCGGAGGTTCGTTCAGTTCGAGGTTTATCTTATTCGAGGTTTACCTTATGCACCGAGCCACCGATGTAAATTAGGGGCCCGCTAGCGGGCGAAGCCAGCTAGTCTTAAATGATAACCCCCTTTTTTATTGCAGATTCAAATTCTACGGTAGAAAATGCGTGACTTTTATATTTAACATTTTCTTCGGAAAATCGTAGATGGCGCTGTAATCGATTAAAATGCTGTGAGAAACGTTTCCATTGAAAAGTCTGGAAACGGTCGAATAACTCGAGAAATGTACATAGGATTGAAAAACGGAGAAAATGCATGTTCAATCTTTTTGAAAAATCTATTTAACGATATCAAAGTTGCCCCCACCCCTGGGAGGAGCTTTGAAATCTTAAATGATAAACTCTCTTTTTTATTTCAGATTCGGATTATACGGGAAAAAAATATGTAACTTTTGTATTTAACATTTTCTTCGAAAAAACGTAGATGACGCTGTAATAGAGTAAAATGCACTGAGAATCGTTTCCATTGAAAAGTCTAGAAACAGTCGAATAACTCGAGAAATATACATCGGACTGAAAAACAGGAAAATGCGTATATAATATTTCAGGAAAACTTATTTAAGGACTAGCTGACCCTCCCGTCGTTGCCCGAGCCCTTGTAATAAACTTAAATCTCTTAAAAAATGAAACTCTGGCCACGGTCTACGATGGCTTCGGAACCGTATACCCGGCATGCTCGTACGCTCTAGAAAATCTGTTATTTCCCCCTACCACCGCCAGGGGAGCATTCTGTTCTAAACAAACCTCTTTCCGAACGAACTTCTGAGACAGGTCCCCGCTGCCTACGTTACTGTATAGTAGGCGCAGTACAAAATTGAGCTGGTTTCGAGAAGATTGGAACATTATTAGCCCAGTTATTGCAATAAGTCACAGTTAGAGAAAATAACCTTGAGTGAGGTGCCGAGGGGAGGGGATGTTCGAGTGTCCTTCAGAAAATGACTAATTAGGAGGCCCACTATGCATGCATAAAAATTCGTTCGTTTTGTTAAGCTAGGAACTTAATTACAAAGTTGGCTTAAACTCTTATTTGTAAAGAGTGGTAACCGCTACTCATAAATTTAATTTAATGTTATAAAGGGTGACTATTAAGTTAAATATAATGTTTGGAATCACTTGCGTTGAAATCGGAAAGATAGTTGCTGAGATATAGAAACGGGGCATAGTTAGAGAAAATCCTTGAAGGAGGAGCCGGGGGGGGGGGGAGGGTTGTTCAAGTACCCTTCAGCAAATGACTAATTAAGAGGAGCACTATATTTAGCTTACCCAATTATTCGGAAATAGTGGTAACCGCTACTCATAAATTTAGTTTAATGTTATAAAAGGTGACTATTAAGTTAATTATAATGTTTGGAATCACTTGCGTTGAAATCGGAAAGATAGTTGCTGAGATATGGAAACGGAGCATAGTTAGAGAAAAAAAACCTTGAAGGAAGGACGGAGGGGGGGGGGGGGGTTGTTCAAGTGTCCTTCAGCAAATGACTAATTAGGAGGACCACTATGCATCTTTCAAAATTCGTTTCCTTAAGCTTTGAATTTAATTACAAATTTGGCTTAAACTGTTATTCGTAAATAGTGGTAACCGCTACTCATAAATTTAGTTTATTGTTATAAAAGGTGACTATTAAATTAATTATAATGTTTGAAATCACTTGCGTTGAAATCGAAAAGATAGTTGCTGAGATAAGGAAACGGAGCAGAGTTAGAGAAATAAACCTTGAAGGACGGGCCGGGAGAGGGGGGGGGGCGTTGTTCAAGTGGCCTTCAGCAAATAACTAATTAGGAGGATCACAATACATCTTTAAAGATTGATTCATTTGGTTAAGCTAGGAACTTAATTTGAAATTTGGCTTTGACTATTATTCGGAAATTCTGGTAATTGCTTTCTAGAAATACACCTTGAAGCTTAAGTGTAATTAGACCCTTGCCCCTCTTCATTCCAGCAAATATAAAAAAGAATCTGTTAAATAAAGTTTTCTGTATTAACAATCTCCATCATAATAATAAATGTCATGTAAAAAAAAAAAAAACCGACTAATTGTCATGAAGAAAAATTTGCCTGGAAAATATTTCAATCAGTGGGACGTATGTGTAATTTGTTATGTACAGGTGGTGCGGCAGTCAGATGGCTCTACGCTGATAACTTCAGTCCATATTGACACTATTTAGTTAGAAATCCTTATTTATGCATCGCTACTCTGGCTTATTTAGCTACTTTTGTGAAGAATCGATGCAACCAACCAGTGAACCAACCAACCCAAGATAATAAAAGCGTATTTTTTATGAGAGTTCTTTGTGGATATTCATTAATATTTTAGTAAATAATTAAAATATTAAAATTCTGAAGTAATGGTGCACCAGGAGAGGGTTTGGACTACCTAAATCTAAATTTGCAGCCTTCTAGGTGGGCTAGATTTTCCTAGCCATTGCCAACAGACACACACACACACAGAGCGAAACTTTCTTTTATTAGTATAGATATAAAAGTTGCCATTTTTCTAAAATATTGAACCCGTATTTTCCCGTTTTTAAATCCAATGTATACTTCCCGAGTTATTCGACCGTTTCCAGATTTTTTAATGGAAACGATACTCACTGCATTTTACTCAATTACAGCGCCATCTACGATTTTCCAAGGGAAATGTTCAGTACAAAAGTTACGTGTTTTTCCCGTAGAATCCGCATCTGCAATAAAAAGAATTAAGATTTCAAATTTTCCCTCCTTTCCCCCTGGGGGGGGGCAATTTTGATATCCCTAAATAGATTTTTCAACAATATTGAACATTCATTTTTTCATTTTTCAATCAGATGTATATTTCTCGAGTTATTCGACCGTTTCCAGACTTTTCGGACACTCTGTATATACATATATCTGGGGAATATTCATTTGCAATGTTAAAGTTCATTTTTCATCGTAATGTGCATATTAATTACAAAGCAGAACTGTAAGGTTTAAAAAATTCGTCTTTGATTTTGGCAAATTATTGGAAAGTAGCACGAAGTAGAAGTCTCAAGTGTGGTTCTACCTAAAGGCCCATAAAGAACCTTAATAAAGAACAGAAAATGCCATTGCAATCTACTTTGAAGCAATTTTCCTTTTTTCCTTTTTTTTTTTGCCTCACAAAAAGTAGATTTATTCACTGCCATAATTTACAGCGCCATAAGAAGCTGTCACGTCATTCCAAAACTTAACAAATGATGATAATTGGAATTACAATATGGTGTCGTATTGCAAAATGTCAACAGTGGACGTAAATATTCGCACACCATAGCACATAAAAGGCCACACAAAGGCATTTTGTCAACAGTTCATACATAGAAAAACGATTTATCACTTGAACTCTCTCTACGCATCTGTTGAAGTAAAAATTATATTATCCATCGGAGTCCAAGAGTGTAAGAATCTTCGAGACGAGAGAAGTAGGGTGGTCTGCTATACGATTCGTGCACCGATTGTCGTTCTGATATAGCTGTGAGGAAGTGTTAAGACCAGTGGACAAGAGAGAGTTTTCACACATGGCTCCCTGACTAAGAACGGCCCTGGCAGAACAATAGCCTACAGGACTGTCTTATCAAAAGGCAAGCATGCGCACAACTTCTGTTATCCAGAGACAGGTGGCCACAATCATTAGGATTTCTTGTGTACTTATTATTGCTAGACATATAATGATATTCATTTTCAATCGTGCCTTTGGATACTTGCATGTGCTGTCAAATATCGCCACCTACCACCGCACCGTCTTTTATTGGGGTAGGATCATTTGGATAGCACCCAGAATCAACTTTAGCATTTGTGATCGCCATGCACGTGACTTGCAGTAATGTAGTGAACGCGTCAATGCTGCTTACGCTTTACAATGGCATGTGGCATTCATAGCCGATGATAGAGGCTTGGTTGGATCGGGTTTTTTGCGAAACGTCCTCAGATGGGACATGCCCAGTGGCGTAGCCAGGGAGGGGGTCCAAACGCTCTGGATACCAGAAATATTGTAAAGTTTTCCTTGCCTTTATTATCGCAGAAAGTTCTCCGATTACATAAAGCAAATAAAACTTTACAAAATTATTGGTATCCAGAGCATCTGGACCCCCATCCTGGCTACGCTACTGGACATGCCGCACAAACTAATGATATACGGTACCATTACATATGACACCCATTCCCCTGTAACATTGGTCCATGGAATCAGAACAAACCAGTGTAGCATTTGGGTCTTCCTACCAAGTTGTCCCATTCGTGTTGCTTCCCATAACAGAGCTCCTAAGAGGTATTTTTCAACAGGAAAATGCTCGGCTACACATATCCAGGAACAGGATGCAACAAGACTGCCTCTTGCATATTACCAGTCATACCTGGCGTGTTCAATACCTAGTTTTCCAACCAAACGAGCTAACGTGAAATTCCCTGAGGTGGTAAGTTACGAAACTGAAGAGTTAGATTAAACTACAGGTTTACTGTGATGTGAGATGATGTAATACAACATACGAAACATGTATGACTTAATGCCTGTCTGTATCTAATCTCATATTTGCGCTTTTCTTTTTTATTCTGAATAGAAAACTCTCTTACAGTTGCATATCAGATTCGGATTTTGATACAGGAGAAGCAAAAATTTAAACGTAATTAATACACAATGTATGTTTCTTCTTTTTTGAAGGCCTCATTGCGCATTAGGAAATATATATTCAAATATTTTCCGTACGTATATGTTTATTTTATCTTCGTTACTTTCTCGATCCTTTAAATAAAATAATGAATATTTAATGTACAACTCATGTATTCTGTTTATTTGACTCAGTAGTTTTGAACATTACATGTTTAAATATGTCTCATTTCACCAGCATCACACCGTTATTGTCATAATTAACATATGTACTCATATTTTACAGTATTTTAGAGCTTATCTCAAAATTTAATAGTATTTAGTGGAAAACATTTCTAGTCATTTACAAATAAAAATAAACAAACAGATATGCAATCCACTATGGATATAGTTCTTACGCTAGCAATAGAAAGAAATTTTAATGTGTCTCGATTACTCGATTACGTAATATCTGCCTGTTTTGACCGATACATAAATATTACAGTTACAGGTTAATTAAATCATTACGGTTACAAGTCATTTAAAGATGTCAAAGTTATTTCCATGTAGTAATTATTTGAAATGTAAAAGTCATTTGAATCTTTTATATGTTAATACGTACTCTGAATATTGTCTAAAAAGATTCGACTTATAGCGATCGCATAATAAATTAAATTGTAAAGGACGTGTTTTGATTAAAACTGTCAGAACTCTAATTTTAATCAATTAAAATGTAAACATATATAAGTTTTAAATTGAATTACAAAATATTTCTTTTGATACTTACAGAGTAGATTTTTCCGATTTCATCGCGATGTCAGTTTATCGAAACACTGCTTATTTAATTCTACTAAACAGTTACTTAGAAAATTTTAATTAAAACATAAATTGTGAAATGTTATACTTGTCTTAAAACTAGATGATATTTTATGTGCTTTTGAAGAGAGAAATTAATTTAATTATTTTCACTAAATGTTTTTGCATAAATATTAAAGTTATTCTCATTTCGTTTACCATAAATTATCCGTTAATATAAAATCTGTTTATTTTTAACGGATTTCCAACAAAGGAGGCTATACAATTTGTTTGTATATATGTATATACATACACAGATATATATATGCACTGAAGAGCCAAAACATTATGATCACCTACTTAATAACGTGTTGGCCCACTTTTTTCCGCAAAACAGCTCCAACCTACCTTGGTATGGATGCCAAAAGTCGTTGCAAGATGGCTGGACACATTGTACCACATATTCAAGCAGTGGTCATGCAAATACGGGATATTCCGACATGGTGGTTTTTGAGCTCTTAGCGGCCGTTCCATGACACCCCAAATGTATTCTATCGGATTAAGATCCGGTGCTTTAGGCGGGCAGAAAATTAACTGGAATTCAGAATCATGTTCTTAGAACCACTCCAGCACAATTCGAACCTTGTGACATGGATCTTTGTCCTGCTGGAAGACTCCATTTCCAGTTGAGAAGACAGACGCCACGGTAAGGGTACAATTTGTCCGAAAAGAGGTTCAGATAGTCCGCAGCTTTCATAGTCTGTTCTACCATAACCATGAGTCCCAGACACGCCCATGAGAACGTCCTGCATAGCACAATACCGAATGACCTGGTGTACATTGGAAGAACCACTGTTTGCCTGGAACACGGCGTACCCTTACACGGCCATCGGCGTGATGAATGATGAATCGTGATTCATCCGATCAGGCAACTCTCTCCCACTAATCCATGGTCCAGTCACCGTATTCCAAAGCCTAGTGTAGGCTAGAGATGAGACGATAGCAGCCCGGGTCGAAAGCCCAAGCGCGAGTCCGGGCCCGGCACGTGCTGAAATTGTCAATTCTGAAACTGTCAATTTTGTTTAATCTTGTATAAAGAAAATAAAAATAACTTTTTTTTCTTAAAATTTATTTATTTCAGTTCCAGTTATTTTAATGCTATTTTGATCATAATGAATCAGAAACAGAAATCTTGTTTTTCTTTTCTAGCATTCGAATGCTATTTTAAAAGAAAATTTGTCATATTTACAGATTTATGTCTGGCATTAACGGCTACGACCTCTTAATGCCAATCGGAAGAGTGCGAATAATTTGCTGTTCGATTTTCGTTTGTGACAGTAGGAAATGTTTTAATTAGAACGTTTTTATTAGAGATCTAATGCGAAATTAATATTTTCATTTGATTTTAGTCTGCCAGCATTAGCTTAAGGTTTCCAAATTTTTAGTCTTCTATTGTCTGCGAGTCATAATCGCTCTTCATATGAAAATAACATTAGTGATTCTTATATCTGTTTTTCGTCATGAACTCTGCTCATGCTGCAGCTCTGCTCTATGCACATTCTCGAAGTCACTTTCATTCGTAAGTCGAGATAACTAGCATGTATTGTTACTCGATAGAAAGCAATCGAGTAGTACTTTCCCTTTTCCAATAAAAGCATCGGATCATTCACAGGTAATGATGTCATTTGCGGCGTTTTTATTTTAACTTTGATTTTCAGTGACACAAGAATCACGAAAGATTGTTTTGAGGAAGAAATCTATTATAATTTAAGATGTACACCTTTTACAGAAAATAGAAAAATGTTTTTCGATTCTTCGGAATATACATAGTAATTTCTGCAAATATCATGCATTTATCCATAAAACGCACTTCGCTAATGTGTCCATTAAATTTGCTTGTTGGGGGAGGAAAATGTGAAAATCCTTTTAAGGAAGTATATTTTTATTTGATACCCTTTTGATAAGATTAAATGTAAATTTCTAAAAAGTTTATTATGTTCTTGGGATTAACAGTTATTTTCATATAAAGATGTTTAAAAATGAAATATTATTTTAAAACAATTTTTAAAATTTTTTTTTATTCTATTGCTTACTTTCGGTATCGGGCTCGGACGGGCTCAGGCTCTGATTACACAAAATGTTCCGGGCTTGGGTGGGCTCCGATTCAAAGTCGTTGGGCTCGGACGGGCCTGAGCTCCAAAAAGAAAACCCTAACTCATCTCTAGTATAGGCGTAGTAGGGGATTACGCTTGGTCAACAAAGGCACATGAATGGGACGTGTGCTGTGTAATCCTATATCCGTCAGTGTTCATTGATCTGTGTGCTCCGAAACAATTCTACCTGGAACTGCATTGTATTGGGCTATCTGCTGAGCCACTATCTGGCGCTGATTTTGCTTCAGCAAGCTCGTCAGTCTCTGACGTCTTTTTTCCTTCATAATGTGTGGACATCTGACGTCATTGCGTCTACCGCTGATTTCACCGTCATTCATCCACTCTGTATAAGTACTAACAACAGCAGGTCGCGAACAACCCACGAGTCTCGGAACGAGTTTCGGAGATACTCGTTCCGAGCAGTCGGGTCATTACAATTTCCCCACTATCAAAATCGCTTAGATCAGCAGCCTTTCTTATCGCACGAAAACGTAAGCCCAAGAATGATTTTTCAGAGTACCCAGCAGCAGTTAAACGCCATTCCCACCTGATACCGTGCCCGCCACGTCATCCAAGTGAGTTCATTGGAAAAAGTGGGAAGGTAATAATGTTTTGGATCTTCGGTGTGTATATATATATATATATATACATATATATATATATGTGTGTGTGTGTGTGTGTGTGTGTGTTTATTTATTTATTTATTTATTTATTTATTTATTTATTTATATCCATAACTTTTGATGTTCTGATATTCTTTTTTTGAAGGGGAGGGGCGGTGTCTTGCGTTAGTCTTTTTATCTGCTTTCATGTATTTTTTTATATATAGCCTCTAACTTTTGTAAAAATTCGCCAATCCTCACGCATTTTCTATATTGTATTAAGATACGCAGTACTAATTTATGTTTTCTTTTACAGGGACACGTGGGAAATTTTAATATATCACTGCCTACAGTACATCAAACTGAGCGATATTATTAACAATATGATTTAAAGTGAATGTGAATAACAATAAAGGTTTTCCACGAAACACTCGATTGTGCGAAACTACTCTCACAAAAATACTTCAATTAGCATGCTATAAGTAAATATCAGAGCTATAAGAAAAGGAACAATCCCTTGAAATTGATTTTTTTTTCTAAAACATTACTTATTGCATATGATTTTGATATTTTTTAATAGTAATAATAATATATATATTTTTTTTAATTAATAAAAGATAGGGTACTATTTTAAAAAGATGGAACCAAATTTTAATTTTTTAAGTATTTTAATTTTTTTTATCGTATTTTCTAATAAGAATCGCATTTGAAAGCATTAAAAATCCTCCATAATTCTCTTTTCTAGTGTCATCGTTAGCGAAACAAACTGGCGTTCATTTGACATTCCGGTCTTCAAATAAATTTCTCAAGGTTGTTATGTGGTATCCCGTCGTAATTTCCGTTCAAACATGTGCTTTATGAAATAGGATGCAGTGCAATGAAGAACCAATTTTACATCAAATAGTGAAGCTTTTAACGTAATGTTATTCAGAAATTTAGAAAACTATTTCCATATCAGAAACTTTTAGACATTTTCCTATTTGCTAACATATGTCGAAATTACATTTATAACTTTAAAGAGGTTGTAGTTAGCTTATTCATTTTGGATTAAATGGAAGCAGGAGGACAACGTGAAAATTACATGGAAATGTGGCCTTGGTGAAAGTTTCTGAAATTCTGATATATTATAATTTTAAATTCTAAAAAATGGCTAGTTTTGATGCTATGACAATCGAAGATCTTCATTCATATTACACAGCTGCCCAACCTACGGTTTTTATTCCAGTGAAATAAACATAATTCAACCAGAAAAAATATTTAAGGAAGTGATTCCTCTTTCTCTCTCTTTCTCGATGTGGTTCTTAATTAGCTTTTATTATTCAATAAAATTTCCGGTTTCATTTCATTTGGAAAAACATGGAAGGTTCAAATGTAATCAAATGTAAACAAAAATGTTAGTAAATAATAAAAGCCAATTAAAACAACATTGAAATAGGAAACATTTTGTCAAATAATTTTTGTGGTTCAAATTATATTTATTTGACTTGAAAATAGCTAGAAGTTTGTCAGCTGTATAATATGAATCTACAAAAACAACTTTTCAAAAGTAAAAAAAAAGCCAAGCGTAAAAAAAAAAAAAAGTTGTGGCTAAAAAATGGTGTGATATCAAATTTCCAAGCTATTATATTACTTTTTTAACTTTTTTCCATTAAATAAGTAATCATATATATAAGTCGAGTGCCTACGTATATTGTAGTAACTCCTCTATACCGACCCGATAAAAGATGGTGAGTGGTAGCGAGATCGGATCGTTGGCACAGAGAATTTCTCGCATAAATTAGAAAATAGAATTTTATTGTATAACAATGTTAATTCAAATGAAAAATATATACAAGATGTCAATACAGCATTTAATTATTTTTCGTGAGTCAATCGCTTATAAGTTAATGACCTCTTGACTCCAAGTGTAACTGAAACAAACAAAAGTCTCTAAACATTACAGACAGTCGTGACTACAAAACAAAGTTCATTCGGACCAAGGCTCGTCCGTTCCTTTTCTTCGGAAGATCTACTAATGCTCGTTAATTCTGAGTCTAAGAACTCTCACTCTCGCACTTGGTGTGCTTTTTCACTTCGCTGGGATTTTCAGCGGATACCTGCTGTATCAATTCTAGAGGTCGGACCTCACTAGCGCTTACAAAAGGCTGAGTTAGAAACTGACGTTTCCTTTTCCCTTCTCCAGAGAGTCAACACTCTCTTTTTCGATCTCTCCAAAAACTGTCCTCTCTCACTTTTTCATTCTCGCAGGAGAACTTCTTCTGGGGGCGGGGGCTTTGTCGAGGCGGGCCCCTCGAAACTCTCCAGCCTCTTAGCAGCCTTGAGATCCCTCTGTTTCGTTTTCACTAAGTCCGTCATTGGACGTTCTAAGACAAAGGGCAAAGTTTCGGGCGCAAACCTAAAAATCGTGTGCAGAGATCGCTTCTCTCGCAGATGAACTCTTTCCCACGAACTCGGCAAGGATCAAAGCATAAGACCCCTTTTTGGGTAACGCCCTACCACTTCATCACTGTCCGAACTTTCCGCTCACAGTACAATAGAATTCGGCGTCTGCTAGTCTTCAAGGCAAAAATAGCGAGGGAAGGTATGCAGTTAAGTGTACTCACAGGAAATGCTAGAATGACGCATAGTGCAGCTGGATGTCGAAGCTCAATTCTTGACAGCACCTCCTCCTCAAACGATTCTTAAGGGTGAAACACTAAGAATCTCTAAGAGTCGGATAAAGAATTGCAAGCTCAAATTACATCAGAGTGGCAAGAAATAAAACATACATGAATAAGATAATACTACCTTCCTTTTTTTTCCGCGCTCTGATAAGAAATCATGAACATATAATGAAATAAAACACAGTGAAATAAAAAATAAAAAATCTTAAAATAATTATATACAAAAGTTTATCAAGAAATCTCCTTAAACTCGACTCAGACAATCAACATGCGGAATGTCTTTGCCTGCGCGATGAGAAATGGCATAATTATAAGGTTGCAGAGCTAAGGACCACCTTAATAATCTGGGATTATTTCCAGAATTTCTTTTTAGAAACACCAAAGGATTGTGATCGGTTTCGATAGAAAAGTTTTGTCCATCAATATAATGCCTTAACTTTTTTATCGCAAAAATAATCCCTGCACACTCTCTTTCAGTGGCGCAGAAACTTTTCTCACTATCAGTAAATTTTCGACTTAAATATATTATGGGGTGCTCTTCCGATCCCTCTCTTTGAGCCAAAACCACGCCAATACCTAAGTCACTAGCATCAGTTTGTACAATGAATTCTTTCTGAAAATTAGGAGCGTAAAGCACCGGTTCTTCAGTAAGCTTCATTTTCAAAGTCTCAAAGGCTTTTCCCATTTCGTCGCTCCATGCAATCTTTTCTTTTTTATTTTTCCCTTTAAACGCCCTCGTTAATGGTTCTACAATCACTGCATAATCTTTTATGTACCGGGAATAATATCCAGCCATTCCCAAACATCTACGAATTTCAGTTTTCGATTTCGGAACCGGTAATTCCTTAATTGCCCTTACTTTCGCCTCAGCTAGCCTCCGTCTACCCTCACCTACAATATGCCCAAGATATTTTACGGTTTTCTGAGCGAACTTGCATTTCGCCAGTTTGATTTTCAGTTTCGCGTCATTAACCCTTTTTAATACTGTTTCTAGATGACGCATATGGTCCTCCCAACTATCTGAAAAAATCGCCATATCATCTAGATACGGTAAACAGAAATTCTTAAGTGCGTTTATTTCCCGCGTTAAGATATCTGCTAACTCCACCCGTTTTCTGTAAGGCTTTACTAAACTCAAGTGAGAAATCTGGGATTTCTGTCGCCTCCCAGGAACATTCACAATACAATTTGTTTCCGTAATTATTGACTTCTTTCTTCCCGGCCCTATCCGACTATCTGACATTTTAATTGGCTTTCTGGTAGTTAAAACTAAAACCTCATCTTTCACATTAAGCTTCCGTTTTACCGCCTTTCTGTCAAACCAAAATTTCCTCTTTTCTCGTTTTTCTGACACATTTTCAACGGCTAAAACTCGACCTCTTTTTAACCTGTTCGTGAGATTAAACACACTTCCCTTCACGAATTTATTTTCCTCCGTTTCTCTTATCCATTCTCCAAATACTAACGCTTTCAAAAGCTTTCTAACTTTTCGATGCCAACATGCAATACTATCGCTTATTGAATCTCTCATCTTAACACAGAACCGTTTTAGAAATGCGGTCGCTAAATCATTTATCAATCTTTTCCCAAGGTCCAAGTATACTGACACATTTACTTTAACTTTCCCTTTCCCTAAGTGTAATGACACTTTTTCTAGGCACGCGCCAAAAATATCTACCTGATAAGGCAATGGGACAAGCACCTGCTTCCTCGCACTCACGCGATTTTCTCTGGCTTTTGCCACTATCAAAGAATCTCCTGCATTACAATGCGATTCTTCACCTTCCGTTTTTTTACTAATCCCTTTGAGAGATTGATCTCTGTCTAAATCAGTTTGACTATCCTTCCCTCCAATTTCTGCTAAATTCGAAGATCCCTCACATATCGGCAAAGGCGATAATCCCTTATCCACACTGACCAGTTCAATAGGGTTTTCACACTCTAGTTTTGAATTCAACGCTTCCGCTTCACTGTACTCGCGAAAAATCCCCCCTTCTTTTTCTTCCTCGGAATTCAAAGTTTCCGCTTCCACATTCCCGCTAGAAATTTCTTTTTCCCCCTCGGAAATCATAATTTGTTTATTTACCGGATTCGGAGCTGGGCCACCCTTTTCTCTCGTTTGAGCGCGCGTCAGAACTGCATTTACTAACTCCGGTTTCATGTTCGCCCGCTCTAATAACTTTTGAGATTGATTACCCAACAAATAATAATTCATATCTGAACCTCTATTATTTACTCCCGCTTTCGTTTCAATAACCCCCACGCCTTCAATTTCTAAAGTGACCTCTGCTATGGGTAGACAGTATAATTTACTGTCCAGCGGAGTCTTAATCCAAACGTGATCTCCATTCAATTTATCTTGACTGACTAAATCGTATGCAACCAGATCAATATCACTCCCTGAATCCCTCAAGGCAGTTGCCCGAATTCCATTCACTAATACTTTACTCAAATAAGGGGAGAAGGCTTCTCCAAGTGTCGGCTTACTATTTAAGTGACTGACCCGCGCAGCCTCTTTCTTTTTAATTTCCGGACAATTTAATTTGTAGTGACCACTTTGCAAACACGCGTAACACTTGACTTCTCGCCTTTTTTCGAACGCCTTTTCCCTTTCTTTATTATCATTTCGATCCCTCCAGTTAAAGTTAGTCTCCGGATTTCTGTTTCCGTTTCGCCCATTTTCAAAAGTTCTGGGTCTTTCAAATTTCTTCTCTGTCGGTGGCTTAGGATTCCACGTTTTTTTAGAAGGGCGTTTGATCGCTTCGTACGCATCTAAAAGCCTTACTAATTCTTCGGGATCTTTAATCTCCGCCCAGTTATCTATAAAATGTTCGCGCATTTCTGGAGACGCTCTCCGTTTGATTTGGTCCGTGACAAGCAAATTTTTCAAACCCTCAAAATCCGAAACTTGTAAGCATGACAGCCATCCTTCTAAAAAACTATTAAGTTCAAAGATCAGGTCCTTCCAAACTGAATTAGGATTTCGGGGATGCTGACTAAATTTTCGTCTGTACGTCTCTGCATTCAAACGATATCGTTCTAACAATTTTTCTTTCACATATTGGAAATCATCAATTTTGTCTTCGGGTTCTCTTAAAATTAACTCGGCCATTCCCACAGGTAATAATGATAGTAAGTTCGTCACCAACTCATCCGAATTTAGATTACATTTTTTTGCATGTCTCTCGAATAAATTCAAAAACAACGAAATATCCGAATTCTTTTCATCAAAGCGATGCATAATTGTTTTTAGGGGTCAATGATTCGTTCTAACTGAGATGCTACTAGATGCGGTACTCCGGTCATCTGACTCTTGCGTCGCTTTTAACCTAGCTAACTCATGTTCCCGCTCTTTTTCTTCCTTATCTGCCAATAATTTATTTTCCCTATCTTTTTCTATAAGTTTAATCTGCGCTAAGGCTAGCTCTTTATCAAATCCTTCTGACGACTCTATTTTTTTTATAATTTTCGGTACAGTATCATTTTCCTCTAAAATGACCTCAAATTCGTAAGCTAACGTTTGCAAATCAGCTTTTCTAAAATATTTAAGCTCCGACATTTTTAAAGTATAAAATTAGAAATTATCTTTCCCACAAATATAAAACAATACAATAAGATTAAATCAAATCCTACCAAGTGCGTCAAAATATTACCAAAATATACGCTCATAAAAAGTACGCATAACAATAATATATAAGAAATATGCAACATATAAAATTAAGCAACCCTATCCTATCGTCCACATTCACCTTGGTATTTGGTTATAAAATACATATGGGATAAATTCTACACAAAACAAAAATTTCAAATTCAAAAAGCACAGTAAAAATATTTTAAATTGCAAAAGTCTCATTCAATTCCTTTTTTTTTTTAAATCAATGGTGGTCTTAATCTCTGCATCCACTCTTAAAAAATTTAGAATAATTCACAAAAAACATATAAAATCAACTCTGTTATCGTAAAATATGAAATGCGTTCAATACTTTTTTTTTTTCAATGAACTCTCATTTATAGATTCAGCTAAAATTTTGTAACACTGCACAACTCTCAGTTTGCATTAAATTAATTCAACAATAATTTAATTTTTAACTACAAAATTTGTCTATTAAATAAGTTACAGTAATCTCGGAAATATCTCATCATACTTTTTTTTTTTTCTACCGGAAAAATTTCTCAAAATATTTACTCTCACAAAAATTAACATACAACTTTTTTTTTTTTGAAGCCTACAACACCTATACAAACACTAATAACAATTAAAGCCACTCTGAGTATAAAAAGAGCTTACCTCCATTACTAAGAGTCTTTCAGGGCGTCAGAAGCACAGACTTCAGAGATTCTCAGGAGCACAGACGGGGTTCTCTGTCACACTTTTCGGATGGGGGAACACTCTCCAGAATTCTTGGTAGATTTCTCTTTCTTATGGGGGAACACTCTCCAGAATTCTTGGTAGATTACTCTTTCTGATGCTGTGTTGATCCACAGGGGCGTCTAAGGAGACTCAGGTCACAAGTCACAAGGAGACTCTTTCTTGGAGCACTTTGATGATTTAAATTTCGGAGTCCACTCTTTGTCTTTGAAGATTGTCATTAATTTTTGCTAATTAATCCATCACCGCAAGCCACCAGTTGTAGTAACTCCTCTATACCGACCCGATAAAAGATGGTGAGTGGTAGCGAGATCGGATCGTTGGCACAGAGAATTTCTCGCATAAATTAGAAAATAGAATTTTATTGTATAACAATGTTAATTCTAATGAAAAATATATACAAGATGTCAATACAGCATTTAATTATTTTTCGTGAGTCAATCGCTTATAAGTTAATGACCTCTTGACTCCAAGTGTAACTGAAACAAACAAAAGTCTCTAAACATTACAGACAGTCGTGACTACAAAACAAAGTTCATTCGGACCAAGGCTCGTCCGTTCCTTTTCTTCGGAAGATCTACTAATGCTCGTTAATTCTGAGTCTAAGAACTCTCACTCTCGCACTTGGTGTGCTTTTTCACTTCGCTGGGATTTTCAGCGGATACCTGCTGTATCAATTCTAGAGGTCGGACCTCACTAGCGCTTACACCACGCTGAGTTAGAAACTGACGTTTCCTTTTCCCTTCTCCAGAGAGTCAACACTCTCCTTTTCGATCTCTCCAAAAACTGTCCTCTCTCACTTTTTCATTCTCGCAGGAGAACTTCTTCTGGGGGCAGGGGCTTTGTCGAGGCGGGCCCCTCGAAACTCTCCAGCCTCTTAGCAGCCTTGAGATCCCTCTGTTTCGTTTTCACTAAGTCCGTCATTGGACGTTCTAAGACAAAGGGCAAAGTTTCGGGCGCAAACCTAAAAATCGTGTGCAGAGATCGCTTCTCTCGCAGATGAACTCTTTCCCACGAACTCGGCAAGGATCAAAGCATAAGACCCCTTTTTGGGTAACGCCCTACCACTTCATCCCTGTCCGAACTTTCCGCTCACAGTACAATAGAATTCGGCGTCTGCTAGTCTTCAAGGCAAAAATAGCGAGGGAAGGTATGCAGTTAAGTGTACTCACAGGAAATGCTAGAATGACACATAGTGCAGCTGGATGTCGAAGCTCAATTCTTTACAATATGTTAATAGAAATCGTTTTCTCCTGTACTAAATACATCCTAACGAGTTTCTGAAAATTCAATTTTTTTCAAATTATGCATGATGGGCTTGGCGGCCATCTTTGCATATTATTCACAAAATTCTAAGCATCCAAATCCGTAGTTAAAATCCGAAGTTCGAAATTGTTATTTAAGCAAATATTTTAAGCGTTTCATTTATCGATTTGTATGATCTGAAAATTGTGTCTTAAGATAATGATGACTTATCTTAAAGATTCATCTTATGATTTATTTTTTACAGTAATTAATAATTTCAAACTAGTAAAAATCAATTTCTCAAAATATCAGTCTTATCTAATTTATCTGTCCGTAGTTAAAATCTGAAGTTCGAAATTGTTATAAACATATTACATTGCAAACATATTACGCTTTTACTTTAGAAATTTGGGTGCTTAGAAATATGAAAAGATGGCCGCCAAGCCCATCATGCATAATTTGAAAAAAATTGAATTTTCAGAAACTCGTTAGGATGTATTTAGTACAGGAGAAAACGATTTCTATTAACATATACGTAGGCACTCGACTTATATATATGATAACTTATTTAATGGAAAAAAGTTAAAAAAGTAATATAATAGCTTGGAAATTTGATATCACACCATTTTTTAGCCACAACTATTTTTTTTTTTTTTTACGCTTGGCTTTTTTTTTTACTTTTGAAAAGTTGTTTTTGTAGATATCATTTCTTTTTTTTAAAACAGAATAAACATAATTTAAATAATCTAAACAGGAGAAATAATTTAAAATTACATTTTACTTTCAGTCATTGTTTAAAAGGTTAACTAGAAATACCAGTAGATTTTTAAATTAAACTAATAACAACATACTAAATGTGGCTTGTTATAATACTTGTTATCCCCCGTTAAAAAATATCACTGACTTATCGATGAAATGAATAAAAATGCAATACGTACATAGCGTGTCAGCGCTGCATTTGAAATCAAACGTGATATCACGCTCTTTTATTATTAGCACTAGCTGGCTTCGCCCGCTAGCGGCCCCCTAATTTATATCGGGGCCTCGAATCTTGTAAAACCTCGAATAAGATAAACCTCGAACCGAACGAACCTCCGACCTGGTTCTCCGCTGTCTTCGGCACCGGATAATCCCTTAATTTGCACATCGAATAGTATAAACCTCTAACCAAACTAACTTCCGACACGGGTCCCCGCTGCCTTCGGCACCGTATAGCAGTCGTGCTGCGCACGCTCAAGTTCCATCTTCCACCACCAGGTAGCGCAATCTGTTCTGTATGAACCTCGGGCACTGAAATCGTTAAGGCTATAGATGTCGAGTCGAATGAACTGTACCCCGTCGTGATCTAGCCCATAGAACCAGAGATAGAAAAGTGCCCCCTGGTGGTGAAAAAACGAACTAAAATCGGAAAGCTCTATTGATGTCGAGTCGAATTAGCCATACCCCGTCGTGATCCGACTCGTAGGAACAGATATAGGAAAGCATCCCCTGGTGGTGAAAGCTAATCGCGCTTGGGGGGCAAAAGAGGGGATGAACACCGGAGACGCATAATAGGATTAAGCGGTCACAGACCTTTCCAACGATGTATCACATGAGGGATATGTGCAAAATTTAGAAAATACCCCCCCCCCTGCATATTATGATTAAGCGTTCACAGACTTTTCCAACGATATATCACATGAGAGGTGTCGGCAAAATTTAGAAAAGTGCCCCCTTTGGGTGGGAGGGCTGAAAGTGGGAGGATGGACCCCGAAGATACATAATATGAATAGCGGAACAATTTTTAGAATTTCTGAAAGCTGATTTTTATTTATTTATTTATTTATTTATCTATTTTTTATTTTTTGTTTATTATTATTTTATTTTTTTTTGCGTTGCCCTGTGCATGTTTGGAATTTCTTAGCAATTTCTTAGATTTACCTTATTTTATTCAATTAAACATTGTACTGTTACAATAAATTTAAATGGAAACTTCACTTCTAAAACAAAAATAATTTAACAACTGGATTTCATTAATTTATAGGAAAACTAGCAAGCTACGCCCGCTGCGCCCACTGCGCTGGTCGGCTTCTACAAATGAACCCTGAATCAAACGAAATATATCGTTTAATTTGACCTTGTATTTGAAAGCAATCTGTATATTTACGTGGAATATCCTTCCACATTACTGAAAAATGACGCGATTGCGCTATTATATTTTCTAATGTGCAGTCAAAATTTTAGCTGTTAAGGACAAACTCTTTTATTTGGTCATTTACAGTTAGGGTTTGCTAAACAATGATAAAACTATATGCAATATACTAAAACCATCACTAAAAATTATCGAAATAACAATGCAAACAAATTAACTAACAAAATCCATTCAGAAGAAGTTTTTATAAAGGCTAATCTTTGATAATCTGATTATTGAACTTTTCCACATAATTCTAAAACAACAAAACGATATAAAATATACTAAAACAATCCTTACAAATTATCTACTTAACAATGCAAGTCGCAAAAAATACGCCCAGTAAAAACTATCAAAAAGGCTAATATTTCGGAATCGGGTTCACTTGACTATATAACCTTCACACATAACTGTTGGACTAAGCAACGTAGGACAATATATAGTACATTAACACCATTTCTGAAATAGCATCTAACTAACAATACAATTCTCATCAAAATCCGTTCAGTAGAACTTTTTTAGAAGGCTAATCTTTCATAATCGGAATCAAATATTGAAAAGGCTAATATTTGATTAAAAAAATGGTCACCCGATTTTCGAATTTCCCCCTATAATTCTAGAACTAAGCAACGTTATATAATAAAACGTTCCCTAGAAAATTATTTAACAGTATAGGTTCCATCGAAATACATTCGGCAAAATCTTTTAAAAAGGCTAATCTTTCATAATCGGATTGATCTGATTATAGAACTTCCCAGAATAATTATATAACTAAGCTACGTAGAACGATATGTTATACATTAAAACCTTCCCTTAAAAATTATCTTAGTTTAAGTTCTACGAAAATGCATTCAGCAGAACTCGAGTTATAAGCAACCGGAACGAAATTTCATATATGTAGAAGTAAATAGAAGTATATTGCCATTAATATAGTTTGCATTTGAATAAAAAAAAGTACTTTTCGGTTAGCCGGGCACCAGTGATATATGAACACACACACACACACACACATATATATATATATATATATATATATATATGTATATACATGTATTTGTGTAGATATATGTGTGTGTATATATATATATATCACAGGCGCCCGGCTAACCAAAAAGTACCAAAAAAAAAAAAATACTGCGAAAATGCAGTCGTACACTTTAAAAAAAAACACCTTTTGGCCTAAAATCTCTCATCAAAACTGTTTTTCTTTTTTTTCTTTTCTTTCTTTTTAAAAAAAATAAAATTAGTAACAGTTTTTTCTTTTATTTTTCCAGATGTATAGCCATTTCAATTCTTTCTGCAACAAAAAAAGACACTTTTTGGCTTAAAATCAAATTGTTTGGGGTCAAAAGTAAAATCAAAATCGCCAAAAACAAAAGATAAATCGCCAAATTTGTTTCAATAGAAATCTTGCCCCTTGAATAATGTTTTAAGCATTATGAACATTTCTAATCATGTTTAAATTAAATATTTTCGTTTTATAATGTTCTCTCATCAAAACTCTTTTTTTTTCTTTCTTTCTTTCTTTTTTTTTAAATAAAATTAGTAACAGTTTTTCTTTTATTTTTCGAGATGTATAGCCTTTTCATTTCTTTCTGCAACAGTAATGATCGCCAAAAAATTAGCAATGGTAACCTTTTCGGCCAAAATAACAGAACTTTCTATCATAATTCGATAGCTATTATACGTAGAACGTTGTGTTACATACTAAAACCTTCCCTGAAAAATTATCTCTCGAACAGTGCAAGTTCCATCAAATTCCATTCAGCAGATCTCGAGTTATAAAGGAACGGAACGAAATTTCCGTTTGTGTTTTATATATATAGCGAGGCTAACGAAAAAGACAGGCTACCGCGGTGCGTTCCACTTATCTTTTTTTTTACAGACCGCTAGAGTGACGTGATGCTCTTTTCGTACACCTGCATTGGTGGATTCGAGCCTCACGTGAATCCCGCGGTCTGTAAAAAAAGATACGCGTAAAGCACCGCGGTAGCCTTTCTTTTTCGCTAGCCTCGTATATATAGTAGATGACGTGAAAGGTATTCCTGCGAACGAAATGCCTGTCCTTTACCGTGTTTTTTTTTATTATTAGAAATAAATGAATCACATTTAATTCATTTCAAAATTTTTGTTTACGTTTGGAAAGAAATTTTAAATGGCGATAACTCTTAATGTATACATTTTAGAAGGTACATCTTCCCTCAAAAACTAATTTATTTTTAAAGATCTTTCTAAGAACGTAAATTATATATTTAAAATATTTTTAAAGCATAAACACTACGTCTGATTACTTTATTTTACAATATTCAAAAGAACACGCATTTTATCAGACAATTAAATACACTAAACAAACATGAGTGAAAAATTGACATGGGCCTGGACTCGAACCTGGGACCTTATGCGTACCATGCCGACGCTCTGCGACTGAGCTACCCAGATCCATATTCTTAACCGGCAATTTCTCATACTTATTCATGTTAGAAACAATCATCTGCCACAGTTTGCAGTCATATTTAATTATTTGATAAAATATGTGTTCTTATAATTGTGAAGTTTTATTTAAAAAAAAATATCTTCAGAAGAAAATGGCTGACTTGCAGATGAAATTTGATGTGGTTATATTATAACCTGTAACTGATTTGTGCTATTTTAATACAGATGGTACATGGTCGTTGGCGGGTTTTATCTCTGTTTTGGCATAATTTTTTAATCGCCAAGTTAATTAACAGTTTTTTGCTAATTAAGGATAGAAAATAATATTTTTTTTTACACTGAATTTTATAAAAGCACATAGATTACGTAATTACTTGTCCAAAAATGCAATCCTTTTTTTATTCTGCCGAATATTAAGGTCTGTAGGTTGTTTGAAAAAAAAAGTTTGACGAAAAAAAAAGTGATCATTTTAAGTAACTCGACGTTTTTTAAAAAAATCTATATCTCTGTTTATAAATCACTTATGAAGATGAGTTTGGTCTTAAATTGAAGAAATTCTTCATTAGATTCTTCTAGTTTTCGTTTTTTATTTCGGCGACGCTTGGTTTATTATATATCTGATATTTTAATCTGGCATGTTTTGTCGATTTAACGTTGCGAAGTTGATTCCTGTAAATAAGCAGTAGCGGTCTAGTTCAGTTCTTGGCGTTGTTTGTGTGGCGTTTTTTTTTTTTTTTTTTAAGCTTGGCTTGGCAGAGCGACCGCCCTGCTTGATTTAAGATTCACCATTGGTCATAGCATCTAAGCTAGCTATTTTTTAGTATTTCGCCTATTCGGACATTTGAAGAGCAATATTTTAACTACAACATGTAAGAATTTCATCCAATTCCACCGGAGACACATTTTCATATTAATTTGTGCGTGGTTCTTTGAGTTGTATAAGCTTAAATTTTCTAAGTAATCATCACTTGAGAAAATAGTTAAATGCTGAAATCTGAAAATCAACACAACACATTTGTCAAGTTAAAATTCTTACTTTAATTTTAAAATAGAGCTTGTTTTTCTACCAGACACTTTAAACTTAGATACTGCTTAAATCATCTTCATGAAATAGATCGGCCAATATTATCTTGTAAAGACAAGTTTCAATGCTTATAAGCAGTGAAATTCATGACATGATCTTATTAAAATTATAGTCAACAACATTTTTTAGACTGTATTAATCAGCTAGTTAAAAATTAATTTCACTTCTTTACTAAGGTGACTGTGTCTAAATGAGACGCGATTCCTCATGGTTTTGTCACATTTAGTGTATATTTCGATTTTTTGTAAATAAAAATATATTTTATTAAACGGAAAATGGTTGAATACTGTGCCTTTAGTTCGAATCGAACTTTTTTTGTAGAAAGTGAATCATTATCTATAATGTAAGCAGTCAATATACGATTGTATTTAGTGACATTTAGGTCATTTTTGTCGCATTTATAATAGTTAAAACCTAAATGAGGCGGTAAAAGTAGCTAAATTTGACAGAGCATTTTATGCATGTCAGTTCATCTCAAAATATTCATTTAATTGCTATCATTTTTTTAAATACTTAATAAAGAGTTGAAATAGATAAAACTGAATGTTGAAACACTTTATTAAACTACTTGATATATTAATAAGTTAATTTAATAATTTAAATTGTAAAAAAATAACTTTGACATACAGAATATTGAATATATTATAATTAAATAATGAATGCTTCAGAAATCATACCTATTCATTCAGTATTGTGCCCCATCACCGTACTACACAGACTAGTTTTTAGTTGTACATACCAGAATATACGAACAGTCACACTGTAAAAAATTTTCCGGAAGAAAGCCGTGGCATTAAGATGCCACGGCTTATTGCTGTTACGTTTCATAACAAAGTAGTGAAACATTCCAATTTTTCAGAAACATTCCGTAATATCTACTCCGAAACCTTTCGTATCAAAATACTAAAATATTTCAGCGTCACGATACGCTTTCTTCCGGAACCTTTCATATCAAAATGCTGAAACATTCCAACTTTACGGAACGTTCTTTTTCAGAACCTTTCATATCTAAATACTGAAATGTTCCAGTTTCACGGAACGTCTTTTTTCCGAACTTTTTAATTCTGAAAATAATATTTTTTATTTATCAGGTAACAAAATCGAAGCTGTATAACAAAAATCGAAACTCACGACTAAACATATAAAAAATATTTGTTAAAACTGAATTCCGAACTCGGACTTGCACGAGTAAATAAAATGTAAAACTGTTAAATATATTTTTTTAATGTAAACATTATTTTTATTCGTTTATTAAAATCATAAAAAAGTTTTTAGAAAATATTAAATTTCCTTTTAATCAATATTTTTCTGATTTAATAATTTACATCCTTGCTATAACATTCGATAAGCAATACAAAATATAAGTATAAAACGTGCAAAAACTACTTTTCATGTGTTTTTTTTCCAAATTTTCCATAATAAAATGAGAGAAATAGTACATTACACTTATTTTACATACATCATATTTTAGAAATAGGATAGGCGGAACATTAAAAATTCTAAAATTATGTCACTTGCCCCAAGACACAAATTTATTAAAATCATTTTGTTTATAATTAATTAAATGAAAAAAAGACAATATATGGTTCTATCAACAGATAAGATTTTTGAAAACAATTTACATATAACATAGGCTTAATGATGTATTTAAACGACATTTTTATTCATTCATAAATTAAAGTAAGTACAAAAAAGATTAATAAAATATATAATTTTTTTTAAAGATAACAAAAGTTGAACATGGACTTGACTTTATTACTCATTTAATAAATAAATAAATAAATAAATAAATAAATAAATAAAAACACTTGTAGCATTTCCTCTATGATGCCAAATGCATTAATCCTTTGAAGGGCAGTGATACATGTCAAAAGTACGATGTTTTACAAGCAGTATTTTTCTATAATAATTTTTACGTGTAAAATCTCCAAAATATATAAAAGCAAAAATTTCTATTCGAAAATACATGTGGCAAATTTGGGAATTTTTGGTATTTGCGCCATGCAAATGCACCCGATAAAGGGTTAAAAAAAGCTAAATTTCATTAAGCAATACAAAAATTATAAAAACCGTTTGTGAAATATTTAAATATGCTTTATTTCATAAATTATTAAAAATATTATTTTTTAATAGCATAATTGAATTTGATTATACGTCAATTCTATGAATTTTTTTTAAATAAAATATGATGTTTAACTTAAAAAATAAATTGTATAACGTGTTAAACTTACTAATGCATTACTCGTATTAAATGATAGGAAGCTTATTTCAAAAGAAAATTGAAAAATATTACTTATCTATAAAAATAATTAATAAATTTTAATAAAAAGCATTTTCTCAATTGGCAGATACATTCAGTTTTTAATACAAAGAATAATTATTTCATAATTAGACGTTATAAAAAATAATCAATATACTTTTTTATATTCAGTGTCTTATTTAAGCAATTAAATTTTAAAGTTTCGTATTACAGATAAAATGAAAATTAAAATATTAAAGCATAAAAAGATTTAAATTAGCTACTTACTTTATCGGTTGATATCCAAACAAAGAATAGCATTTGTTCAGATTGCGTTTGTCACTAATTACCTAGGCAGCTGTTTTTTATTTTTCTTTAATTATCAAAATGGCTAATGTAACATAAAACATGGAGCACGCATGCGCAGAATGGAGTTTACGGAAAAGTTGAAACTTCTCAAAAATATTACACAAATTATTGCCGTAATTGACGTGGGACTTAAGAAATTCGAAATTCCGGTAAAATAAGCGAAATGTTTCGGGATAATTTTCTGAAACGTTCCGAAAATTTTTTACAGTGCACTACCTAGTGTTATATGCACTAAGTTGTCTTGGAGCCTACACACAGCATCGAAGGGTAGTCGGACCAACTACTATCATCACCAACGAATGCTTCTTTATTCTGGATGCACAGCTCATGATCACTTTTTTCTTCCATAACATATATCCCGATCCACATCTTAAATTTAGAATTCTGTTAGTATTTCCCATCATCCCGACTAGCCGTGGATCACCTTCCCTTAATTACATTTATTGAAACTTGGGGTAAAGTAGGTAGTCCCTCAAAGATTTCTGCTAATCAGATCTTCTTTCAAACGAAATTGAATTCAATTATAATCACATTTATAAGGTCGGTTCATCCTGCAACCCCTGCCTTGCCGTCCCAGCTAACCACTGTCATAGTTTGTCTACTGCACTCTCGAGCAGAGATGTAAAATGTTGAATCAAAACAATCAACAAATCTTTGAAAAGGAAAACAAGATCCAGCATCTGACTCTTTTCTCTGCTCAAAGTCCTCTAATTCATCAAAAAAATATTCCTATCAGGGCCTTCAGATGGTGAAGGGTTTTAATTTTACTGGCCGCCCCCTTCATTCTTTCTAAGCAAAATAATTTATTTACATCTTTTAAAAACTGGCCTCTCCAAACGAAAACAAAATATCTCTTGAATTTCAACTGCTTCTTCTGCCCATACATGAGAGCTACACGTAAATATTAGAGCATCTAGAAATCTAGTAGCCCTAGTACCCACAAGTAGCCACTTCTCCTCCATCGCACCTGCACTTCCGCTGATTGGTCCGAGCCAAGATGACGTTATTAGCTCATCCTCTCTAAGACTTATGTAATACGGGCTGACTCATGCCGCCATTTAATTGCTCAAACGGACGCCTGGCTTGGCGTCTTATCGTGTAAGGTTGCGAGTGAATTTAGTTACTTAGTCACATGCAAAAATATAAGAATAACTAGTTAAGACTTAGTTAAATGATGAATTAAAAGGTAATTGTTAATGAATTAAAAGGTAAAAATATTTCATGTAATTGTGCTTTTGTATAATGTCCTAACCCTCTCTGTCTCGTCAAAGTAGTTATTCCTTGACGAAGAATTCACTCCTCCTCGCCTCTAGGCTGTTGTAAATAAAATTCTTACTGTGATGAATTTTGTTTCAAAACATTGCATGTGTGCTCAAAAGAGGATATAAAAAATCCATGTATTTTTGTAGAAAGTACCCCGTAAATAAAAGCACCTGTGTGTGGTCCAAAAGAAGAAAGAAAAGTAAACTTTTACATTTCCATAAGAATATAAAGGTAAGTTATTTACATGCTTAAATCTTAGAATTAGCAAATTAACCTTATACTTTAATACAATTTATTATTAGTCACAATTTAGTTACAATTCTGAATATTCAATTAGAATAAGTTTCACTTTCCATACAATACAAAACAAAAGACCCTATATTAATTTAGTTTAATTAAAATCTGTTAAAATAATGTTTATAAACAGATTCTCTGTATATAATATCCTTTTGCAATAGCTAAACTCAAACTAAATCTATAATGCTTAAATGCAGACAAAGTGATGGGTTCTTACTAATTGAAATATCACATTTTTCACAGATATCATGCTAAATTAACGTTAAAACTAGTTACTTATAATTTAATTTGTTACTTTCAATATATACCTTCTATTTCAATAATAAATTGTGTTATTAATATTTTAAAAAGCTATTCTTTTAATTTTAACAAATTATAATAAAGCAGGATTAAATTTTATATTGACATGGGAATCATCGTTGAAATATTTTTAATTCTAAGAAAATACACTTTTGCATTCGAAAAGGATTAAAGAAATTTAAAGAAATTTTCCACGATACTTTTATATTTGCATAAAAACATAAGAGACATCCTAACGATCATTTTAATTCTCTCGAAGACTATTTTTTGAAGGCAATACCCAAAAGTATACGTGTCTCAGAAGAAGAAGAATTAGTAGTCATTGATGTAAATATATTGATTTTAATTTTCACCAACAAATAATAACGGCAAAAAATTAATTTCAGATTTTTAAAAACGAAGTAACAAAATAACGAAAAATCATGCATCAAATATTGATTATGAAACACTTTTGAATATTATAAATGTAAGATGGTGTTGTAAACCGATCCTTGAAATGCGACCCAGGGTTCCAATTCTGACTTTTTGAAATTATTTTTATTTTAAAATAATAACGATATAAATACTTACATGAACAATTAAAAACTAATAGAAAGACGTGCGAGAATTTTGCATTTAAAATAATTTAACTTTTTTCATTGGAGCAACGAATGAGACACCATTCTCAGTGGTAGTGCTGATCTTCTCCCCAAACGTTTTATCACCTTTTTGACAGCAAATGATGATCAAGAGCACGCCCTCTGTCAGCGAAATTAGAGGAAGGAACCAATTCTGACCCTCTACAATAAGAATATATTTTTATAAAATCTTGAACTTTCAGTACAGTGAAAGAAAATTTTACAGTCAGTGTCAAAAAAGATACACCCCTACTAACTCTGCCGCAAAGCTACGTAAAAAAATCTAATTGTTATTCATCCATTTGTAATAATGTCTACTAATGAATGTTATATTTAAATTTTGCTACATGTAGAAATTCTAACAAACTTTAAAAATTTAAATACTAACACCTAATTTTGACATCATACATGGATTCTTCGGAAATTTTTACCATCGCATACCTAATGGGATGACATTCGGACAAGTGGTGTAAGAATTACACAGTTGTATTGTTTGGGACGCACAATCTCAAAATCTGTTTTAATAGTTCTAAAACAAATTGTAACATTTAATTAAAACTCAAAACCTACTTGGTGGAATGAGTTGTAATTTTGGATTCGCAAATTTGCAGCTTCTAGAATTTAATACCTGATAAAAAAATCTACAATTCGAATTTTGTTCAAAAATTAATTTCAAAATACATATTTTTTTGCAATTATTCATCTGGAACGTTCTTGATAATGACTACGATACATAAAGAATGAAGTTCATGTGTTCTAGGGGCTTAATTTCTTGAATTTCCCAAATACGTGTTTGACAGCAAATTAAGTCATAAAAAATACCATGGTCGTCGAAAAAATTAACCCCTCTATCAGCACATGCTTGTACATCTATTTTTATAGCAGCAATTCTGCATGTATGGGGGAGTCATTTCAGTTATTTTGTACCAATAAGAAACTTCCATTTATTTTAAATACGTGTAACGCGACTGAAATATTTCATCCAATAACCACCCACAGATAGCAAATTGTTTTGTGAAATCCTTTATTGTTACAGCAGATGATATACGAAACGTATAAAATTCTAAAATTTAGTTCAGTTGAAAAACATAAAATATCATTGGAAATGCACTCTTGGAGAAATGACCGTCCGAAGACGGTAATGTATTTTAATTATTAAGTTGTATTAGTACTATAGATTTTACATATGCTAGATAGTATATTAACATTTAGTTTAGATGAGAAACGCACAACACAATTTTAAATGCACTACGGACAATTGCCACCCACAAACTGTAATGTAATCAAATTCGTTTGTTTGACACTGTGAAAAACTTTGATTGTTACACGCCTTCATTTTCCATGAAGAATAAATTTGTTTAATCTCAATAACGTTAAATCTCATTGTATTTGAAATAATGTAACCTAATTAAAACGCACATGAAACAATTACTGCCTACAGAGCATAATATATTCAAATTGATTGTATAATGCTGTTATCACACGGACGACGATACGATATGAAGTATATGCTATTGCCTCTCGAGCTACACTTTCATGCTGCAACTAGGGTTGTTTTCCCTACTGAAAGTTATCTGCTAATGTAAGGAGAGGGCGTAACATTTGGCGAGTAATTGCAGCAGGTGTTTTAATATTTAGTGTAGAGTTCGATTGATACACAGGAAGCATTATCGCGTATTAACATTTTATATATTGCAGTTTCTTTTCGTGTCTGTTCTATATATATAATATTGTGATCATTTTACTTAAAATTCCAAGATTATAAAAACATTTCTCTCGCTAATATAACATTAAAATTCTAAATTATAGAGTCCATATCTTCACTTTGCGTATTTCATTACCTGTAAATATTAAAAATTCTCAACTATTAGTATTAACTGATTTAGAAAAAAAAAAAATTGTTGTGAGCTCGGGGTTCGAAAGGACTGATGCCAATATATAAGAACAATCAACAGGTTTTATTTACTCCAAACAGTTCGATAAATACACCAATATCTTTTCAAAGACACAAATATTCAGTAATCTTCAAATCTAATAACAGCACAGCAAAATTTCTCACAGAACAATATAGCGTATTGTTCAATACTAAATCGATCATAGACAACACAGTTCTCAATGCAAAGCCTCTCGTGCGTATTCAATCGCATTTGACAGAGAACTAACTGAACTGAACTGGTGGAGGTCCCTTATATAGACTTCAGAGATCTTTCCAGATTATTCCAGGGCTTTCTAATGCTAGAAATTACCAGAAGGTCCTTCAACTCTCGATAGAGTACTCCAAACGAGAAAGGATCCCAATGTAAAGGTATAAGGGGGGGGTTGCACAAAAAGTCGCCAAATCCGTCGCCAACTTGGCGACATTTGGCGATATATCGCCAAATTTGGCGACAAAAATAAGTCGCCAAAAACCATTGCCAACTTGGCGATAAACCCATTCCTTGGCGATTTTTCAATAGAACTCCATTATAAAACCGATGCTGTAAGGTTGTTTTTCTTGCAAAGCACCTGAGGCCTTTAGTATTGAGTTACATGATGCTCAATAGGAAATACATTAATAATACTGCAATTTTCACAATAATAAAATAAAATAAATTAAAAAGAATGAAATATTTACAAAATTCATAACATTGCCCCCCTCTCAAGGACTGCACGTCCCGGGCAGTTCAACCTTTGATCGGAAAGCAAACCCGTTACCAACAAATGCTATACTATTCAAAGCACTTAAAGCAAACATGGAAAATAACAATTAAACACATTCATAATGCTGAATTATACAAGTATTTAAATAATAATAACATTAATAATGATAATGCTAAGCAAAAGAAATTATTACATTAACTTATATACAAGACCATGGTCATACTAATTTACATTATTTACATTACACTATTTACAATCAATGAACTAAGTACTATGGCCATAGTATGGAGCCAGCCTGTCGTAATGAACGACACTAGGCTTCGAACTTGGTGACTTTCGGATCCGAATTACGACATCGTTCAGTCTGTTTAGGACTGTATAAGGACCGTCCCAGTGCGATTGCAGTTTGGGAGAAAGTCCTTTACGTCGAGTCGGATTATAAAACCAAACCTTGTCACCTTCTTTGAATTGATGTCCCGCGGCTTTCGTGTCGTACCTGGTCTTCATCTTCTCCGTCTGTATATTGATCCGCTCTCGAGCCAAGTTGTGGACGTCTTCAAATCGTGCCTGGAGATTCTGCACGTATCCCTCTGGCGATGAAGGCGCATCTGGAGGGCGACCAAAAATCAGATCACAAGGTAGACGAAGATCACGACCGAAAAGCATCTGAGACGGGGAATAGCCGGTTGTTTCATGGACGGCGCTGCGATAGGCGAGAAGAAACAAGGGAAGTTTTTGGTCCCAGTCTTGTTGGTTTCTTGAGACTAGCAGTGAGAGATTGTTGAGGATGGTACGATTAAATCTCTCAACCATGCCATCCGATTGTGGATGTAAAGGCGTCGTCATAGTTTTGTCCATTCCGAGAAGTTGACAGAGACCCTCAATCACAGCAGAGATGAAATTTCTCCCCTGGTCAGAATGCATTTGAAGGGGGACTCCATACCTTGATATCCACTGGTGTACCAAGGCATCCGCAACCGTAGAAGCTTCTTGATCAGGGATGACATAAACTTCAGGCCATTTCGTGAAGTAGTCCATGACAACAAGGAGGTATTTGTTGCCATCAGCACTTCTTGGCAGAGGGCCTAGGATGTCAACGGCGATGCGTTCGAAAGGTGCTCCTACATTGTAGAGATGTAGTCTTCCTCGGCTACGTTTCTTTGGTCCTTTCCGAGCTGCACATGCATCGCAAGATTTGCACCATCGTTCGACGTCAGCTCTTGCTTTTCCCCAGAAGAAGCGCTCTCGGACTCTGTGTAATGTGTTCATGACTCCAAAATGGCCACCAGTGGGACTGCCATGTAATTCCTTGACGACCTCTGGGATTCGGGATCGAGGAAGTACTAACTGCCACCGAGATGTCTTCCCATCTTCCGATTCGAATTTTCGGAACAGGACACCATTCCTGACGTGGAGAGAGTTCCAAAGAGCCCAATATTGCTTCGTCGTAGGACTGTAAGTCGAGATGTCTTTCCAACTGGGCTTCGTGCTAGAAGATTCTAATAACTCCAAGATTGGTTTGATCTCAGAGTCTGCCATTTGATCTTATCTTCTCATCATTCCAGGGATCTGGTGGCGTCAATAGTGAAGTCTTCGTCTGGCGTATGACATATTCGGGATTATACTTGCTCTCCGCTCTGGAACAATAGCGACAGCTCTCGGGACACGGTCTTCTTGATAGGGCATCGGCGTTTCCATGCGATGAGCCTTTGCGATGCCTGATGTCAAAGTCGTATTCCTGGAGTCGTTGTATCCATCTGGCTACTTGGCCCTCTGGGTTCTTAAAATTCATCAGCCATGTTAGGGATGCGTGGTCAGTACGAAGGAGAAATTTCCTGCCATAGAGATAGTGATGGAAGTGTTCTATGGCTTTCACTATAGCTAATAACTCCGTACGAGTGACGCAATAATTCCGCTCCGGTTTCGATAAACATTTGCTCCAGTATGCTACGACTCGTTCTTAGCCATCTATTTCTTGGGAAAGTACAGCGCCGACACTTTCCTGACTGGCATCCGTGTCCACAATGAATTGTTTGTCGGGGTCTGGATAGGTAAGGACTGGAGAGGATGTGAGAGCTTCTTTCAGCCGCTGGAATGAATTGTCGCATTCTTGTGTCCATAGAAACTTCTGTTTGCTTTCAGTGAGCCTTTGCAAGGGTCTTGCGATGTTGGAGAACCCCTGTACAAACTTTCTGTAATAAGTGCATAGTCCCAGAAAGCTTCGCAACTGATGGACATTTTCCGGACGTTTCCAGTGCTTTACTGCAGACACTTTTTCAGGATCTGTTCGAAAACCTTCAGCTGAGATGATGTGTCCTAAATAGTTTACTTCTCGTTGGAAGAACTTGCATTTCAAAGGGTTCAGCTTTAAATTCCCTGCTCTTAGTTTCGTTAACACTTTTCGAATATTCCCTAGATGTTCTTCAAACGTACGGCCACCAATGATGACTTCATCTAGGTAGATGAGACAAGCTTCAAAAGTCAGACCTTTTAACACTGTCTCCATGAGGCGCTCTAACGTTGCTGGAGCATTGCAGAGCCCGAACGGCATAACTTTGAATTGCCAAAGTCCTTGTCCAGTAGTAAATGCGGTCTTCTCTTTGTCATCAGGATGGATCTCTACTTGCCAATACCCACTCTTCAAATCCAGTGTGGAAAACCATTTATGTCCTGAAAGAGTATCTAGCGTGTCGTCTATTCTTGGTAGAGGATAGCTGTCCTTCTTCGTGATATCGTTAAGTTTACGATAATCCACACAAAATCTTGTGGAGCCATCTTTCTTTCGGACCAACACGATGGGAGAGGCCCACGGACTTGATGACGGTTCGATGATGTCACTATCCTGCATCTTTCGTAAGAGCTTAGAAACCTCTTCTTGTTTTGCAAACGGCAAGCGTCTTGGATGCTGTTTAATCGGTGGATGGTCGGCAGTATCAATTCTATGACGTATCAGAGAAGTGCGACCTATATCATTCTCGTTTTGTGAAAACACATCCGTAAATTCCTGGAACATTCTTTCTGCGGCATGTCTCTGTTCAGGAGATAAATTTTCATTTCGTCCAATTTCAGGTGTTAAACTTGTAGGCGGCTCCGACAACATCAAGCTCGGGTCTTTGCATACACAGGTGACTGGAGCACAGGTTGCAAGCACTTCACCCTTCTGGATAATTCTAGACTTTTCACTTACGTTTGCAATCCTCACAGGAATCACATCTCTCGACAGATCTACCAGCGCGGATGCTATTAGCACTCCCTTTGGGCTCTTCTCAGGATATCCAGTCAAGCCATACTGGAAAATTCTTTCGTTTCCAGTTAATCCAGGTATCATCATTTCGGTCCGAGGAGGGATGATAACATCTGCCTTGGCTGTGATCCGTTGAATAGACCCGGACTCATTTCCAAGTTTGAAAATAGTGACATCTTCTTGAGCAGAGCGTAACTCATTATTCTTAAAGTCCAGTGTAAATCCATGCTCTTTTAAAAAGTCCAGTCCGAGTATGAAAGGGTCTGAAATATCGGCCACGTAGACTGTATGGCGATAAGCGGCGTTCCCAAACTTTATTTCCAGTGTCATTCTTCCAAATATATCGATCTTATCTCCTGTCACCGTTTGAAGGATTACACGTGGCGGGGTCCAGGAGAGTTTTTCTTTCAGCCGCTGAGCTAGATCTTTCCGAATGATGGTCACATTGGCTCCTGTATCGATGATCATATTACAGGTCAAATCATTCACACTTCCGACTAGAAAAACTCCGTTCTCGCCGCAACTTCTTGCAGAAATTTCACATACTTGAAAATGAGGCTTCTTAAGATCTGGAAACCTCCGCCCCGCAAGATGGTCAATAATCAGTTTTCTTGCTCCTCCGTTAGCGGGTGAGCTATTACCTTCGGTGCTGGGTCGTCTTGGGCAGTCGATTTGGATATGGCCTTCTCCACCGCATTTCCAGCACTTGATCTTCCTGTAAGGTTTGTTGGCCATTAAGGAGTTCATCTTTCTCATTATGTCATTCATCTGCTGCTGTAAGCACTCCACAGCTCTATCCGACGTCTCAGGCATGTTGGCTACTCGCACAAAGTGCCGATCTTTTCTTGTAGCTTGCTGGGCTGCCTCGAATTTTAGGGCATAAACTAAAGCCCCTTTTAAGTCATTGAGATCTGCAATCCGGAGTTGTTTCTGGATCTCAGAGTCACGCACACCATCGATAAAATGCTGTAGAGCTAAGCTTTCTCTAATTTCAGTCGGACAGTCAGGATAAGCAAGATGTGAAAGTCTCTCGACATCCGTAGCAAGATCTTGCAGGGATTCAGTGGATTTCTGCTGTCGAGATTTGAGCTGGAGTCTGCTATATTTCTTCATGCATTTCTCTCCAAAGCGCAATTCTAAGGCACTGACGAGCGTTTCAAAATCCAGCGGTTCATTTGCAGGCAAAGTCTGTAGGACGTCAGCAGCATCAGCTTGTAGAGAAGCAGCTAACTGGCAAGCCTTTGTCTGGGAATCCCATCCATTGGCGTCCGCTACGATCCCAAATTTTGTCTTAAAAACTGGCCATGAGGATTTTCCGTCATAGGTCGAGAGTTTAATAGAGGCCCGTGGAAGCATAGCTTGATACTCATCTTCGGGATAGTTTTCGGCAGTTATCTTTTGTTTCTTCACATTTTCCAAATCTTTTTTTTACGTTCTCTATGCTTTCTTCAACGGTCTTGGCGATCTTTTGAACTTTTTCTTCTACTTTTCTTCTACGGTTTTGGCTGTCAATTGAACATTTTCTTCTATTTCTTGAAATCTTCCTTTAAATTTGTTTTCCACGCTGTCAATTCTTTCATTTAAAGATGTTATTTTATTATCTATTAATTCTTTCAACTCGCCAAGGTTGGTTGACATATCCTTTTTCATTTCTTCCGACATCTCCTTCATTTCAGCCTGGTTTGCAGTCATTTTCTCGTCTATCGCTGACATTTCCTTCTTCTAATTTCTCCAATAATTTAGTCGTGCCTCCATTGCTCTGGTAATCGGCATTCAACCCCACTCCTGACACCAAATGTTGTGAGCTCGGGGTTCGAGAGGACTGATGCCAATATATAAGAACAATCAACAGGTTTTATTTACTCCAAACAGTTCGATAAATACACCAATATCTTTTCAAAGACACAAATATTCAGTAATCTTCAAATCTAATAACAGCACAGCAAAATTTCTCACAGAACAATATAGCGTATTGTTCAATACTAAATCGATCATAGACAACACAGTTCTCAATGCAAAGCCTCTCGTGCGTATTCAATCGCATTTGACAGAGAACTAACTGAACTGAACTGGTGGAGGTCCCTTATATAGACTTCAGAGATCTTTCCAGATTATTCCAGGGCTTTCTAATGCTAGAAATTACCAGAAGGTCCTTCAACTCTCGATAGAGTACTCCAAACGAGAAAGGATCCCAATGTAAAGGTATAAGGGGGGTTGCACAAAAAGTCGCCAAATCCGTCGCCAACTTGGCGACATTTGGCGATATATCGCCAAATTTGGCGACAAAAATAAGTCGCCAAAACCATCGCCAACTTGGCGATAAACCCATTCCTTGGCGATTTTGCAATAGAACTCCATTATAAAACCGATGCTGTAAGGTTGTTTTTCTTGCAAAGCACCTGAGGCCTTTAGCATTGAGTTACATGATACTCAATAGGAAATACATTAATAATACTGTAATTTTCACAATAATAAAATAAAATAAATTAAAAAGAATGAAATATTTACAAAATTCATAACAGTATATTAAAACTAGTTTTTTGTCACATGTATTGGAACCGCACTTTATCGCTAAGCCAAAATCTGTAACGCAAAGAAAGATTTTAAATTAAGTTTTAGTTATTTTGCCAAGATCACTATTATGACATTTTTAGTTAATATATTTTACATATTTTAATAGTAATTCATGTTACATATTGAATGTAATGTAAAATTGAAATACGTAATAGAATTTAGATATAGTTCCCAATCTTTTGCAGTGTTTCATCCTTGGTTTTGATGATTTTAATCATTTTTCGAAAGTTTAAAGGAGTTTTTGATATTTTTCGTTTCAAAAACACAATCCTTATTTTTATACATATTGTATGCAGTCCTGGAGTGGGGGGGGGAGAGAGTTATACCCTCTACTAACTCTGCCACAAATCACTGTATAAAAATGTCACAAATAACAATAGATTAGTAATAACATCTAATAATAATGCTGTAAATAAATTTTGCTGGGGGGGGGGGGGGAGAAGGAAGTTACGTATAGCAATTGTAACATATTCTAAAACTTTTAGTACTAAACCTTTATTTCGACATCATATTTTTCGGTAAATTTTACCTTCGTGTATCAAACTGAAAGTCACTCGTTAAAGTAATTTAGAAATTACGCAGGTTTTATGTTTGCACCTCCTAATGTTAAATAAATTTTCGATCGTCGCAAAACAGATAACAAGACAATTGTTTTTTTAAATATAACATAAAAACAATTTGGCGGAATGAGCTTTAATTTTGAATTCGCATATTTGAAAATTCTAGAAATCTATTTCTGTTAGGAAAGTTTTACGTTACAATTCATTTTTGTTTTCGAAAAAATATTTTTTTGAAGGGAAGCAAAATATTTTAACTGGAGGGGGGGGGGGGTATATGCGTTATTTATTATTAATAAGTAAAAAAAGGGCACAATTTGCTTAACAAATTGAAAAGATATAAAGGTTTAAATTTATACACCGCTAGGAGCTGGTAGACAAAATTTCAGGGTTGTTGAAATTCACTAATTAAAAAGGAAAAATAGACTGAAAAGGATTTTCTCACCCACATACATTAAATGCAATAATCCTAACACATAGTGAAAAATTAGCCCGAGCCAGGAATCGAACCTGGGTCCACAGCGTTCTGAGCTATAGCTATAACCACTCAGCTACTCCGGCTGATTCTGAAACGCAATTTCTCACTAATAAACCATGTTGAAGAGAAAGTCGCCTTGGACAGCCACGGCAGGGCTTGGATACGGACAACGGTAAATATATTTTTACTATTCCACCGATTTACGAATAAATATGTATGTCTGTATAATAATTTTATATCTTTAAAAAAAGATTATCACAAGATTGTTTTAAAAGAAATTTATTAATAGGTAAAATATAATTAACTATAAATAGCTGCTAGATTAAATTTTCATTTATTAAATTTTATTTTTTTAAAAGTATTTTCTGTCCCTCCCCCCCCCCCCCCCCCTCCACTACAAAATTTAGATTCTGAACGCTGCATGCTTTTGCAATAAAATACCTTGATGCGTGTTTGGTTGAATTTTTATCGTTGGCGACATAATTTAGCAAGAAGTACAAAATAACGCCAAATACACTGCAGAAAGTAGTTAAACTAGTACAGTTTGAGAAGTAAATAAGTGACTACGACAGTACAATTATAACATATAGCAAATAATATAAGGAATTGAAATAAAATAATCGCAATAAATAACTTGAAATTAGTAAATAAACTTCTTATCGGGAGTGGTAAATGACGAATTCCGAAGAGACAATCGACGCATATGTAATTCTTTAATTTCAAAATAACTGCACATTTTTAAACTTCTTTTCGTGTATAATTGATCCCTGTGTTACTAAAGATATTGCTTTTTTCTTAATTCTTCTGTATTTTTGGTTTCAATATTTGCGATCACGCTAAACATATCATGTTGACTTACTGACGGTAGCCATCTTGAAATTTTGAGCGAGCTCTGATTGGTGGATTTCGAGCTGACAAATATCGTACATGATACAAACTACTGTAAGTTAGATCTGGAAGAAATTACGAGAGGCAATCTATCAAACGGGAGGATTTCGAGCTTTTTCCTCTTGAAAAACGTGTTTAGGATGAAATATCTGATATTGACTATGATATGAGATTACGTGTGATAGCGCCATCATTGTGTATAATAATGTATTTTATGTATCAGTGTAAAAAAAGTATGTAGCAGTTACGCACACCATTTTCTGTAGAGAAAATGCTATAGTTTATCTAAATAACGTTCATATTTTTTTTAAACTGTTATCACACGGAATACCATACGATATGAAGTATATGCTATTGCCTCTCGATTTCTTGGAGCTACACTTTCACGCTGCAACTTGGGTTATATTCCCTACTGAAAGTTATCTGCTAATGTAAGGAGAGGGCGTAACATTTGGCGAGTAATTGCAGCAGGTGTTTTAATATTTAGTGTAGAGGTCGATTGATAAACAGAAAGCATTATCGTGTACTAACCAGTGTTGGGCACGCTCGCGAAAAAAAACGAACAGTTCAAACTCAAGTTCAATTTCTCAAAAATGAGCCAAGTTCACGTTCAAACTCAAAATTTTTCAAACGAACTCGCTCAACTCAAACTCAATTATAAAAATGAACGAAGTTCACTAAAAACTCGTTTTTTTTTTTTTTTTTTTTTTTTTTTTTTTTTTTTTTTTTTTTTTAATGAATTTGAATTTTATTGTCCAAATTTACAAAATTTTGTGAACTAAACTTTTGATTATTCGATGCAAAGGTCTTCATGGGCCCGGCCCAATTTTCCTTCCCGACACTCGGTCCGAGTTTGGTTTGGGGATTACTTTTCTAGAGGTTCGGACCCAGGTGGGCCTAGACTAGATTTATTTTCCGGCCCACTTCGGGGCTGGATGCATTCTTCTTGAGGTCTGAACAGGCAGAAATTTTCAGCCCCAGCTCATATAAAAATCATTTGACCGGCACGGCTCAGGCTTGTCCAGTAAAAATATTAGTAAAATTTGGCCCGACCCAATTTTCTTTTTCAAAAAATGCACGGATTTTTAAATCGCTATTATTCCTGAATTAATACATATATATAGATGGCAGCTCTAATCAATTTATGTCCTACTATCATTTTTTTAAAGCAATGTTTGTATAGATATAGCAGCCATTTTGAGTTAATGATGACTGGCTGCTCGTCAAGTACTTATAATCTTGTTCAATCTACAGTAACATTAGTCTTTTTTAGTGAGTCTTGCACATTATTTCATGATCTAATTTCTTTTTAAGTTGTATAATTGTTTATCTATCTTATTTCTATTTAAGTTGCATATTTATTTATTTATTTATTTTGTTATTTGAACTATCACTGTCTATTTCTACCTACTGTCTACTATCACTACTTCACTGTCTACTATCTATATAAGTTGACGTGTTTTTTCTTTAAAAATTTAACTTTTAATGAAATAATTGTATTTAAAGCGAAAGAAAAATAAAGTTCAAATCTAACGAACATGGAAGACATATTTTCAATCGTTCAATGGCACTAAAAATTTATTTTTATTATTTGTTTTTTATACTTTTTCATTTATACAAAAAGGTGATTGTGAATTAGAATTATATCATTAGTTTTCATTGATTATTTTACACATACAAATAAATATGACATCGTCTCGGAAGGAATATATCTGACAGCTGTATCTTGAAATTAAATTAAATTTTATTCGTCTCGTTAAACAAAGGGTAAACTTTATTCATCCTAAGTAACTTAAAATAATTAAACACACAGAGAAAGAATAACAAAAAAAATTTCTAAGGGTATCTCTGTTTCTCTTACCCTTAATCCCCGGAAAAGACAATTTTTGTTTTATTTTATTTATTTATTTTTACATTCATGCGTTTCAAATTTATGATATATGTTTAAGACGAATTAAAAAAATTAGCTGTTTAATTTTCCGATTTTGAACTATAGCGGTAGAAACTTATTTTTCAGTATTCAATATTTCTTAAATGTTAAAATCTTTGAAATGCTCTAGTGTGTTTATATGTTTAAAACAAAACTGTCTTGTACGATGAGTTATAAAATCATTCCTAGTTCAGTTTATTTCTTGTTCTCCGTTTTAAAAATTAGCTTGGACTGCGGATTACAGCAGCAAATACATTTATTCCAAAAATCATGTTCCCTCTCCACTGAATTTTGTTTGTACGAGCACTGATAAAAATTAAATGTCTGACATAATAGACCAGGAGGCGGCAGTACAGACAATCACCTCATCGAGTTCACGGCTAAAATTCCAGAATTAGTTAAAACTCGAATCGCATATTAAAGCGCAATCGGTCTGCCAAGTCATATCTTGGTGGAAAACACGTGAAAACCCGATTTTAGAGGTTCACTCGTTAGTTTACCATTGTGTATTCCTGTACCCAAAAGTATGAAAACATGGAGAACTGGGTGCAGGAAAACACAATGGTAAACCTACGAGTCAACCGCTAAAGTCGGGTTTTCACGTGTTTTCCACCAAGATATGACTTAGCAGACCGATTGCATTTTAATATGCGAATCGAGTTTTAACTAATTCTGGAATTTCAGCCGTGAACTCGATGAGGTGATTGTCTGTGCTGCCGCCTCCCGGTCTATAAAAAAAGCCCTTTTCTTTTTGCGTATGAATCGATAAAATTTGCACGTGTAACTTCTTAATAATCAAATAGAGATTTTCATTTGCCTATAAAGTTGACGTATCTTTAATTCTTACAAGTTGTTACCCCTGACGACGGCCCTTCACAGGCTGCCGAGTCTCAAAAACAGACTTTAAACACCTAATTTGACATAATTTTCTCAAAGATACTTTGCATGTATAGAAAAATGAAAAACTTTTCAATTTACTGCTGTTTGAATGAGGTTTGTACAATTTTTTTGAATGTATAAATTAAAATGAATTAAAAATATACTAGATGGAACCCGTCAAAACGTGACGGGAAAAAAATACTATAACAATATCAGTAAAATAAGTTTCTTTATTATTTAAAGGGCTTCGTATGAAACAGTCTTTCAAATATTTTATTTTAAAAAATCCACCCCCCGCCCAGTGAAATGCTATTTCCGATGCAAACTCCAAATGAACACTCCGTAAACAAATGTGTAATGAAAATCAGTTTGACATTACCACCATATTCCCCAAGACAAAAAAAAAAAAAAAAAAAAAAAAAAAAAAAAAAAAAGTTCATGGACACCTATAAAGTATCATACAAATAGTCCTATCATAAAGTATCATACAAATTTCCTACTTTCATCTCATATTCAGTAAATAAAAGAACATAGTATAAGCACCCCCTCTGTGATAATGCAATCGAATGAGCTCCTATGCGCATATGTATTGCATCTGCCCAAAGGCACCGTTGAAATTCGCCGTTAAAAAAAGTTTTAAAATGTTTAAATTAAAAGTTTTAAAATGTCCTCTTTAATCATTGTTTGTTTCAAATCCATATCTTCTAAAACGCATCCATTGTTTTAAGCTAATCAATTTTTATATAAAAATGAAGATTTTTTGTTAAAAATAATAAATTAATATGTAGATGAGGGAGAATTTTAATGTTTTCAATTGTAGTTTATTTGTATGGTTTCCTCTATCCCTTTACATAATCAGGATGATTATTCCTTTTCCATCACAGTCGGCCTCTTATACAGTTAAATATCCAATGGATCTTTAAAAAAATAATAAATAACAGTTCCTAGCATATTCTGATTCAACATATACATCAACAAATTCAACATATCAATTTTATGTTAATCATAAACTAAAAATAGTTTTTTTTTCTTTTGACAGATTTTATATTAGCGCCAAAATACTCTATCTTATGGATAATCTGATCTTATGATTTGTCAGGTTTTTATTATTTTTTTTCACGTTTTATGAAGGTTAGGGATACCTATTTTCAATTGTTGCAACTTTCCAAGGGGCTATTTTACATTATTAAAACAAACGGATGGTCATTGTTGAGATAGAATTGAAAAATATTTCATGCTTGAAAATTATTTAAAAAGTCGTTAAATTAAGCTGCAGATTTCAAATAAATTTCAATCGAAAGCTAAATTTTTTTTTCTAATTGAGGATATAAGAATTGAAATTGTAAAATGTAGTAAAAAAATTAAATTTTTAGTATTTAGAAGTGATGTAAGCGCGATGAAAGCTAAAGCGATAGTGCCGTTTGTTGTCACAACCGTTATACATTTCTAAATATTGCCACTGTGTTTTGGTTGGCGTCCAAAAGTAGACTACGATTTTTTGACATCGAAAGAAAAATTCACAGTGAAAGAAATAAGACTTTGCCGCTAATAAGGAATTGTTAAATGAACTTATAACAAACCTGCCAAAATAATTCCTATAAAATATTAGCCTTACATTGTTTATTCTAGCTAAAAATACAATCATTATTTCAAGTTTTTTTTCCCCTGAAATTCTTTACTTTTGTGAATTTTTTTATTAAAAAACGAAATCTTAATAATTTAAATCCTATAATTCCTATAACTTAATCCTATAATTTAAAAAAAGTAATTGGTAACATGTAATCAAGGTATGCAATCAAGATGAAGCAACCAATAAAGGCACCAGTTCTAATCTTTAAAATTAAAAATTGAAATATCAGTTAATATTACGCCATGTTGACACAATCATATAAATTTTTCTTTTTAGTTTTATCAATGTTAAAATGCATTTCAACCTAAGCATAACGTCATTTTCACCGGTACAAACTTTTCACACGTACATTTATGCTTAAGCACCATGCATACAAATAAAAATATATTTTGCATTTAATTGTAATGAAAAAAATGGCATCAACAAAGTTATAATGCTTAATGATAAAATGAACCCAATGGACAATATTTCCGTGACGTCACAGTAAATATGAATTTTTATTTGCTTATAAAACACACGGATAAATATTTTTACCGAAATACTTAAACATTTTAACTATATTTTAACTTACAAATTAAAAAATTCGGCCTAATTTTATGCTCGCAATCATTGAGTTCAGAAAATAAACTCTGTACGTCGCAACAGTGGGCGTTAATCCGATTGCCGACTTTATGACGTCATAAGCAGAAGTAAAATTTTAATTTAAGATTACGGCTAATTAATTAAATTTTCGAAAAAACGAATGTACGATAACAAATCTGTGACCAAATATCTTACATTTAAAAAAAGAATGATGTAATTTGATGTAGTAGTTTGTTCTCACGGATTGTCGAAAGAAATCGCTTAGCGTTTTAAATATATAGATTGAAAATTTATTTATTACTTTAGGAGTAAAATTCTTTTTAAAATCAATAATCTACTTATAAATTATAAAAAAATTTATTTCTCATTGAAGAAAAAATTGTCAAAACTGACAGTTTGTGAAAGCCCCGTGGCTAGGCTGCATGCTGCATCTCCTCTTGCCCTCACATAAATCCGGATCTGTGTATCATTTCTTTAAAGCCAGACTTTCTTTTCTTTTTTTTTCCTTAAACAGTTTGTATGGTTTGTATGGTAACAAATACATAATAATTATTAAGGTGCTACTTGGTGCAGCATAATATAAATTTAAAAACAACGTTAAAGACGCCTGTTACATAATATACCTAATAAATATTTAGATGAACATATATTTTTATATCAGTCTTTTTATACTTTAAAAGTACACAATATTGATTGTAATCAGTAGAAATTTTTGCAATAGATTTAAAATATCAATATAATTTATTATATTGTTAAAATATCACCTTTAAATCCCCAAACTTTTAAGCCCCCTTCCCCCCTTAAAAATAGAATAAAACTGTAACCACCATTTTAATTTATTAAACAATGTCATTGATAAAGATTCGTAACTCACTTTGTTGGAAATAATAATAATAATAATAATATTTTTTTTTTAAAGACATATATAATAGTTTTAATTGATGTTTGTTTAGAATCGCAATTCATCCTAGTCCCTCTTATACTCAGAGAAGATTTCCATGCTTAATAAATTTCAGATGCTTTGAAAAAAAAAAAATTTAATCTCTTAAATTTATTGTGAAATACTGGAGATTGTACTCATTAAATGAAGTTTGATATTTTTTTGGAGGAAACTATTTAAAGTATCGTATGCCAGGAAGCAATACATATCTTTATAATTATTAAATGTGCATCATATCTCATATCCTATACAAAATACAAAATTAGAAATTCATTTAATAATACTTTATGTTTTATCAATATATGCATTCACGTCAAATATACAACTGTACTATAGAGTATATTTTAAGTATGTATTTCTCTGAGACACTTCATGTTATTTCTGTTTCAATATACTGGTTTCAGATTTTGTTAATTTATATTAGCTAAAATTTATCTAAAAATAAATTTAATTGTAGAAATCGTAGCTGTTTTTATTTGAATGAAGGATGCAATCCAATAAAATAAACTATTACTTTTTATGAGTTTCTTTAGAGTAGCTATTTTTATTTTAATGAATGGTGTTCTAATATAAAAAATATTTTTTACGAGATATTTTTTTATGTTTTGTGTGTAATATTTTAAAATGTCATTTTTGTTTCCTCCTAGATTATCAAAAATATTAATTTTTTTAAATGAATTTCAGTAAAATATATTAAAAATAACTTGTAATCATTAACTTCTTCAATGCATTTTTATGAAGACACTGACATTCATCGCGTACAGGGCGGTGAGAGGGAGGGGGCACAGGGGCAACTGCCCAGGGTCCCAGGAACAAGAACGGGCCCACACCGTACCGAACAAATATAGAAATTACATAATATTTTAAATCTGAACTTGCACACATTTTTTATTCTTTTACAATCTAACTGAAAAAATATTTCCTGGAAGTTTTGTAAAGAGGTTTTCCAAAGCAAGTATTCCGGTTTGATCCAAAAGGAAGACCGTTAAATGACCATTAGTGTCAAGTGACAGGTATCCCTTTCAGAAATTGAAAAAAGCAGAAACGACGCCATTTTAATGCGTAATTACTTTCTCTATAACTTCCGGTGTTGCTGGTCATTAGCGAATGATTGATCTCCTTTCGAAAAGCAGGAAATTTCTCTTGGTTTTTACCTTTTTTATTAAATGTACAGCCCCTTCTAGGACTCTTCCGTTCTGTTTTCACTGTCACACCTGTGAGACAGATGTTCACATACTTCTTCGCACTTGTATTAAAAAAAGTTCTTAGTTACAATGCTTCTTTAAATAAAGAATGCAAAATTGCAGCAAGAAATATAATTTTATTTATATCACGTCATTGCTTGCACTTATTTTAAACTTAAACAAACAAACAATAAGATTTTTGAACAATTTAAAACTGAAAAATAGTATTATAAGGTTTTTTTTTTTTTTTTTTTTTTTTTTTTTTTTTTTTTTTTTATGTTGTATTATTATTCGGCAATATTTTGAATTTAATGTATTTAAGCATGTTCTTGAAAGAAATAATAATACTACTGAACATTGCGAATCTTCTTGGTACTTTAACAAAGTCATTTAGTTTATGAAATTTGCAGAAATTGATATCCAAATGCTTTAGAATTTAATGTTATTTTTTATTTGACTATAAATATATTTTCATCTATAATCAATTGATTCTAATAGATGTGTTTATAACACCTTTCTTAATCTCCAACTTTGACACCATTTTCTAAAACTTTCTTAGCCTTTAACGAAAACAGAGAAATGCTATTCGATTTTTTAGTATATAAATAAGAAGTATCAAAATGACTGAATGAATGAATGTGTCAGGAAAGATAAAGTTTAGATTTGAGAAAAACATGATTTAATACATATGTTATAATACATATAATATATATATATATATATATATATATATAGAAATTATTCACCACTACATTAGATATGTCCGTTATGTTATGGAGGTATTTCTCATTATCTTTCAATATAAGGGTAGGGAATAGAGATATACGTGCATTACTTATAATGTAGAATCGGAGTGAGAGTGAACAAAGAAATTTTCTACTTTTTCAAGATGTTACACTCACATCTTTATGCATAAATGTGTGGACCTAGAGGCATCCACAAATCGGTAAAATTTGGCCCGGCCCAACAATTTTTGCGAAAAATGCATATATTTAAAATCGCCATTATTCTACAATTAAAATTAATTCATTTTAAAGAACAAATTTAAAACATAAGATAACATATACTTAAAAAATAATATTTCTAGGAAAACCTATAAACCATTGAAAAAGAACCTGTCTATGACGGAATCCGTTCTTAAACGAAAAATGTGTTGATTCATGCAAAAAGAATATAATAATACGTGTGACTTACTATTGACTTTATCAATATAATATTATTTATGTAAATCACACAAAACCCCCCCGCTAGTTATTTTTGATATACTACTTCTATTTTTATATTTTAATTTTAAATGTTTATAAGGTAATTTCTTCAAAATGGTGGCAATCCTTTTACTTTCATTTTTCAGAGACAAAAGAAACTAGTCGGATGTGTCAATCCCAAAACTTTCTTCTATCTCACAAAGGTTTCGCATACACTAAAAGGAATCAGCACCAATTTATCGAAAAGGTCTAACTGAAACTCAAGTTTTATTAAATTCCGTGCAATATTTCTTGAGATATAACTATCGCTAAAATCGTGTAAACCCTGCAAAATACTGCATAGCAGCGCCACCTGCTGGGCAATTTTTACCAAAAACTAATCAGCACCAGTTTATATCAGGGACTAACTGAATCTACAGTTTTATTAAATTCCGAGCATTAGTTCTTGAGATAGAGCTATTGCGGAAATCGCGAAAAATGCTGCATAGCAGCGCCACCTGCCGGGCGATTTTTACCAAAACCTAATCAGCACCAATTTATATCAAGGACTAACTGAATCTAAAGTTTTATTAAATTCCGAGCATTAGTTCTTGAGATAGAGCTATTGCGGAAATCGCGAAAAATGCTGCAAAGCAGCGCCACCTGCCGGGCGATTTTTGCTAAAAAGTAATCAGCACCAATTTATATCAGGAACTAAGTGAATCTAAAGTTTTATTAAATTCCGACCATTAGTTCTTGAGATAGAGCTATTGCGGAAATCGCGAAAAATGCTGCATAGCAGCGCCACCTGCCGGGCGATTTTTACCAAAAACTAATCAGCACCAATTTATATCGGGGACTAACTGAATCTAAAGTTTTATTAAATTCCGAGCATTAGTTCTTGAGATAGAGCGCCCACAAAATTTTTGTCACATACAGACAGATTCACAGACAGACTCACAGACAGAGTCACAGACAGACATTTTCTAAAAATAGTCAAATCGTGTTCAGGACCTTCTAAAACGTATAAATCCGTCGAAAACCGGAAGTCGAAAATTTTCATGAATCCAATACTTTCTTCTTGTAAAGATAGAAGAAAGTAATAATGGAAAATATTCAGACACATGGCTTTTTGGATGTTTTTTTTTTAATTTACACGTAAAGTTTCGGTAAAAATATTTAAACACGTGTACTTTATTTTTATAAGCGGATAAAAAAATATGTTTGTATTTACTGTTATGTCGCGAGAATATTGTTTTACATCATTATTTTATCTTTATCATTCCTTTTTTACTTTCTTCTATCTTTACAAGAAGAAAGTATTGGATTCATGAAAATTTTCGACTACCGGTTTTCGACGAATTTATACGTTTTAGAAGCTCCTGAACACGATTTGACCATTTTTAGATAATGTCTGTCTGTGAGTCTGTTTGTCTGTCTGTATGTGATAAAAATTTTGTGGGCGCTCTATCTCAAGAACTAATGCATTAAATTTAATAAAACTTTATATTCAGTGAGTTCCTGATATAAATTGGTGCTGATTAGTTTTTGGTGAAAATCCCCCAGCAGGTGGCGCTGCTATGCTGCATTTTTCACGATTTCTGCAATAGCTGTATCTCAAGACCTAATGCACTTATTTTCATCAAACTTCAGGTTTAGTTAGACCTTGACATAAATAAACGCTGATTACGTTTTGGTGTAGATATCCCAACAGGTGGCGCTGCTATACCACTTTTTTCTCGATTTTTACAATAGCTATAGCTCAACAACTAATACACGGAATTTCATCAAACTTTAGATTCTGTTAGACCTTAACATAAATAGATGCTGCTAACGTTTTGGTATAAATTGCCCGACAGGTGGCGCTGCTATGCTACTTTTTTCATTATTATCACGATAACTATATCTCAAGAACTAATGCACAGATTTTCACCAAACTTCAGATTCAGTTAGACGTTAACATAAGTTGTTGTTGATTAGGTTTTGGTCTAAATCTCCCAACAGGTGGCGCTGCTATGCTGCATTTTGCAGGATTTACACGATTTTAGCAATAGTCATATCTCAAGAACTAATGCACGGAATTTAATAAAACTTTAGATTCAGTTAGACCTTGATATAAATGGGTGCTGATTCTTTTTAGTGTATGCGAAATGTTTGTGAGATAGAAGAAAGTTTTGGGATTGGCACATCCGACTAGTTTCATTATAAAGAAAAAAATGTTCTAATATAATAGGTTGTGTTTAAGACCATCAAAGAGTCTCCAGGTACCTAATAATTAACTGATATCATTTTCAAAAGAAAGAATTCATTACTAAAAAACACGAAACTGCTATATTTCCCATAACTGCGTCAAAATTATACATAATTTTCAAAGATTTTTCAATCCACCAGATCTGAAATTAGAGGGTAAATTTTCAAGAAGACAACGCTTTCACCTGTATAAATGCCATCATTTTAAATAGGCAGTCAATTGAAAACATATATTTTAATTAAGGAAACTGACATGTTTTTCTACATTTATGTCTAGATGAAGCAATTTGAATCGGCTCTTCATTCATCCTATATTGAGATTAGGATAATTTATCAGGAATTTTTCACTATGGACTTTTCTGTCGACGAAAATCGTAGCCCACTTTTTCTCACCCGAAAATACTCAGTTGTTATTGTTAGACACATTTTATCGCACAACTTCTAATTATAGCAGCAAAGTTAGACACAACTTCTAAATATAGCACAATTTCAATTTCAACATCATCATCGAAAAAGGAAAATATAATGTGCTTTTGAATTAAATTCATTTGAAAATTGCAGGTCAATTTAGTGATTTTAATAGTTTCCAAGCATGGAATATTTTTTAATTTTAACTCAACACTGAGCATCGGTATGCTTCAATGATTCCTTCCGATCTGACCCAATAACGATCCTGAATTCCGATCTGACCCAATAAGACATAGAAGTCTTATCTCTTGTCTTGTTCTGAGGCGAGTACTAAAGTAAAAGCTATCACTTCGTTGATCAAAAACAGCTGTTCTTACAAACTGCCGAAACTTCCTGTTTTCCTAAGAAATTGAGAAAAGGACTCTTTTTTGACCACAGGCCATCATGCCTATGCCTTGAGGCAAAAGAGCCTCTCTGAACGGCTCTCTTGATGGTAATGACTTGACTGGTTCATCAGTCATGCCTGTCGTAAAAGGTATCGTCAAAGGGGCCACCTATACCTATGTGTCATTAGGCATTCTCATTTTATCTGACACTGGCTACAAGACCGACGCAATCATCAGGAAAATAGGCTGGCTGTCAGGGCAGAGAGTTGTTGCTAGGGCCCGCGCTAATTGGCCTACATCGCCTGTTTTGGAATGGTGTCTTGCTAAAGCAATAAAACTATTATTTTCTACCCCACTTGCGGTTTTAAATAAAAGAACGGGAAAAACGACAGTAGATTCAACAATAGGTCAAGAGATAATATAAAATCGTACTTGAAGGAAGCCCTCCCCTCTTTCCAGGACATACAGAACTTTACATGTAAAGTCATTAGAGAAACCACAATAAAGGCCAGAACAATAAAAGCCGCCATTGACAGCAAGTACAGTATGAGTTAGGGGCCCCGAGTCTCTCTATACCTTTCGAAATAATGTTTTCTCTGTATAAAATAATAAAACATTTTTGCTTTAGATCTGTTTTTAAATACTTCTTTTGAAAATTTCTGACAGTCAAAGGTGATATAATTGTCGGGGAATGTTTAGATTCGACGATCCCAAAAATCACCGTTAATGCAAAAAATAAATATTTAAAATATTGTAAAGGATAAAAGATTCTGCGAAATAAAAAATAATTATGCACATTAAATGTGAAAATAGTGGTATTTTTATATATTTTATTATAATGTATTATTATATGATATACACATTTCTTTTATGAGACTAATGTTTCAGTATGCGTTGGGCAACAGTAATTGCTTTGTCAGGGCCCTGTTTGGCAGTTGCTTGCAGGAATTGTCTAACTGCTATTTTCTTTTTCTAAATTGATGATACATAATATTTATGTTAAATTTATGCTTAATAACGCATAAATTTCTGCGGGTTTTTTATTATTATTTCTTATTTCTTCTTATATTTTTAATAAGCTGTATCTTTTATAAAGTATAGACAGAAGTGTAAGAAAGAGAAAAAAAAATAGAATTAGAGTAATATTTCATCTTGCTGAAATTTACAAGCACATATAAAGAAAATTAACTAAAAAATAAATAAAAATAAACATTTTGGATGTATACAAAAAAATGCCCATTATCAAATTAGAATCTAATCGATATGAAATATTACATAAGTCATCAAGACTCGGCGTAGAAAACTAGACGCCTAAAGTATAGACACTTAGACTTATAGACACCCTTTACTCAAACTCCCTTACAAATTCGGTTTACTCAATTATTAACAATCTTTATAACCTTCGATTAAGCCCCCCCCCCCCCTCACCTCTGTACCTGGGTTCACATTTTCGGAGAATGCCTTTGGCTAGCGAACTTAAACTATTATTATTTAAGGAGGAAAAAAGAAAGAAAAAAACTCTGAAATCATAAATAATATAATACATTTTATTAAACTTTTAAAAAGTCTAATTCACTTAACTTCATTACACATGAAATTTACTATGCATACAACCGAACTTATTCTAAGTTTATATTCAAAATCTGTCGTCACCCTTTAAAATTTCTGAGCGGTAGCCCTATACCTACTATGTAAAATGAAAATTGCAATATTTTCATTTGGAAAAGAAGACCAAAGAGAATATGACCAGCCGCTCGGGTCAGACTGGCGTTATATATTTTCGTTGCTAGTCTGGTTTGGGTTAAGTTCATTTCTACTTTTTTACTGCAGGTCGGGTTGACTATCCTTTTTCTGGTTCGGATTAGATTTTGACTCTTGTGATTCGGGTTCGTGTTGACCAGATTTTTCAAAAGAATATCCAAAATATTTTTTCATAATAAAAATCTATATACAGTAAGATCTTCATAATGGATACTCCGGAAAGTACACATCTAGTCAGCGAACACTTTTGCAATTTCTAATACTTATATATTTATCTGCTTATATCACTGAATATGGGCACCTCCCAATGTACACACATGCAACATGTGTATGTGTGCATAAACTATCACAAGTATCATACATGTGTTTTTGTGTGTATCAAAAATTAAATGTTAGTAATATTTTTCATATTCCGAGAGAAGAAAAAATGTTCTTTACTGTACCGTAAAGAAAGAATAATCTATATTCACATTTTTTATAAATTTTATTCCTCATGCAGTAATTTGAATATATGCTCATTCATACTCAAAAACATATTTGTTTTCATCTGAAACATAGTTGAGCTCAAACTTTTTGTGAAAATGCAAACATCCCTAATTCCAAAAGATCTAATTAGGACTAGCAAGAATTATTCTAGGCTACCCAACCCCAAAAAAGAATATTACAATCATTAAAACCTGAAAACAGAAATCAAGCAGGGCGGTCGCTCTGCCAAGCCAAGCTTAAAAAAAAACGCCACACAAACAACGCCAAGAACTGGAATAAAGACCGCTAATGCTTATATACAGGAAGCAACTTCGCATCAAGCAGGGCGGTCGCTCTGCCAAGCCAAGCTTTAAAAAAAAACGCCACACAAACAACGCCAAGAACTGGAATAAAGACCGCTAATGCTTATATACAGGAAGCAACTTCGCAATGTTAAATCGACAAAACATGCCAGATTAAAATATCAGATATCAAACAAACCAAGCGTCGTAGAAAAAAAAACGAAAACTAGAAGAATTTAAGGAAGAATTTCTTCAATTTAAGACCAAACTCATCTTCATAAGTGATTTATAAACAGAGATATAGCTTTTTTTTAAAAACGTCGAGTTACTTAAAATGATCACTTTTTTCTTCGTCAAACTTTTTTTTTCAAACAAGCTACAGGCCTTAATATTGGGCAGAATAAAAAAAGGATGGCATTTTTGGACAAGTAATTACGTAATCTATGTGCTTTTATAAAATTCAGTGTAAAAAAGAATTATTTTCTATTCTTAATTAGCAAAAAACTGTTAATTAACTTGACGATTAAAAGATTATGCCAAAACAGAGATAAAACCCGCCAACGACCATGTACCATCTGTATTAAAATAGCACAAATCAGTTACAGGTTATAATATAACCACATCAAATTTCATCTGCAAGTCAGCCATTTTCTTTTGAAGATATTTAAAAAAAAATAAAACTTCATAATTATAAGAACACACAATTTATCAGACAAATAAATATGACTGCAAGTTGTAGCAGATGACTGTTTCCAACATGAATAAGTATGAGGAATATCGGTCTGGGTGGCTCTGTCGCAGCGCGTCAACACGGCATGCACAAGGTCCCAGGTTCGAGTCCTGCCCCCGGTTAACTTTTCACTCATGTTTGTTTAGTGTATTTAATTGTCTGATAAAATGCGTGTTCTTATAATATTGTAAAATAAAGTAATCAGACGTAGTGTTTTATGCTTTAAAAAATATTTTTAATATATAATTTACGTTTTTAGAAAGATCTTTGAAAATAAATTAGTTTTTGAGGGAAGATGTACCTTCTAAAATGTATACATTAAGACTTATCGGCATTTAAAATTTCTTTCCAAGCGTAAACAAAATTTTTGAAATGAATTAAATGTGATTCATTTATTTCTTAAAAAAAAAAAAAAAAAAAAAAAAAAAAAAAAAAAAAAAAACACGGTAAAGGACAGGCATTTTGTTCGCAGGAATACCTTTCACGTCATTTTCCTATAAATTAATGAAATCCAGTTGTTAAATTACACAGCTCAACACAAATCTGTGGTTTGAAGAATGGCACTTTTTTCTTAGTAAATCAGTCACGCTGATCACAAATATGACATTAGTTTTTTTCTAACACCCACAGTTTTTTCACAAAACAAAAAAGAAGGGGGTGCCTCTTAATAAAATCAATGTGTAATATTTATTAAATAAGATACATTTTTAATAAAAACAAAAATTAATTTCTTAGTAAAGTGACATTAATAAATGTTAAAATATAATACTGCACTAAAGGATGTGAAATACAAATATAGATGGCGCCATTTTATGTATTGATATTTGCCTGAGAAGGCGCAATTTTCTCCCGCGCATTTGTAGTGAGAACATGCATTTATTTTGTTCGTTTATTTATATCTTACGTTTGTTTTGTCAGTTTCTTATAGCAATATGGCATCAAGAGGTTGTATAAATCCAGGATATAAAAAAAAAAGTGATTCGGCAGAACTTAGTTGATCCAAAAGAAGTCCTCTTGCCTCCCCTGCACATTAAATTAGGTTTAATGAAACAATTCGTAAAAACCTTAGATAAAACAGGTGATAGTTTTCGATATTTAAATGAAGTTTTTCCCCATTTATCGGAAGGTAAAATCAAAGAAGATGTGTTCGTTGGCCCAGATATGAGATGGTTAATGAAGGACGAAAATTTTGAGGAAAAAATTAAATCAATCGAGAAAGATGCATGGGTTAGTTTCAAACACGTTACTCAGAAATGTTTAGGAAATTACAAAGATCTTAACTACGCAACGATCATTGAAAAAAATGGTTCAAAACTTTCAAAAACTAGGTTGTAACATGAGTTTAAAAATGCATTTTCTGCACCCCTATCTTGAATGTTTTCCTGAAAATCTTGGTGAAATGAGTGAAGAACAAGGTGAGAGATTTCACCAGGACATAAAATGCATGGAAAAACGCTATCAAGGACACGGGAATGTAAATATGTTGGCAGATTACTGCTGAGGGCTAAAAAGAGACACTAAACCAGCTTCAAAATCTAAAGGATACAAGCGTTCTTTTGATGATAAAGAAAAGTAATTTTACTGTATATACTAGAATATAATTTCTTATAAAACATGCACACACATTTATATATGTATATATGATTTTATTTATTTATCTGATTTTTTTTGTACATTTTTAAATGAATGTTGTGTAAATTGTATATTCTCAAATTCTAAATTCTTAGTTTCTTAATTGAAAGAGATCCTGACGGGATACATAAAAATGGATATTATTTTGAAATAAGCATAGCAGATTTCTTACAATTTACATAAATTCATGAAAACCTCAGATAAAAATTTAAATTTTGTATGCCTGTGTTATTTTTGTTTTAGAAGTGAAGTTTCCATTTAAATTTATTGTAACAGTACTATGTTTAATTGAATAAAATAATGTAAATCTAAGAAATTGCTAAGAAATTCCAAACATGCACAGGGCAACGCAAAAATAAATAAATAAATAAATAAACAATAAATAAATAAATAGATAAATAAATAAATAAAAATCAGCTTTCAGAAATTCTAAAAATTGTTCGTATATCTTAATTACAAGTTAAAGGAGGGTTTATTTCTATATTATTCTATATATAATAGTAATTTCAGCAAATATATTAAATTCCAATGCGATCTGATTTAAACTTTAAGATAGTTTATAAGACATTTACATAAATTCATGAAAACCCCAGATAAAAATTTAAATTTTGTATGCCTGTGTTATTTTTGTTTTAGAAGTGAAGTTTCCATTTAAATTTATTGTAACAGTACTATGTTTAATTGAATAAAATAATGTAAATCTAAGAAATTGCTAAGAAATTCCAAACATGCACAGGGCAACGCAAAAATAAATAAATAAATAAATAAACAATAAATAAATAAATATATAAATAAATAAATAAAAATCAGCTTTCAGAAATTCTAAAAATTGTTCGTATATCTTAATTACAAGTTAAAGGAGGGTTTATATTATTCTATATATAATAATAATTTCAGCAAATATATTAAATTCCAATGCGATCTGATTTAAACTTTAAGATAGTTTATAAGACATTTACATAAATTCATGAAAACCCCAGATAAAAATTTAAATTTTGTATGCCTGTGTTATTTTTGTTTTAGAAGTGAAGTTTCCATTTAAATTTATTGTAACAGTACTATGTTTAATTGAATAAAATAATGTAAATCTAAGAAATTGCTAAGAAATTCCAAACATGCACAGGGCAACGCAAAAATAAATAAATAAATAAATAAACAATAAATAAATAAATAGATAAATAAATAAATAAAAATCAGCTTTCAGAAATTCTAAAAATTGTTCGTATATCTTAATTACAAGTTAAAGGAGGGTTTATTTCTATATTATTCTATATATAATAGTAATTTCAGCAAATATATTAAATTCCAATGCGATCTGATTTAAACTTTAAGATAGTTTATAAGACATGATAAAAAAAAAATTACAAAAAAGAGTGGCGCGTCACATTTCGGGGAGGAGATGGGGAGGGGCGTGAACAAAATTAGGAAGTATAATAAGGCTATCTGTTTGAAACTTTACGATATTTTATAACACATAACATAAATTTTAAAAAAAAAGCCGCGTCAAAAATTATAGAGAGGGGCGGAGCGTGTTTTGCCTACACAAGGGGGGGGGGACACTTTTCTAAATTTTAACGATATCCGTCATGTCACATATCGTTACAAAGGGTTGTGACCATTTATTCCTGTTATTCATCACAGGTGTCACCCTCACAGTTTGCGCCCCCACCCCCGACACTACTCATGTGATATATTGTTGGAAAGGTCTGTGAACGCTTAATCATACTATGCAGGGAGGGGGGAGATTTCTAAATTTTGCACATACCCCTCATGTGATACATCGTTGGAAAGGTCTGTGACCGCTTAATCCTATTATGCATCTCCGGTGTTCATCCCCCCACTTTGCCCCTAAACGTGATTAGCTTTCACCATCAGGGGGCGCTTTTCTATCTCTGTTTCTATGGGTCGGATCACGACGGGGTATGACTCATTCGACTCGACATCGATAGAGCTTTCTGATTTCAGTTCGTTTTTTCACCACCAGGGGCACTTTCCTATCTCTGGTTCTATGGGCTGGATCACGACGGGGTATAGCTCATTCGACTCGACATCTATAGCCTTAACGATTTCAGTGCCCGAGGTTCATATAGAACAGATTGCGCTACCTGGTGGTGGAAGATGGAACTTGAGCGTGCGCAGCACGACTGCTATACGGTGCCGAAGTAGTGGGGACCCGTGTCGGAGGTTCGTTCGGTTAGAGGTTTATACTATTCGATGTGCAAATTAAGGGATTATCCGGTGCCGAAGGCAGCGGGGAACCTGGTCGGAGGTTCGTTCGGTTCGAGGTTTATCTTATTCGAGGTTTTACAAGATTCGAGGCCCTGATGTAAATTAAGGGCCCGCTAGTGGGCGAAGCCAGCTAGTGCTAATAATAAAAGAGCGTGATATCACGTTTCATATCAAATGCAGCACTGACACGCTATGTACTTATTCCATTTTTATTCATTTCATGGATAAGTCAGTGATATTTTTTAACGGAGGATAACAAGTATTATAACAAGCCACATTTAGTATGTTGTTTTTAAGAGTGTATTTAGTTTAATTGAAAAATCTACTGGTATTTCTAGTTAACCCTTTAAACAATGACTGAAAGTAAAATGTAATTTTAAATTATTTCTCATGTTTAGATTATTTAAATTATGTTTAATCTATTTAAAAAAAAAGAAATGATATCTACAAAAACAACTTTTCAAAAGTAGAAAAAGCCAAGCGTAAAAAAAAAAAAAAAATAGTTGTGGCTAAAAAATGGTGTGATATCAAATTTCCAAGCTATTATATTATTTATTTAACTTTTTTTCCATTAAATAAGTTATCCTATATATAAGTCGAGTGCCTACGTATATGTTAATAGAAATCGTTTTCTCCTGTACTAAATACATCCTAACGAGTTTCTAAAAATGCAATTTTTTTTCAAATTATGCATGATGGGCTTGGCGGCCATCTTTCCATATTTCTAAGCATCCAAATTTCTAAAGTAAAAGAGTAATATGTTTGCACTGTAATATGTTTATAACAATTTCGAACTTCAGATTTTAACTACGGACAGATAAATTAGATAAGACTGATATTTTGAGAAATTGATTTTTACTAGTTTCAAATTATTAATTACTCTAAAAAATAAATCATAAGATGAATCATTAAGGTAAGTCATCATTATCTTAAGACACAATTTTCAGAGCATACAAGTCTATAAATTAAACGCTTAAAACATTTGCTTAAATAATAATTTTGAACTTCGGATTTTAACTACGGATTTGAGTGTTTAGAATTTTGTGAATAATATGCAAAGATGGCCGCCAAGCCCATCATGCATAATTTGAAAAAAATTGCATTTTTAGAAACTCGTTAGGATGTATTTAGTACAGGAGAAAACGATTTCTATTAACATATACGTAGGCACTCGACTTATATATAGGATAACTTATTTAATGGAAAAAAAGTTAAATAAATAATATAATAGCTTGGAAATTTGATATCACACCCTTTTTTAGCCACAACTATTTTTTTTTTTTTTACTCTTGGCTTTTTCTACTTTTGAAAAGTTGTTTTTGTAGATTTATGTGCAACCTGACCCGATGCAAGACTCCATTCAATGATCTCGATGTCTCTACTATTCAGAGCTTTTACTATATTTGAATATTAAAAAAATAATTTTATGAATACCTGAATATTAAACACTTGCCTTTTTTTCTATAAAAACATAAAATTGGTAGTAGAGATATAAATGTAGGTCACTTTTCACAATTGCATTAAAACAGAATTTCCTTTCCTTTAATTTCTGGTTCGGGGGTTGCGGATCGAACTTATTTTTGTTGTCGGGTTCGGGTCAGATTACGGGTTGATTTTAAATAGAATTTTCGGGTTCGGGTCGAGTTCACGGTCTCGACTCGGGGCCGGATCGGGCCAATAATTTTTTCTCTACGTGCCAGGCTCGGGCCGCAGTTTTAACTTTTATACCGGGTCGGGCCAATATTTTTTTTATACGGTCCAGTCCGGGCACGGGCCGAACATTTAGTTTTTATATCGTCCCGGGCCGAACATTTAATTTTTATACCGTGCCGGGCCGAATTTTTCTTTTATGGATCGGGCCTTGAATTTTCGGCCCGTGCAGACATCTATACCTTAGACTCCATTGTACAGAGACCTCCGTTCCAAAATACTGTTTCTATCACATTTCTTTCTATATATATCTTATTGCAAAATGTATTGATTTTTTAATGGATCTCTATTTGTATGTAAATATCTGAATTATTATTAATACCATTAATCCATTTATCCGGCTTGGAGAATTAAAAATTGAAAAATTCTATATCGAAAAACCTTCTAAGACGGAATCCCATTGGAAAGAAAAAAAATCGTTATGGTTTAGTTCCTTTTTCACCATGTCTGTCGTCTCTTGCAAAGTATTATTTATTTTCAAACGGATTATTAATTATTATATCCATTTTGCACCGATCAAGAAATTTTTCTGTTTAAAACAGGATTTCATCATACACAGATTCTTATAATTTGTTTACAGTACTGTATATCCTCCTTCCCCCGTTAGAAATATATACGTATTATTCTTTAAAGTAAATTTTAATTGTAGAATAATGGTAATTTTAAAATTTATGTATTTTCGGCAAAAATTGTTGATCCAAGGAGTTTGTTCCTTAAACAGATTTTTGCATGAATCAGACAGGGCGGATCAATGATTTTCATACAAGCAGGGTTGTGGTGACGACCATGCCAGAAAATTTCGGTCGGTGCAAACTTCTAGGAAAAATAAAGTACAGGACCAGAAATAAGCCTGGTTCGGCTTGGCCCGAGCCTCCAGAGAAAGCAATACCCGGGCACGACCCAGAAAAACTAATGATTAGACTCGACCGTCTCGAATCCATGTAGGCATCTAAATGGCATTTGAATGGGGAAAATGTGTTCTAAATGGCTGGAAAATTTTTAAATAAATCATGAAAAAAATTGAGTTTGAGTTGTAAATTTCGTTCAAACTCACAGATTTTTTGAGCTTTCGTTCAGTTCACGTTCGTTTATCAAAAAGTCAGTCAAGTTCAACTCACGTTCACAGAAAGTGAACTAAGTTCGCGAGTTTTCGTTCAATGAACGCGCTCATGCCCAACACTGGTACTAACATTTTATACATTGCAGTTTCTTTTCGTGTCTGTTCTATATATATATTATTGTGATCATTTTACTTAAAATTCCAAGATTATAAAAACAATACTCTCGCTAATATAACATAAAAATTCTAAATTATAGAGTCCATATCTTCACTTTACGTTTTTCATTACCTGTAAATATCAAGAATTCTCAACTATTAGTATTAACTGATTTAGAAAAAGAATAGTATATTAAAACTAGTTTTTTGTCACATGTATTGGAACCGCACTTTATCGCTAAGCCGAAATCTGTAACGCAAAGAAAGATTTTAAATTAAGTTTTAGTTATTTTGCCAAAATCACTATTATGACATTTTTAGTTAATATATTTTACATATTTGAAATATAATTCATGTTACATATTGAATGTAATATAAAATTGAAATACGTAATAGAATTTAGATATAGTACCCAATCTTTTGCAGTGTTTTCTTCCTTGGTTTTGATGATTTTAATCATTCTTCGAAAGTTTAAATGAGTTTTTGATTTTTTCGTTTCAAAAACACAATCCTTATTTTTATACATACTGTGTGCAGTACTGGAGGGGGGGGGGTGTAGTTATACCCTCTACTAACTCTGCCGCAAATCACTGTATAAAAATGTCACAAGTAACAATAGATTAGTAATCACATCTAATAATAATGCTGTACATAAATTTTGCTGAGGGAAGGGGGAAGTTACGTATAGCAATTGTAACATATTCTAAAACTTTTAGTACTAAACCCTAATTTCGACATCATATTTTTTCGGTAAATTTTACCTTCGTGTGTCAAACTGAAAGTCACTCGTTAAAGTACTTTAGAAATTACGCAGGTTTTATGTTTGCACCTCCTAATGTTAAATAAATGTTCGATCGTCGCAAAACAGATTACAAGACAAGTGTTTTTTTAAGCATAACTTAAAAACTGTTTGGCGGAATGAGCTTTAATTTTGAGTTCGAATATTTGAAAATTCTAGAAATCTATTTCTGTTAGGAAAGTTTTACGTTACAATTCATTTTTGTTTTCGAAAATATATACATTTTAATTTTTTTTTTTTTGAAAGGTAACAAAATATTTTAACTGGAGGGGGGGGAGGGGTATATGCGTTATTTATTATTAATAAGTAAAAAAAAGGGCACAATTTGCTTAACAAAATGAAAAACATATAAAGGTTTAAAATTTATACACCGCTAGGAGGGAATAGACAAAATTTTAGGGTGGTTGAAATTCAATAATTAAAAAGGAAAAATAGACTGAAAAGGACATTCTCACCCACATACATTAAATACAATAATCCTAACATGAAGTGAAAAATTAGCGAGTGCCAGGAATCAAACCTGGGTCCACAGCGTTCCGGGCTATCGCTCTAACCACTCAGCCACTCTAGCTGATTCTGAAACGCAATTTCTAAATAATAAACCATGTTGGAGAGAAAGTCGCCAACCATCTAACAGACAGCCTTGGATGAACGGACAACGGTGGATATATTTTTACTATTTCACCGATTTACGAATAAATATGTATGTCTGTATAATAATTTTTTATCTTTAAAAAAAGATTATCAAGATTATTTTAAAAGAAAATTATTAAAAGGTAAAAGATAATTAACTATAAATAGCTGCTAGATTAAATTTTCATTTATTAAATTTTATTTTTCTAAAAGTATAAGAAAATTTTCTGTTCCCTCTCCCCCCCCCCTCCTTTACAAAATTTAGATTCTGAACTTTGCATGCTTTTGCAATAAAATAGCTTGATGCGTGTTTGCTTGCATTTTTATCTTTGGCGACATAATTTAGCAACAAGTACGAAATAACTCCAAATACACTGCAGAAAGTAGTTAAACTAGTACAGTTTGAGAAGTAAATAAGTGACTACGACAGTACAATTATAACATATAGCAAATAATATAAGGAATTGAAATAAAACAATCGCAATAACTAACTTTAAATTAGTAAATAAAGTTCTTATCGGGAGTGGTAATTAACGAACTCCGAAGAGACAATCGACGCATATGTAATTCCTTAATTTCAAAATAACTGCACATTTTTAAAGTTCTTTTCGTGTATAATTGGTCCCTGTGTTACTAAAGATATTGATTTTTTCTTAATTCTTCTGTATTTTTGGTTTCAATATTTGCGACCACGCTAAACAAACATGTTGACTTACTGACGGTAGCCATCTTGAAATTTTTAGAGAGCTCTGATTGGTGGATTTCGAGCTGACATCTATCGTAGAGGATACAAACTACTGTCAGTTAGATCTTGAAGAAATTACGAGAGGCAATCTAGCAAACGGGACGATTTCGAGCTTTTTGCTCTTGAAAAACGTGTTTCGGATGAAATATCTGATATTGACTATGATATGAGAGTACGTGTGATAGCACCATGACATTTGAAGTAGTGTAATGTCATTAAAATGTATTTCATACAACTAATGCCCATATACAATCATGTATCGAAATTCGCTTGTGTGTACCTGTAAACGCGCGATAAATGCTACCTTCACAATTTCAATACAGACAGTTTGGTAGTAAACCTCAATAAATTTTGTGGCTTTCAAGCATATTTACAAAAATCAGAGCGCCGTCAGACTGGAGAATAGACATAGAAATAGACGTATGAACCGATGTTATAAATACTTTTTGATTGTTTTGCAAAACGTTAAAAATAAAATTATATAATTCATAGGAAACTAAATGACTCCAAAAAATAATTTTAATGTGATGACTTATCACATTCAAAAGCATATTCCAACGTTTTTGCTATCTGTCGTTTCAACACTGTTTTATTAATCATTAACAAGATCATTAAGATGCTTCATTTTTGACACAATGTAAGAATTATTAATACACTTGTTTTACCATTTTTTCAGATCTCGTTAATTAATAATCATCAAAGAGAGTAAAGTATCGAGACAAACCAGTTACTTTAAAACTGAATAAATTTAAAAACATTTCCAGATTGCACAAGATCAGAGCCAACATGGCTGATTCAGAATTATCTTTTAATTTCATTGCTGATTTAAAAAGTCCACTGTCGTTAAAATCATCAAGAATTATCGTATTTCAGTTACGGGATTTATCTATGTTAATTGCACTGAAGAATAATTAATAAGCGGCTTTGACATTAAGCTACTGCGATATATATAACAGAAGCGTATCAGCATTAAAATATCTGTTGAATATACACGATTTCGCTTTCTTTTATTTTATGAATTGATTATGAATTCAAATTTGGATTACAACTGTAAGCGGATTGGTGATTTTTCATAAAATAAATTAGAATGTATTTACTCAATACGTTGAAAGGGAAAATATTTATTAACATCTAGCCAAAGCATATTCGACCGTTAAAATCATAGTGATTTAAGTCACATATTATTAAATTTTCAACTTCAAACATTTTACTGTGATGTTGTAATCATATATATTTTATATTTTTAAGTCAAATGTTGTATTAACTATAAAACTTTCTTCTATATAAATCAAATCAATTAAATGATTCACATCGATTTAGCAAATAGATTTATATGTACATATATATATGAGGAGGTGTGTGGCGGAGTTGTATGGAAAAAAACGCATGGTTAATTTATATTAACAAAAAAAAGGTCGGGGCATTTTGATTTACACACACGTTTGATATTACACATTTTATAATGGACTGTGATGTGATATTATTATATGTATATTAATTTAGTTATATTTACATATTCATTATGTAATTAATTTAAATAAATTTATATTCATTAATATTAAGAATGTTTTTGATCTAATGCATTTGGATTAATGCCTACAGTGGACAATATCATATTAACTTCTAATGTGTTAATATAATACATGTTTTAAATTTTATTAAACGTTCTACTCTTACCACTTATATAAAGTGTATTTAATTTTTAACTTTGTATGAGGAAACATTATATGTTACTACTTAATTTCAATATTTAATTAATATTAATTTTAAATCCTTTGTATCTTAATTCAAATATTTAGTATTTTAAATTAATTTAATTTATGTGATGTTGCATTTTTCGCACAGCTATTTAATAGTTGCTATGTCATTTCATGGTACATATATTTTTATGTTGCTTTAATTATTAATTTTTCCATCTTATATCTTATTTTTAGCATAGAATTATTCATTAATAAATCCATTACTTTAATGTAATTGGATATTCTATTTATTATTTATTAATTAATTTCATTTATTTATTATTTAACTAATTGATATCATCTTTAGATAGTATTTGGATTAATTTTTAAATATTAATTATCATCCAATACTATTGGTATTCAGAGTATATTCTCTTTTTACACTTATAGATGGCAGCACCAATCTTTCTGTTGCTTTACAATAATATTCATATTATTCTAAAATCTACTCTGGCAACATAGTAAATCATTTTCTAAATCTAAATTTGGCAACATGTAATGATTTTTTGCAATTCATTCCCTCAGTTTGGTTGAGTTCTTTTTTAATCCAAATGGATTTTGTACTTTATGACTCTATTTCATGTTTTATCTGTATATTATTGGTATGGTTTCTTTCTTTTAATATTGTATTTTATTTTTTAATTTTTCACATGTTTGATTCAATGTTTATGAGTAGGTAGTCCCAAAATCATATTCTTTAGCAATGTTATGGCTAATATGATGATGAAACCACTCATTTTATTTGTGGAATTTAGGCATTTGGGACTTGAAAATTCTGTCTAAATTCCACAAATTTCATTTCATTCATTCAACGCATAATTTTTTTATGGAACCGTGGACAATGAAAATATGCTAAGCGTGAAATTTCGTTGAATTCTGTGCATTTAACCTATTGATATAAGCGTCAAATATTTTGATCAAATCATCGAATTTTGGCACTCAGCCTAGATGACCGCAACCAAAATTAAATAACAATCTATTCCTATCATGAGGATTCTAAAATTGATTTTTCGTTGAATTTTGCGTGCATAAACAGCTATAAGAATCACATAAAATCGAACAAATCATCAATTTGCAACACATCCTCTTGGGGATTTTTCTCAAGGACTAAACCGCACCAGTTCGCATAAGGATAGAACTCCATATGAAATTTCATTCAATTCTACACAGTAGTTCGTGAGTTAGGCCGCCCACAAAATGTACGTCACATACATATAGACAGACACACATATTCTAGTCAAACCGTGTTCAAGAACTTCTAAACTTATAAATTCATCTAAAACTGGAAGTCGAAATTTTTCTCGAATCCAATACTTTCTTCTGGTCTAGATAGAAGAAAGTAACAACATTTTAAAGGTGAATACACTAAATTTTATTCAAAACTAGCTAACCCGCCCGGCGTTGCCCGGGCCCGAGATAATTACAATCTCAGAGAAAGGCGTTAACCCCCTCCCTCCCCATACCCTCAAATATAATGAATAATTTGTTCAAGAGAACCACCGTCACGTACATTAACGCGATCATTAAAAAAAAAATTACATTTTTCTGATAATTAGAACATAACGAAGACGCTACGCTAAAATAGCTGGCAGATGACACCCCTTCCCGACCTCAATTTCAAATCTATATCTTAATTAGTTACCTAAATATTTGTTCCTTAGTAAAATTTGGCAATTATTTCCTTTCATTTTCGCAAACTAAATGAGAGGGATCGGCCAGAGAAACAGATCTCTTTGTAGTTCAGTTTTTAATGAAAGCCGATCCCTGTCTGAAAATTTCTCGGATCATTTTCACTGGCGCCGGCAGATTTTTGGCAGTTTTTTGCGTAAATTAAAAAAAAATTACCAACCGAATTTTTCAAAAATCACATAGTCAGATATATAATATTTTTTTTACATATGCTCAGAAATTTTCAATCTGATATCTCAATTAGTTTTCTTAAAATTCGCTAATTAGTTAAATAATTTTGAATTCGTTCATTTCCGGTTGCAAATCTAATGCGCCAGTCCGTTTCTTTCGCCATTTTGATTTAAAAGATGATATTTTAGAAGCGATGGTTAATGAGAATCTAATTAATATCTAGGCTAATTATCAAAATATTAAAATTCTGAGGCTCAGGTGCACATGGCGGACTATCAACACCTAAATTTCCAGCCTTCTAGGTGGGCTAGATTTTCCTAGCCATCGCCAACAAACACACACAGAGCGAAACTTTCTTTTATTAGTATACTAGCTGACCCGCCCGGCGTTGCCCGAGCCCTTGTAATAAACTTAAATCTCTTAGAAAACGGAACTCTGGCCACGGTCTACGATGGCTTCGGAACCGTATACCTAGCATGCTCGTACGCTCTAGAAAATCTTTTATTTCCTCCTACCACCGCCAGGGGAGCATTCTGTTCTAAACAAACCTCTTTCCGAACGAACTTATGAGACAGGTCCCCGCTGCCTACGTTACTGTATAGTAGGCGCACTGCAAAATTGAGCTCGTTTCGAGATTAGAACATTATTAGCCCTGCAATAAGGCACAGTTAGAGAAAATAACCTTGAGTGAGGTGCCGAGGGGAGGGGATGTTCAAGTGTCCTTCAGAAAATGATTAATTAGAAGGCCCACTATGTATGCATAAAAATTCGTTCGTTTTGTTAAGGTAAGAACTTAATTACAAAGTTGGCTTAAACTCTTATTTGTAAATAGTGGTAACCGCTACTCATAAATTTAATTTAATGTTATAAAGGGTGACTATTAAGTTAAATATAATGTTTGGAATCACTTGCGTTGAAATCGGAAAGATAGTTGCTGATATATAGAAACAGGGCATAGTTAGAGAAAAACCTTGAAGAAGGGGCCGGGGGGCGAGGGTTGTTCAAGTACCCTTCAGCAAATGACCAATTAAGAGGAGCACTATGCATCTTTCGAAATTCGTTCGTTTGCTTAAGCTAGGAACTTAATTACAAATTTGGCTTACCCAATTATTCGGAAATAGTGATAATCGCTACTCATAAATTTAGTTTAATGTTATAAAGAGTAACTATTAAGTTAATTATAATGTTTGGAATCACTTGCGTTGAAATCGGAAAGATAGTTGCTGAGATATGGGAACGGAGCATAGTTAGAGAAAAATCCTTGCAAGAGGTGCCGTAGGGGGGGGAGGGGGGTGTTCAAGTGCCCTTCAGCAAATGACTAATTAGGAGGACCACTATGCATCTTTCAAAATTCGTTCGTTTGCTTAAGCTTTGAAATTAATTACAAATTTGGCTTACACAATTGTTCGGAAATAGTGGTAACCGCTACTCATAAATTTAGTTTAATGTTATAAAGAGTGACAATTAAGTTAATTATAATGTTTGGAATCACTTGCGCTGAAATCGGAAAAATAGTTGCTGAGATATGGAAACGGAGCAGAGTTAGAGAATAAAGGAAACGGAGCATAGTTAGAGAAAAAAACCTTGAAGGAGGTGCCGTAGGGGGGGGGGGGGGGGGAGGGGGGATGTTCAAGGGCTCTTCAGCAAATGACTAATTAGGAAGACCACTATGCATCTTTCAAAATTCGTTCGTTTGCTTAAGCTTTGAACTTAATTATAATGTTTGGAATCACTTGTGTTGAAATCCGAAAGATAGTTGCTCAGATATGAAAACGGAGCATAGTTAGAGAAAAAAACTTTGAAGGGAGGGCCGGGGGGCGAGGGGTTGTTCAAGTGTCTTTCAGCAAATGACTAATTAGGAGGACCACTATGCATCTTTCAAAATTCGTTCGTTTCCTTAAACTTTGAATTTAATTACAAATTTGGCTTAAACTGTTATTCGTAAATATTGGTAACCGCTACTCATAATTTTTGCTTAATGTTATAAAAGGTGACTATTAAATTAATTATAATGTTTGAAATCACTTGCGTTGAAATCGGAAAGATAGTTGCTGAGATATGGAAACGGAGCAGAGTTAGAGAAAAAAAACCCTTGAAAAACGGACCGGGAGGGGGGTGGGGGTTGTTCAAGTGGCCTTCAGCAAATAACTAATTAGGAGGATCACAATACATCTTTAAAGATTGATTCATTTGGTTAAGCTAAGAACTTAATTTGAAATTTGGCTTACACTATTATTCGGAAATTCTGGTAACTGCTTTCTAGAAATACACCTTGAAGCTTAAATGTAATTAGACCCTTGCCCCTCTTCAATCCCGCAAGTATAAAAAAGAATCTGTTAAATAAAGTTTTCTGTACTAACAATCTCCATCATAATAATAAATGTCATGTAAAAAAAACCCGACTAATTGTTATGAAGAAAAATGTGCCTGGAAAATATTTCAATCAATGGGACGTATGTGTAATTTGTCATGTACAGGTGGCGCGACATTCGCATGGCTCCTCTACGCTGATAACTTCAATCCATATTGACATTATTTAGTTAGAAATCCTTATTTATGCATCGCTACTCTGGTTTATTTAATTACTTCTGTGAAGAATCGATGCAACCAACCAGTGAACCAACCAACCCCAGAGAATAAAAGCGTATTTTTGATGATAGTTCTTTGTGCATTTTAATGAATATTTCAAAAAGTATTTAAAATATTAAAATTCTGAAGTAATGTTGCACCAGGAGAGGGTTTGGACTACCTAAATCTAAATTTCCAGCCTTCTAGGTGGGCTAAATTTTCCTAGCCATCGCCAACAGACACACAGACACACAGACACACACACAGAGCGGAACTTTCTTTTATTAGTATAGATATTTAAAAAAAATCATTAAAAATTAAATTTTCTTCATTTCACTACCTGCAAATATGTTTCATGTAAAGAAAATCATTTTCTCATCCATCATTATTCATCTCCTCTGTCTACATGTAAGAAGAATTAAAATAAAATTTTTGTTCTGCATTTAACTTCCTTAGGCGGTATGAAACAACTTTTCATCGCTTCAGGATCGAGGCCAAGCGTACTTGTGAACTAAACACTGGGGGTTCCGCATCAGTTGAACAATGGATCAGGATGTATGCAATCTATAACACCTCAGGGCTTGTGGTCAAGAAAGTGGAGTTGAGCACAGTAGGACATCATTCGTCTTCGATTGCAGCACCTCGAAGTTAATTTATTGTTTTAGTAGTTATAACAATTGTTATATTACTGTTGCTCACTTAACGTAAAACCTTCTTGTAAAAATCCACAAATGTGGTATATTTAAATTTTTTATATGCATTCTTATTATATATACCCCGTGTGTATGTAACCTTTGTTTTCACTCTTTGATACTATTTCTATGAAAAAGTTTGGCGCATAATTATCTGTACAGATTTTTAAAAATGATGTATCTTCTGAAACTGCCTTTTGTTATTGAACCCCGTGCTCTTGTATTAATAGCAAAATTTTGCATGCCAAAATTTTAGCATGCATAGAGTACAGTGTGATTATAAAAAAAACTATCCCGATATATGAGCCCTTAACTATCATACTGTTCACAGAAACTGAATGAAATTTTGGTTTAAAGTATTTTGAGGTATGCGCTCAAGAATCATGTGAAAAAGAACAGTTAAATTCTAACAGTTACGGTTACAGTGACAAAATTTCGAAAATTTCAAATGGTAACACCTACTTTTTTTTATTGGAATGTGATCTTCATAGTGAAAAACCATAAAAAGCGTTGGAACGGTACCTGTAGCACGAAAATCGCCGGCGCTAGACAGACTAAAAAGAATAGTGAAAACAACCAATAAGGACAGAGAAGCAACAGAAAACAAAACAATTTATTGTGTTTCATATATTTTCCATTTCACACACGACGACACTTTACATGCGGCAGATGGTGGATAGTACTGAACAATAAAATGTTTTACTTTCTGTTGCTTCTCTGTCCTTTATTGGTTGTTTTCCCTTTTCTTCTTAGTCTGCCTAGCGCCTGCGATTTTCGTGCTACAGGTACCGTTCCAACGCTTTTTATGGTTTTTCACTATGAAGATCATATTCCAATAAAAAAAGTAGGTATTGCCAATTGAAATTTTCGAAATTGTGTCACTGTAACCGTAACTGATAGAATTTAACTGTTGTTTTTCACATGATTCTTGAGCGCATACCTCAAAATACTTTAGGCAAGAATTTCATTCAGTTTCTGTGAACGGTATGACAGTTAGGGGCTCATATATCGGGATAGTTTTTTATAATCACCCTGTACTTTGATACTGGAGGATGTAAGTCCGTAAGTATTAAGTATTATTCTGTGTACCACCGAAATCGGATGGGCATTGGGCATTCTTGTTGAACTTATACGCTTTCGTGTACTATGGAACTAACCTGATTTAATAAAGACTTTCTACTCACAATGTACCACAATAACATTTCTGAATTTTTAATAAATCCTCTAGGATCTAAATACTATGATTATCTAATTATATGCTCATGATCACGGAGAAAAAATTACATTTGATTTACTGTCATAATAAATTAAAAAGCGGTAAAATATATACTGGTGCTATGTACTGGTAATTTCATAAATTTATCTCATATACGGTACATCCTATTTAACATCGCACCAAGAGTGGTGTGGGTGGTATCCCGGCACCAGCCGGCAAGCTCCGAAAGTGTTTTGTGACTTTGTTTATTATCATCGCTAAAAAATCGACAATCGATAGAAAAAAAAAATATTTTGCCATCAGATGCCATAAAAATATGTTATATTTTATTATTTGAAGTTCCTTGATTCTTTTACCCATCTACGGCAAAGTAAATAAATCGTTCAAATGTGAGGATTACAAGCAGTTAAATAGTTCCGTACATTAAATTTATTTATTTCTAACTGCAATAGTAAAAAATCGTTGTTGAGAGAATAGTAAGACTTTGTAAAAATCTATACAACATAGGGATGTGTATAGCTATATATACTAGCAAAATATAGATGAATGTAACAAAGCTGCCACTGGCGACTATTTTTATATTCTATTGGCACCACTATTTTTAAAAGATAAATTTTGTAGTACATTTTTCTTGCACATTTTATCAAAGCTTATGCGAAAGATTTTTGTTTTGACAAAGTGATGCTAGACAGAACTAAAAAAAACTAGTCGCCAGTTGCAGCCCTGATATAATGAACATTCAGACAGATATGAACACTACAGAGTAACAAATATCAACATTCTGTATGGCTTTTTGTAAGCCTCTTCCAAATCTGTTTATGGTGACTAAAAAAAAAAAAAGGAATGAATAACACCACATTACGCGAGTATGTTGGTGAATGCATTGTCAATAATTGTGTTTTTCCTGGTAGTAATTATTGAATGAATAGACTTAGACTAGGATTTAAAAAATATTCAGACATTTCATTTCCAGCTTTCATTCGGAAGTTTACATTGAAATGGCCTGAGATAATTAAATTTTAACGTAGCTCGACATACCTAGTCATATGTAAGAGATTGGAATATGATATAACACAAGACATTTGAAAAGAAAATTCAACACAATTTTAATATAAAACGTAAATAGTTAAACAAAGTATAATAACTGTTCAAAGAAAATATACTCGTAAACGTAAAACAATACCACATGTCATATTTGAATTTTATTGGAATGAAAAACGATAAATATTTCTCACAATAAACCAAAGACTTTCTACAAAGTTTAAACTTGGCTGAGTGCACACCATGCTTCGGAAAGAGGTCGCAGAGTTGCTCACGAGAAGTCACTTGCCAATCAATCATATTTGACGTAACAGTAGACATTTTTAAGGCGATTTTCAGAAAAAAAAGATAAACTTTCTGACTCATTATTAAGCATAAAAGAATAATATTTTTAGGCATGATTAATAAAATGATTTGTAATCGAAAGGATTTTTCACTATAAATGATTTACATATTGAGTTATAAGCGATTCTTGTCTATGTCTTGGAAGTATTCTGTGAATTATTTTTAAATAATTGCCTTCAATAATTGAATTCAATTGGAATGGAAAACGTTGAATATATTTATCACTATGATTCGTCTTACCTAAAACAAAGACCTTGTAATAAGTTTAAACTTGGCATTGTACCAAGTGCCCTTCGAATGGAGTTCGCAAAGTTGCAACGTCGCCTTGGTTCATGCCGCGTTTTTCTAAATTTTTTTAATTAATATCTCAGATAATTGCCGGCAATTTTTTCAAAAATCATTATCAACTATCCTTGCATGATTCCGCATCGATAGGTACATTGAGCGCCTGTCAAATTCCCACCTGAGCGCCCGCAAAGTAAAGTTTGTGTGTAATGGGAAAATGCAATTTTCTCAAAAACTATGTGACCTAAGATAATCGCTATAGTTTTCCTGCAAGGTTTAAATAAATTCCTACTATCCCTAATTTTTTCATAATTTTAGTTTCAGTAGATTCGGAATTAGGAGGTGGGGGAAGACTTACTTCAGCAGTACGTTTTCGACGATATCTCTGAAAATGTAATACCTTAAAGTTAAACAAATATATTTTTGAGTTCAGTGTTGTGAAATCTTTCGAACGATATCACACACGATATACAAAAAATTGATTTTTTAAGTAACTTAATTAATTCTCGGCTAATCTCAGCTAATTACTGAAAATTTGTTTTGAAAATGATTATCAAAAATCTTTAGATGATTCTTCGTCGATAGGTACTTCGAGCGCCCCTCAATTCTTTCGCTGTGCGATCGCTAAGTAAAGTTTGTGTGTAACTGTAAAATGCGATTGTCTAAAAAACTATGTGATCTAGGATAATCGCTATAGCTTTCCTGCAAGGTCTAATTAAAGTGCTACTACCAGTAATTTTTTCATAATTTCAGTTTCAGTAGATTCGGAAATAGAGGGAGTGGGACATATTTTTGCCGTTCATTTTCGACGAAGTCTCTGAAAATATAATACGTAACATTAAAACAAATATGTTTTTGAATTCAGTGTTACAAGATCTTTCACACGATACCCTTCACGTTATACAAAAGAAATTTTTTTTATCAAGTAACTTTTGTAGCCTCCCGAAATTTTTCATAAAAATGTGTTTGAATGGCTAATAATCCAGAAATATGTGGGTCAATAACCTTTATAATTCTCCCAAGTTTTAACTTTTCACGTTCCATAATTTACGAGAAAAACGGCTCTGACAGACTGACAGACAGATAGACACACGAGTGATCTTATAACGGTTCCGTTTTTACTTTTTAAGTTCGAAATTCTAAATCAGATGGTACATATTTTTCATGTGTATATTTTTTGTATAAACACATTGCTGTCAGATATGCAGAAAGTGTCGTTCGAATGGTTCCCTGGGCCAGGCGTCAAACTGGTGTTTTGTGATTGGTGATTTATCGGAGCGGTCAGTTATCATTGCCATTGCACCGACAATCGATGGAAAAATGAAAAGTAAATATCACAAAGTAGGAAATATAATAAATACTAAACACATATTCTGCGCCGATAATCCTATTAATATTTTGACTTATCTAAATAAATTCCGTGCACTTTGGGCCAATATTCATAATTAGACGCTTGCAAACCGCTATGACTTTAACATACTCTTATTTGCTAACAAACATTTGCAGAGTTTATTATCTGTGAAGTACAGTCAAAATAATAGTTTTCTTCATTCAATTTCAGCTTATTCAATAGTATTAAATGCGTTAAGATCTCAAAAATGAAAGAAATTGTAATTTATGACAAATGACTTTTGGAAAGTAAAATATTTTCCCCGTAATTTTAACGGTTCTACAATATTGTTATCTCTTACACATCTCTAGGTATGTCGAGATATGTGAAAATTTAATTATCTCAGGTCATTTCAATGTCAAATTCGGAAACAAATTAGAAATGAACTGTCGGAATATTTTTTAAGTCCTGGTCTAAGTCCATTCATTCAAGAATCTACTATCAGAGAAATCACATTTATTCGCAATGTGTTCACCAACATCCTCGTGGAATATGGCGTTATTCGTTTATATTTTAGTCATCATAAACAGCTTCGGATAAGGTTTTAAAATGGTCATACAGAATGTCGATATTTGTTATTATTTAGGGTTTATATCTCTCTGAATGTACATTAAATCCATCCATATTTTGCTAGTGTATATAGGGTAACTATAGGATATATGGCCATAGTGTTTGAAGATTGAAATCAAAATTCTTAAAATACAAATACAAGAAATATTTATGCATATTTAAAATTCTTATACATATAGGGGAAGGCCGGGCAAAGTGGCCAGGGTGGGCAAAGTGGTCACCCAATATAATGACGTCACCAGAGCGCTGGCATTGCGTGGTTTGTGGTCAAACTATTTCGTTTGATGGCAGTGAGTAACCAGACAATCGTTGAACAAGGTGGTTCCATGTTTTATAATTTTAAAGTGGGGGTTTCCAGTTTTTGAAGTTTGTGATCTAAGGTAAGTGACTTATATTACATACAATTAACAATAACCTGTTGTACTTGCATTTATTTATTGATTGTGTAAGGAAAGAGCATGTTTTCAGCTTCACATTGGTGGGTGAGTGGTCGCTGACTGTTCATTAGTTTCAACTGTAGAACGTATTTTCTGTCATGGCTCCCAAACGGGCAAAATGGTCAGGCAGGGTTGCCAGGTTGGCTTTTTTTTTATTCAAAAATTTCGAATTCTTACCGGAAATTCTGAAAGAAAAAGTTTTACTTTAAGTATTCAGGAAATGTCTGTCATTGAATAAAGAAAATAATATTGTAGAGGATTTCTGGTATGAATTCGAAATTTCGAAATTTAAAAAATGTCAAACTGGCAACGCTGTGGTCAGGATAGTGGCCGTCTGGTTGGATCAAGTGATGAAGGTTGAATCAGGTGCAATGTTTGTCACCTCTAGGCTCATGAGGCCTGTTCACTTCGCGAAGAAGATGACGTGGAGTTCATTTGCGAAAAATGCAGTGTTTGATTCTGATTTATCATTTTTTATTTAGGTTTATCAAACTCTTATTGGATTTTCATACCATTTTCAATCTTTCATTATGTTTCATACGATTTGTTATGACAATAAAAATGTTCTAATCATTTAAATAGTGATTTCAATCTTTTTACACCAGAGGAGGCAAAGTGGCCATTGAGTGACCACTTTGCCCGACCTAGACGGGCACAGTGTTCATTTTGACCTTTTTTTGGAAAAAATCAAATTCTCACTTCCACTTTATTATTTCGTAAAAATTATAAATACACTTACATTTCTAAATAGTTACTCTAGTTCTATGCAAATTGTCAGTTATGTATATGTATTTTAAGGGGTAACAAAAAATTACAAAACCTTAGGGTGACCACTTTGCCCGGCCTTCCCCTACAGTATATGTAAAGTTTCAGATTCTCCAAGAAAAGAAAATTAACTTTGTTGTGTGGTGCGCTATAAATTTCATTTTATGGTCATAATTCTTTTCCAGAATCTTATAAGATTATATATATTTTTTACAACCGTGGCGTACTGCCCTCCCTCGCCCCCCCCCCCCCCGCCTTAGCTACGCCACTGCATATACTCATCATATTTTGGACAAATCATAATTAAAAATTGAGAACTAAAAGTGGGAAACAAAATTGAAATTAAAATGGCAGATGGCCATCTCTCTTTTACAAGAAAGGAAAAGTGAAATTAAAACATTTCTTATACTTAATCTTGAAAAACATACTGCAATTTGTAAAGTGCTTTAAAATTCCATATACTAAAAGATAAATGTAACGTACGTACTGCAAAACATTCAGCTACCTAATTCAACAAAAATATTCAAACACTAAATTAAATAAACATTAACATTTCACATACTTTTTATAATCAAAAACTGCACGTCGCAATGAATGAACTCGTTGAACAATTTTCTGCAAACAAAGTTTATGCTGCGATCTATGATCAAGTTGTGGAAATATTTAGACTGATCGTCCCTCCTCTATGGCCATCTATATCCTAGATTTATCCTAGCTATACACAACTCTTTACGTGATGTAGTTTTCTACAAAGTGTTACAAATCTTTTAGTAACGACTTTTTGTACTATTGCAGTTAGTACATCTGGTCTACAAATTGAAACAGTTTTTATATACTTTTGATGAAACGCCTATTTTCTTATTATACTAACTCTTTCTAATGAAAGGCAGTATTTGAAAAAATTTTATCACGTCACATTTTTTACATCTTTCAATATTCACATTTTTAATTCTATAATATATCTATCATGTCATATTCAACCTACCCGCATCATCAACTTGGAGTCTATTTTCTTGTGTTTTTGTGAACTAAAGTGGTTTTGTTTTTGATAAAATGTCTAATAGAGTGTGTAAATTAAATTCTGATCATTTTTGTTACATTTGTGGACAATTTATATTCGCAAAAAAAAGGAAGTTCGATATCGGAATATCTTTTAATAGCATATTTACATTATTTTGGATTCTCAGTGCATAATCAAGATAAAAAGTGGGTCCACTCTTTTTTGTAAAAGCTGTAGGTTTACTCTTATAAGCTGGGCTTTGGGAGAAAAAAAAGTATCTTCAATATGGATCACCAATGCAGTGGAGAGAACCTTCAAATCACGAAAATGACTGTTATTTTTGTTTGACAAAAACTGCAGGCTTTAATTTAAACAATAAACATAAAATTCAATATCCTAACATTTCATCAGTTTCGAAACCGATATCACATTCGGAAACTTTGCCACATTGTATATGTCCAGGTATATCAAGTGCGAGTTGCCAAAATAGTGTTTATTGATCTGTTTACGATCTGTTTATTGAGGAAATAAATGATGACGAGTTTGTAATCGAAGATGATAAAACGCCACAATTAATAAACTATATTGAGTTGAACCACCTTGTGCGAGACTTGCAACTATCTAGATCTAAGGTAGAGATTCTTGTCTCTCGTTTACAACAGTGGAACGTATTGATACCAAATACCAAAGTAACTAATTACCAAAGTCGAATTTTCAGCAGTTATTTCACCAAAAAGGATGATTTTTGTTCTTGCCATGATATTCCCGGACTTTTTAAAGCGATGATTCAAAATTATGGTCCAAATGAATGGCGTTTATTTATCGATTCATCTAAGTATAGCTTGAAAGATGCATTACTTTATAACAGTAATATAAAACCATCTTTACCAATTGGCCATGCCGTAAACAGTAAAGAAACCTATCAAACAATGTCTCTTTTAATGAAAATGATAGAATATGAACAGCACAACTGGAAAATATGTGGCGATTTAAAAGTAGTCAGAATGTTACTGGGCTTAGAGTGCGGGTATGCCAAATATTCATGTTTTTTGTGCCTGTGGGATAGTCGAGCTAAAGACCACAATTACATCAAAAAATATTGGCCTGTACGAAATGAATTTACTCCAGGAAAAATGAATGTGAAATATACATCTTTAGTGGATCCGCAAAATATAATTTTGCCACCATTACACATTAAATTGGGCCTAATAAATAATTTCGTCAAAGCCATGGATAACAACAGTGCTGCTTTTAAATATTTACACAAAATTTTTCCAAGTATTTCAGACGCAAAATTAAAAGAGGGAATTTTTGTCGGTCCATAGATACATAAACAGATGCAAGATAAGGACTTTGAAACTTTTATCTACTAATGAAAAAAATGCTTGGGATTCCTTTACAGCGGTCGTCCATGGATTGTAAGGAAATCATAAAGATGAAAATTATGAAAAAAATATTGCTGTTTTATTAAAAAAGTATCATGCAATGGGTGTGAACATGTATCTGAAGATACATTTTCTCCATTCACACCAGGATTTTTTTCCTGAAAACTTGGGTGCCGTGAAAGACGAGCAGGGCGAGCGTTTTCACCAAGGCCTTAAAATTTTTGAAGACAGACACAAAGGTTTTTGGGACGAAAGTATGTTAGGGGACTACTGCTGGTCTATTTTAAGAGAAACAGATCAAGAAAATTATAAAAAAAGAGTAAAATCAATCATTTCTATTTTTTTCTTTTTATATTTAATGTTATTATTTTTTTAAGTATTTAATAAATATTTTTTAAACTAGACGTGACAGATTTTTTTTTCAATAATTTTCCTGTACTCAGTGCACTAGAATCTATGAAAAAATACACATTTCGTCGAAAGTATATAAACTATGTAAACCAGTGTAATCAATCAATTTAATGTATGGAACACTTTGAGCGCGAGTATTTCTCACACTGGAACGATTTATTTTTCTTGAAATTGGTAATTATTTTGTGCAATGCTTCTCAAATGTAAGTTTTTAAATTAAAATTTATCAAATTCAGCCATATTTTAAAATCGATATATATTCTTTAAAAAAATAACGCTTCTTGCATACTTATTTCATTTTTGAGTAGAGAAAAAAGAAAAGAATAAAAATTAATTTGTTTCTAGTATTTACAAAATTATTTAATCTATAAAATTAATAATTTAAAAAAATAAATAAATATTTTTTTAGAGTAATATTTTAAAAACTCTCTCCCAAAATATTGAAGATAATTTAATCAATATTTGTACGGACTCTCATAAATTTATCTTTTATTTAAATTTAGACCATATAAATTTAAATATGAGAAATCTAAAAAAAAAACATCCTGAGATAAATGGAATTAAAGTTTTAAGTACTCCTTAGACAACCACATACAGTATGATACAAAAAAAGCTATGTAGTTTGATCTAACTATTGTATTTACATGTGGTTTGCGTTTTTTTTAGCCTCCATAGTATTTATTATACCAAAAAGGGGAAAATAGTAATATTTTCAGGATATTTGTACCCAAGACAATATTAACACTTAATCAAGTCCTAATGTATTTTTCAATTTGCTGAATAATTACTTCTATGTTTTATAAAGTTAAAGTGGCTATCCAAATAACAAAAGTTAATATTTACTGAAATATAAGGGATAAGTCTAACAATTTTCCAATTTTTTTTTTTATTTTTATTATAAATTATTGGTTCGGATAAATAGCCATTCTTTAAATTTAAAGAATGAAAAGAGTATTTGAAATAAAAGAATCTTCAAAAGTGTAAAGAGATTTAAGCGAAATGCTCGTTTGTTTTATTACTAAATGCTGAAACATAAATGAAATGATAATAGTAAATGTAGAGACATATACTATCATTATTACATGTAGATAAATACAAAAATAATTGTTAAGACAAATTAATAGCCAATGTAAAGACATGTCATATTTTTAATCCATTTACATCATCAGTGCATATATGCGAGAATTCCAGGAATTATTTTTATTCAAAAATTTTGAATTCATATAGTCTGAATTTATACTCTTTTACAGTCTGAATTTATAGTCATTTATAGTCTGAATAATATTTTTTGCTTCATTTAATGAGAGATGTTTCGTGATTACATAATGTCGGAATTTTATTTTAGGAATTTCAGAGTAAAAAAGAAATTCCAGAAAAGCAGTCATGTATGCGTTAGCCAGGCCCGAACCCCTTAACAAGATATAATTATTTTCAAATCTTATAAAAATATAATATTATATAAAAGAACAGTATGTTATATATAAAAGAACAATTAAAATATTTCTCCTGTACAAAGTTTTCAATTCAAATAACTGCAGCTATGTTGATTACCAATTGTGTTCATTACAAAGCATAGAGTCCACGGATCTTCTGCAAATAAAGTTTATTCATTTTCCATTACATAGTTAGACTGATTAGTTTCAGTTGCTGCATATGATTACCAAATAGACTTAGAGTTATTTAAAACATTCAACATCGATTTGGATACTTATTGTTTGTTCTGTTCTTTGGATATATTTCAACTGTAATTCCGGAATTATATTTACATTTGCTGTATCTCTATTATTCAAAAATCATAATAGTATCTCGAGTGTCAATGAAATTTATAGTTAAAACAATGTAGTACCTAATAATTTCTTTATTCTAATACAAATTATTTACTTTTGATTTAATTTCTAATTGATTGTACTTACAAATATTTGTATATTTTGAAGTATATCCCAATTATATATAAAAGTAAAACAATCTACTTCTGAAAATTAATTCGTTCAAAATCCTTAAATAAATCAGAATTCAAATATTACATATAATTTCAATATGAAACTGTAAACTCTAGGCATATAAATTAAATTTTATACATCTGCGTTAACATTTATAATTTAAAGTTAGTAAACATTAACAGAAGTTCTGTGTTTAATTTCCTCGTCTCTTTCACCTGGACCTCATATAGAGATTCAAACTAAATTTATAAATATGAGGTTTTTGAAACAGGTTTTTGACGAAATTCTATTTTTAATTAAACGTGTTAAACATCAAGATCTCACATGTTTTATAAATTATTTCATTTTACTCAATATTTTTAATGATTTATGAGCAAGAGGGTTAAACAAAATAATTTTAATTTAATTAATGGTGTTTGTTGTTGTTGTTGTTGTTAATTCTACAAAAAAAAACTCTCCAGAAAAAAACCTGTAATCTAGTTTCTCTGTTTCACCCTTAGATGAATAAACGAAAGTTACGACTGTAATAATCAGCGAACTCGAGTCCTCTAATGGTGGTTTTTGTTGTTGTTGTTGTTAATTCTACAAAAATAAACTCTCCAGAAAAAACCTGTAATCTAGTCTTCTCTCTGTTTCACCCTTAGATGAATAAACCAAAGTTACGACTGTAATAACCAGCGAACTCTAGTCCACATGTTACAATTGGGAAAACTCAGCAAATCTTTACGTATCAAAATATCACACAAATTTTAGTTCACAAAGAATAACAAGTTGGAAATTATACGTCAAACGTTACAAACGAGGTGCGTTCGTACGCACGTTTTAGAATTAAATTCATGATATCCCGTGCGCAGAACGGGTTAAACAGCTAGTTAAGTATATATTTTATGACACTGTTCATACAAATATCTTAACTAGTTATATAAATATTCAGATATATATGTATCAGCTAGTTATATAAATATTCAGATCTTGATGATTTTTAATTCTGTGAAATGAATTATATCGTCTGCAGATTAATTTCTGTAATAAAATAAGTATCTCGGTCGCTTGACGATTAAACTTCGGAAGCTCCTATAACAAAAAAGCACCGATTAAAAAAAAAAAATTCAAATTTCTTAATAAATATTTTTATTAATATCTCCTAAAGTTTTGATTCGATTTTAATAAAATTTGAAATGTCTCGACAAAATTCTGCAAAGATAATATATATTAAATTGCAAACCATTTGGTTGGGTAGTTTTTGCGTTGTTATATGCGGACAGACAGACAGACAGACAGACGGACGGACAGACGGACGGACCAAACGACGACTATAGGTGCTACGTATTTATATAATTACGAACGCACCTAAAAAGAGCTGGTGGGAGAGGAGAAACTATGGAAATACAAAAGAACGTTATGAATACGAAAATAATTTATAAGTAAAATTACAGAGTAAAATAAACGCAGTCTGTTGATGAACAAATGCTTGAGAACTAATTCGCTATCAAGGTAAGCATCAGAAGTTCGGGACACTAATTTGTCTTAAAAATTTTAGATTAATAGAAGACGAAAGGAAGGAAATAGCCTTGATGTAATTAGGTGCAAACTCTCAAAAATATAAAAGAAAAATGAATTTAAAAATATTTCAAATACTGTTACATCTGTTTAAAAGGTTTTGTCGTGTCAACGAGCCAAGCGCCGTGGTCGAGTTCTTATAGTGTTATGCTTCTGTATATGGGCTGTTTGGGTTTATAACCCCTGCAGTCCTTTTACTTCAGATTTTTCTTTTCTATTTTTATTCATTTTATAATGTTTTAAAGTTGCTTTATAGCTTTCATGATAAATGGAATTATCTTCATTAATTAATTACAATTAATTTTCATACTAATAAAACTTATCATATTTATTTCTAATATTAAAATAAAATACTTGTTAAATGTGATAATATGGATTTTTTAAATTCTATTAAAATTTTACATTACAGCGTTTTTTAACATTTAAAATTTCATTTCAATGCAATATTATGAAATATGTTAAATTTTGTAAGCAGTTAAATAATAAGAATTGTGCGAAATTATTCGTTTTCGCAGAGATAATCTATCCAGCTATATTTTATGAAGTATTTCAACTTTCAATTATTATGAAGAATTGCAAAGCATATTATAAGATGTGAAAATTTAAAGTGGAAGATATTCGAAAATGTACAAAATTTAATAAAAATTCGCTATTTCATTTAAAACAAATATCTGCACTTATATTTACGGAAGAGGTTATATAGTTACGTGTGGTTTGTCGTCAAGTTTTGTAAATAATAAAATATAAAAATGTGAATCTATTTTTTACTGAAAGAATAGGTAAGTATTTTAATATGCTAACATAATTTCCATGTACTGCAACTAGTGCCATAATCATGTGTCTCTCGTGTTTTTATTATGTACATTTACCCCAAATTTACCCCAGTGTTCATATGTTGTTAAAATAGGCAATCATAGCAGGAAAAATATGTATAATTATACAAAATGAGCAATTTACTTCCGAAAAATTAATTTTAAGAGAATTATATTTTAAGAATTTAATTTTAAAAGAATTATATTTTAATAAATTAATTATGTTCATTAAATATTTATGTTTCACCAATGATGTTATGGAAAAAATTTTAATAAAATTTCTAGAAGCTCTTTTTATCACATTTGAACAAATAATTTATTTTAATAGAAGAAAATAAATTAGATATGTTTTATTAATATAAAAATTTAGTTTTATCAAGAGCATTCCATTTATCATGAAAAATATAAAGCAATTGATGAAACATTATGAAATAAATAAATATATAAAAGAAAATCTGAAGTAAAAAGACAGCATGAGCTTTGAACCCAAACCACCCAGCCAGTCTTAAAAAATGTCTTCTTAAATTTTAAGCCTTATAAACTTTTAAAATCCTACTTAGGGGAAATTTTCGAATTTTATCATGTTCTTAAACATACTTAAAATTTATGGCGACAATTTTTAAAAACGCACTACATTGGCATCAGATGTCTACTTTATGATGATGAAAACCGTATCTTGATAATTATATTGGGTTATGAGTAAACATTTAATTAAATTTCCCCATAGGTTAACATGGGATTTCCCGATCGGGGAGAATCGGTGAAGTGGCCCCTTAAGACAGCAGCTGGGATATCTATAATGGTTATTTTCTCATTAGTGTCTCTATTCTTCGCCAGCGGGACACATGTGTCCCGTTGGTAGTTAAGGATTAAGGCTTGAACATACAACACTAGCAGCAAAATCAATATTGTTTACATTGGGCCTCAACATTACGTCAATATTCTGTTCATCGAAAGTACTTCAAATGAAATAGCAAAACTAATTAAATATTGGCTTTGCATTGGAAAGATTCGAAATGAATTATCTGGATTGCATTAATAATGGCTTTGCATTGGAATTATTTGCAATGAGTGGACGAAATATTTTTGAGCAATATTGGTGCAATATTGGTAAAATGAAAATATCCCAATATTGGCGAAATATTTCGTGTCAAGATATAGTCAGCAAAAACAATATTGATACAACATTTTTTTTTGCTACTGGAGAATGAGGAGATGATCAACATATGCCATGCCATCCACGGTAAAGCGAGATTTTCAGTACACAAATCCGTGCAAGCATGCCTTTAAATATCCCTACCCTGTTAAGATGTTATCAAACCCTAATTATTTTCAAACAGTCAACTTTTGACTCCAATTTTTCCGCGTGCATAGAACGGTAGGAACTGACGTAACAAAAGTTGCATGAAGATTAGTTACTATATATCGCTGTTTCGTTGGCAAAAACAAATCGCTATTGCTCTATTCGCTGCTTTTCACTATCATTTTATAGAAACTCATTTCACGGTTCTAATGCACTATAAATTATGTTATATATTCCATAGATACTTCTACCTCTTACTGAGTCAATTAATATACGTTCTTGCTCGTGGTTCCATTTCATCATTTTACAGCTAGATTTCGTTGTGTCGGCCATCTTGGAAAATGTCGTTGAAAAAGTCTATCTCTTATTTGATTATCAGAGGTGAAATTGACCGTACGAACAACATTTTGTGAATTGCTGGTAAAAGTTTGCGTGTATTCTTGATCGCTATCAAACTCGGTTTTGATGCATCTTCTCCCAGAAAATCGGTTCAAATAAAAAGTGGGCTAGACATTTGATCGAACAGTTAGTAAATAGGATAGTGACTTCAGAAATTAGGTATTTTATTAATTAGTGAAAACTCGTTTGTAGTATTGACTTAATTTAACGTTTTATTTACATATACTTTCATGTCGGCTTAAAAATATAGTGAATAAAACTAAAAGCATTGTAAGAAATTTTTATTTTTTTCTCAGCAAATGTAACATTTCTTTCAAAACAAAAGTATTTTATAGAAAGTGAGTGCCAGTAATTTGACTCATTTGTTGGTGCACTCACTCTATATATTTACAAATAACAAGCTATTACTGTTAAATCTTATTAAAAGATAACTTAAAGAAGATATTCTTCACTTATCAGCAGTTTAAATCTCAAAGTTCATTCCTTGCAATAAATTGAACAAATTTAAAATTTATTAAAAAGTGCTATGGCTCATTTCCGCTTTTTATTTGTATATGCTTTTATATCGACTTCAAAATGTAGTGAATAAAATCACAAGCATTATAAAAACTTTTCATTTATTTTCCTAAGGAAAAGGAACATTTATTTCAAAATAGAAATTTTATTTATATTTCCCAATAACGAGCTCGTATACTTCAATCTTGATAAATGATCAATGTTGTGCCACTTAGCAGCCTTTTAAGTCTCAATGCCTTCAATCAGGATTTCAGTACCAAATAAACTTATCGGTTGTTTCAAAGGACCACAATTCTTATGTTTCTTATTAACTTTATATTGTCTGCCCACTAACAAGGCTTCAAAAGCATTACTTTATGAGGACATAAATGTAGCAAATTTATCTTTTATTCTATCTTTCAAACAAAGCAAAGGCCATTATTTTAAATGGGAATACATGTTTTCATGGAAAGAATATGTATTTTAACAAAGTTTGGGAGTGGGGAATAAATTACTTTTCCTGTAGAATGCAACACTGTTTCTAACATTACATTTGTTATAAAACAAAAGAAAATTTTTATACAGTTTTATGTTTCATAATAATTGAAAGTTTGCGTCTCGAAATTAGATTTTTCATTTTGGCAATAACATAAATGTTTTATTATGCAAACGGCCATTTTTGGATAGCCTTCAAGGAGGATTTTTGAAGGGAAAAAAAGGCTTAGATGCTTTACACTCACGCTAAAAAAAAAAAAAAATTAATCGGTTAAAAAAAAGAAAAAAGTCGCCAAATTTAGGGGATTTTTTCCTTTAATGGCAACCTAGCCATTGTATTAAGTTATTCGTTTGGCGCAGTCTTGGAAATCGCGCCAACCAAACAGTCGCCAATCTTTTGTTTACATTTTAGCGTGAGTGTAACACATCTGTTCCGAAAAAAATATCCAAAATGTTCTCTTAAAACGAAAACATTGAAATACTTGTATAGCCACGCCACTCGAACAAAGTTGGTATGAAGCCTTAAACCATTTAGAATTAGACGAAACATATGATATATCAACAATCGAACATGACTCATTTTTACCAACTGCACGTAACTTGATTAGATCAATAGTATAAAGCTGACAATGACAGACAAAACTAACAAGATCCTTTTGATCAATCAAACAGCGTCAATAAATTCCGCCGTAGTTCAGAAACAATATTCATATTTCCAACAAGAACCACACGAGAATACATCCCTAGTTCTATATAGATAGCCTAGTTCTAAATGGTCTAACCAGGGGACCGCCAAACATGCTGCGCACAGATTTTGATGATTTTAAAGTATGTTGTAGGGGTCATACCCCTAAATATTCAGGTCAAAGGTTTCCTTCAAATGGGCTTTAGTTTTCGAGAAATTTCGGGTTAAAGTTCAGCATGCTTTTCAAATACCTATTAGTTCGCGATCTTGAACAAGGTCTCTGAGGTGCAGGGCTAGCGCTCTGGATTTAAAAGCCGGGGATGAGGGTTCTGTCCTCGCCTGTGACTTTTACCTTTTTTTAATAAATTTTATATATTTGTCGCGTTGTAAGTTTTATGCAGAATTATGAAATCTGCATCTTTGAACTTTTTGATATTTTCCTAATAAATTCTATTTACATTTTCGAATTTTTCGTGAAAATTTAAAGGTTTCTTTTTTTTTTTTTTTTTTTTTTTTTTTTTTTTTTTTTTTTTGGTGCAGTTTTGAAATTAATATTTCTATTGACGAAATTCCAAACTAATTTATGCTTAGATTTTGTTTCTTTTTTTATTATTATTATTTACTCTTTATATTTTATAAACTGTTCTAAAATAATACTTTTTTTAACTTTATGAAATTTTAAATGAATTTTATATATTTTTTTTTTATAATTTATACAAAATATTTTTATTTCAAATCTTTTAAAGGTATGTATGATTAGGTAATTCCAACAACATATTTTGAAAGGAGTAATAAAATATTAAAGCAATAACTCTTATATCCAAGTTTTAGCCAGTTATATATATATATATTTTTATGTTACTTAAATACATTTAACTGTAAAGTTCAAACTCAACATCAGATTTGATTTGCACAAATAAAAAATAATATATTACAATTAATTTTTTTTTTTCATTTTAACAAGTCGATGCCATGCAGAAAAATTCATCTATAAAAGAAAAATCGTTTGTTAATTACAATACATATAAAAAAAATCCCTGACGGCTCGGCCTACAGGCACAGGTAGATTTCGACAGGCACAGGGAGATTCGTGGGGCGCCTGTTTGTCGGGAATTGCGGAAGAAATGACCTTTTTGCGATGATGCTGCAGTTGGAACCGCCTACTTCGAAACCAAACTTGTTTGCAAGCGCAGCCAGCAAGAAATTTTTTTTTTTTTTTTTTTTTTTTTTTTTTTTTTGCTATAAGAGTTGGTCCTATAAAAAAATGTCAATATAAAAGTTTTAGATAATATTAAGAGGATTTATAATAAATTTAAGCGGATTTGAAATCTTGGGAATTGACGAAGTTATGCATTTTTTTCTTCTAAAACCCCCCTCCCCCCCTTAAGGCAATTTTTAATTATATCAAATATCTGTCATACATAAATTTTCGGCCCTTCTCCTAGAAGTAATAATAACTTCAAACGGATTCGATACGTATCATAATTAAGAAATTATGGGTTTTTTTCTGTTTTCACAAAAAGTCCCCCCCCCCCTGGTTCGATTTTGCCCATTAACGAACTTGACCGAGATTTTATGCTCCTTGATTTTATGTATCAGTTTCGAAAAGATGCGGGAGTTGGAACCGCCTGCTTCGAAAAATAACTTGTTTGCAGGCGGAGCCGGCAGGGATTTTTTTTTTTTTTATAACGGTTGGTCCTATAAAAAACTTGTCAATATAAAAGTTTTAGATAATACTAAGGGGATTAATAATAAATTTACGCGGATTTGATATCTTGGGAATTGACGAAGTGATGAATTTTTTTCTTCTAAAACTCCCCTTCCCTCCCCCCCCCCTTAAGGCAATTTTTAATTATATCAAAAATCTGTCATACATAAGTTTTTGGCCCTGTTCCTAGAAGTAATAATAACTTTAAACGGATTCGATACGTATCATAATTAAGAAATTATGGGTTTTTTCTGTTTTCACAAAAAGCCCCCCCCCATCCCTCCTCCCTTGGTTCGATTTTTCCCATTAACGAACTTGACCGAGATTTTATGCCACTTGATTTTATGTATCAGTTTCGAAAAGATGCGGGAGTTGGAACCGCCTACTTCGAAAAATAACTTGTTTGCTGGCAGAGCCGGCAAGGATTTTTTTTTGCTTTTATTTTTTTTTTATTTTTTTTTTATTTTTGCTATAACGGTTTGTCCTATAAAAAACTTGTCAATGTAAAAGTTTTAGATAATACTAAGGGGATTAATAATAAATTTACGCGGATTTGATATCTTGTGAATTGACGAAGCTATGATTTTTTTTCTTCTAAAACCCCCCTTTTTACCCCCTTGGGGCCATTTTTAAATATATCAAAAATCTGTCATACATAAATTTTCGGCCCTTTCCCTAGAAGTAATAATAACTTTAAACGGATTCGATACGTATAATAATAAAGAAATTATGAGGGTTTTTCTGTTTTCACAAAAAGCCCCCCCCCCCCCCCATTTGGGTCGATTTTGCCCATTAACGAACTTGACCGAGATTTTATGACCCTTGATTTTATGTCTCAGTTTGGAAGAGATTTATGCAGAATTTTTCCAGTTATCGTGGTCAGAAAAAAGTGACATAGATAGATAGATAGATAGATAGATAGATAGATAAAGTTTTGAACTGGGGATGGTTTTGGGTTCTGGGAGTCATGATCGGCGTAGATCTGCAAAAATTTTTAAAAATTTCCAACTTAGGTGAGAATGTAATAGGTAGTATTTCTTACGAAATCTACCTAAAAATATCCGAAAAAAAATCGTCTGCAATGACTTTTACGGTAATATCAGAATAAATAAAATTTTCTTTTTATCAATTTCGTTTAGCTTCCTTTGCAGACATTTACCAAGTTTGAAATAATTTCTTTCTCAAATTTAATACATTTTTTATTATATTTATCACAATTTAAGTATTTAAAGAATATATAATATGCTAATTTATACATTCTTCCAATATTGTTAAAACAATTTACGTAAAGAATATATTTAAAAGCGACTTTTAATACGGAATTAGTTTAGAATATTTTTGCGATATGTATCACACAATTAGTTCCATATTTAATAAACTAACAATGTCGATGTCGGTGATGATAAATATTTTTGTATTTCAGCAGTTAACATATTTCAATATATTTAGAACAAATCGAATATTAAAGGGATATATTATTTTGTTAATTTTTTCTTAATCATTTAATTTTTTTAAAAAGAAAATGCAAATAAAAAAAATGCATTATTTCATAAATACGGTAAATAAATAAGTAAATATACATAAATGTAAACAATAATCATTTTAAAAAGACGAGATATCAAGACATAAATTAGTTTGGATTTTCGTCAACTGAAATATTAGAATAAAAATTGCGCAAAAACTATAAATTTTCACGAAAAATTCGAAAATGTAAATAGAATTTATTAGGAAAATATCAAAAAGTTCAAAGATACAGAATTCATTATTCTGCATAAAACTTACAACGCGACAAATAAATAAAATTTATTTAAAAAAAGGGGTAAAGGTCACAGGCGAGGACAGAACCCTCATCTCTGGCTTTCAAATCCACAGCGCTAGCCCTGCACCACGGAGACCTTGTTCAATATAGCGAACTAATGGATATTTGAAATGCATACTGCACTTTAACCCGAAATTTCTTGAAAACTAAAGCTCATTTGAAGGAAACCTTTGACCTGAATAATTAGGGGTATGACCCCTACAACATACTTTAAAATCATCAAAATCTGTGCGCATCATGTTTGGCGGTCCCCTTGTAAGTATGGAATATGGAAACTTTCCATTTGACAAGAAAGAGCCCAGGAATTCCAACCTATGTTTCTATAAGTTTCGTGCCGTAGTCCGTTATTACTGCGCACTTCTTACATGTTCTATTTCAATTTGAAAAATATGGAAAACTAAAATTGTGTTACATCTTGAACACGATTTTTCTTGGAATTTTTTTTATTATTTTTTCTTTATCATATTGTATGCTAAAAAGAGTAAACCCATCTCACGTCTCAAAACCGATTCGTTTTTCTTATCCCAGAATACACATAACGGTTTATATTATTTTATGATAGCTTTTACGATCAACATAGACTATCTTCTGTCACTTTTTCAGAGCAATTTTTTCTGTTTTTTAGGTGCGTTCGTAATTATATAAATACGTAGCACCTATTGTCGTCGTCTGGTCCGTCCGTCCGTCTGTCCGCATATAACAACGCAAAAACTATCCAAACGAATGGTTTGAAATTTAAGATACATTATCTTTGCAGAATTTTGTCGAGACATTTCAAATTTTATGAAAATCGAATCAAAACTTTAGAAGATATTAATAAAAATATTTATTAAGAACTTTGAATTTAAAAAAATCGGTGCTTTCTTGTTATAGGAGCTTCCGAGGTATAATCGTCAAGCGACCGAGATACTTATTTTATTACAGAAATTAATCTGCAGACGATATAATTCATTTCACAGTTTTAAAAATCATCAAGATATTTATATAACTAGCTATAGTACGAACGCACTTCATTTGTCACGTCTGACGTACAATTTCCAATTTGTTCTTCTTTGTGAAAGAATCGCCGGTAATTGGTTACCGAAACATTAATATTTCAGAGATTCGAATGAAGTTATTTTTACGTGTAAGACGTCATTTCATACTATAAATCGAGGATGCTCTAAATTTTTGTATGTGACATGTTTCCGCTCTCATATTTTCGATCATATATCTCCTCTATATCTCTCATATTTTTCGAGACATGGTCAACAATTTCCAAATTTCGTTATCATGGGGCGCTGCAGCCACTGTAATGTGCATAGTCATTTTATTATAGTTTTTTATCTACGATCGTCCGTAATTATCAACAGACATCAGGAATATATAATATTAATTTCAATGATAATGAAGGAAAAGCTATTTCATATATAGGTCTGACAAAAAGGAAAATTGAAGACAGAGTGAAAGAACACGGGAGAGATATAAACTTAAATAAATCCACCACTGCAATAGCCAGATTAAACAACAAATATCCAACTACAATAGATTTCAATAATATCGAAGAATTAGCAAGTTATAATAATTTAAAATACGCATTACAGAGGGAAGACAAAGAAATAGTTACATCAAACTCAGAAACATGCAATGATATGATCCACGCAAGAATCGATACTAGATGGCGCCATATGTTATTAAGAATAGGAAAAATGAGTATTTTCAATGGATTGACTGGAATTGGAAGAAACATAAAATCAGTAACTGAAGATGCCTCAGGAACAACAGGTGAAAACATTTTTAGAAGTTTTAACACATTGACTAGTTTTAGTGAAATTTTGAAAGTGTTTTTTGAAGCTTTTGGACATGTACACTGCTCTTTAATGTGTTTTAAAATAAATTAAGGTCTGTTTTAATGGGTAGTAGAAGTAATTATTATATTACAGTTTATTATATGTAGAAAATTGTTCCACAATTCTAGTTTATCCATTTAAAAGATATTTGAGTGTACCGGACATTACTTTTCAGCCGACCAGGACCCCCTAGGCCAGTTGGCATGGAATGATCCCCCTTATTTCATGTACATTTGTGTTATTCTTTCCCTACTGCTGTTTTCTCAAGCTTTTCGACTACCACAGACATTCTTATTGGGTGATTCGGAAAGTTCTGTGGTTTTTAAAAGCAAAACGAAGTGCAGTTTCGTCTGCTTATATTTTGCTACTGCTAATAAGGAGTGACCCAAGTATGTAAATTAGGTCTTTTCTGTTTGCGTTGCATAATTCTTGCATGGGTTGTAGCATAATTTTTGTTTCAGTGCAGTACTAAAAATGGAGAACCAAAAAATTAATTTTCGTAAGTTATGCTCTTTTATTTGAAGAAAGGTAATAATGCTAAGAAGAAAAGGTAAGACTGCTTGTAAAACTTGTGCTGTTTCAAATGACTCAGTTTGAAGGTGGTATGAGAAGTTTAAATGCGTAAATTTCAGCCTCGAAGAGGGTGCCGCTCCGGACGACCATTATCATCTGAAAAGAAGGACCTCACAAAAGAAGCTATCAATGATCATACACTGTACTTTTTGGAATATTCAATCTGCGTGATAGCTCCTGAACTGTGTAACATTGATTTTCAGCGACAGCTTCTTTAAGTGGTAGTCTTTTACAGACGATAGTCGCCCAAGGCGGCATCATCTTCGAGGTTGACATTTCCGCGCTTAAACTTCTCAAACCACCATCAAGCTGTGTTATCTAAAACAGCACTTTGTCCATATACAGCAAAAATTTTACGAGCAGTCTGTCCCGAGCATTTTTACCTTTTTTGAAATAAAAGAGCATAATTGACGAAAATGAACATTTGGTTCTCCATTCTTAGTACTGCACTGAAACAAAAATTATTTCACAACCCAAGAAAGAACTATGCAACGCAAGCAGAAAAGACATAATTTACAACAAACTAACTAGACGAAACCACGCTTTGGATGTAAAAACCGCAGAACTTTTCGCATGACCCAGTAGAATAAATTTCTACACCGGATATTATTGTGAATCTCAAACAAAGTAGATAATTTGAACCTTGCTTTATTTACGTTATATCAAAGGGGACCAAAAGAAAGCAAAAGTTTCTTATCAATAGAGGTGTATTCTTTTTACCATGGTAGAAACGGTAATCAAATCAGAATTGTCGCTTTCGAGATATGGGCTTCTGAAAATGGGACTGAATTTATGAATTTTTTAGGGGATTTCAAAGATGAATACATCAATGAATTTTTAAGCAGGAGAGAAGCAACTTTAGCAACTCTATGACATATTCATAGGTAAATAATTGGTAAAGTGACAAACTTTTAAAATAATTTGTTCTGTAGTTTTGTTAAAGTAAGGGTCGAATTCATCGCTACAGACCGTATGGACTACTTTGAAGCCAAGTAATGATTAATGTATTGATTTCTGATTTTTAATACTGCAATTAGGTATTTCAAGTCAAACAGTATCTCTAGATCACATATTTGCAATAAAATGTTCTTGTATCATGAGCAATAAGATGACTAACTTCGTGATTTGATCGTTTTCTGGCGATTGTGAAATGGTGAACTTTAGAGAAGGATCCATGGTGACCCAACTATACTACTTCTGACTCTGACAGTTTGAAGATATCCATCTTAGACCTATATGTATGTACTTTTGCGATTGCATCAAAATTGAAGGGGGTCTACCATGTACCATATCCAAATTTAAGCCACTTGAGAAGGAATGCCCTATAGATAAAGATGACAAACTTCGTGATTTGATCGTTTTCTTGCGACTGTGAAATGGTGAACTTTACAGAAAGATTCCTAGTGACCCAACTATACTATTTCTGTATCTGACAGTTTTCAGATATCCATCTTAGACCTGTATGTATTGTGCTGTCCTCTAAAAAAACCCAGAGTGAAATGTTTCCTAAAAAAACCACCTTAGTACTTCATCCAATATTTCACTAAAGTAAATTTTTTTCTTCTGTTTTATGCACTATTTTGAATAATAAAAATAGATGAAAATACCTAAAGAGTATTTATTTAGTGTTAAAATAATTTAGACTAACTATTGTAAAATTCCTGCAAAACATGAGCTACATTTTTACAGATTTTCTTGTTATAATAGAATTTTAGAATGATCTACGAGGGCTGTAAATTAAGTAATGGCAACATAGGTATAAATCAATTTTTAATGAACTTACAAGTACAATTGCATTACATTCCTTCTATGTAATCACCAGCAAAGCTTATAACCTTCTGCCAAATGTCGGGAAGCATTTGTAGACCAGTGGCAAGGTGTTGATTGTTGATGTGAGCGACCGAGCGCCCTACTGCGTGGAGTACAGATGAAACGTCATGAAATCGGTGACCTCGGAGGGGTTCCTTCAACTCTGCTCGTGCTACTGTCCTATACGGTAAAGCATTTGTGCCACAGGCTTCCACTAATCCTCGATAGCATTCTGTTGCATTCTTGCCACGGTCAACCTCGATTTAAAGCCACGACCGCTGATCACCTTTTGAAAACATGCTTTAGAGCGATGGAAACGAAACTCCTCACTTTAGCGCCACACAACAACTACCCCTCTAAGCAGATCGACTGTATTTTGCACTCTACACATCAACAACAGCGCCACCTCACCGCTCCCATATCCTATTTGCGCATGCCCGCCCTTCTGCGAGTTTCAAGGTTAAGTTGCCACTATTTAATTTACAACCCTCGTAAATAAATTTTAATTCTTTTTTATGATAAACTATTAATATGTAATAAAATGCTTCATTTTCAGCCGATTATGTCATGTATGGGTTTTTTTTTCAGGTATCATGGGTTACGTTTTGGAAAAGTGGGTTTTTTCAAATTATCGCGTAATTGGCTGTCATTTTGAAATAAAGTGATAAAATGAAAATGCTCAACATTAAAATCTTGGTGAGAACAAGCTGTAAAAATTTAGCAATGTTTAACTTTTTTGCATTCTTTATTAGACTTTATACAGAGAAAAATTCCAAACAGCGGATTTTTTTTTAGAGGACAGCACAATATATCCTTTTGCGATTGCATCAAAATTGAAGGGGGTCTAGCAGGGACCATATCCAAAATTAGGTCACTTGACAAGGAATGATCCATAGATAAGGAAGTCTAAATAAGCACAATGGTAATAAATGGTCCGAAAAGTTGGAAGCAGGCAGAACTGTGTGATAAAATATTTTAATAACTACATAAAATTCAATACATACCTTCCGACCTTCGGGTTTTTAAAAAATCAACTTAAGGCTGATCGTAAATTCAAAGGAGCTACTTTCTGATGCATTTCTGAATTCATTTTTGTTCGGAAACGCATACAATTTGCAGAAGTTCATATTCAGAAACTATGTAATCGAATGGATTTTACCCTTTTTTGGTAAATGCAGAAGCTTTTTCAGAAAATACTGTCAAATTTGCACTTTGAACCGAATTTCTGGACGCAACAAGGCGGGAAATTAGAAAAACCTGTGATCACGTGACAGCAATCACTTATAACACGATAAGTAATTTATTTATCTAAAATGGAAAACGCTTTTTGATTCCAAATTGCTTCAATAGCCAGGAATGCGAATTTTATGTCTTTATGTTTAAAAATGATTCAACAAATGTACTAGAAAGTTTCGCGCTATTGAGCTGGGGAAAATATTTTTTCGAGAACCGCCTTAAACAAAACATTTTATAAAATAAAAAAAAGTGAACAAATATCTCCGTAGAAACAAGAAACATTCCATTAAGTAATTTTGGCGGCCATGACATTTTCACAATTCTTAAATTCCAGGAACAACTACAGCGTTCCAGGAATTCTTAAGTATAAAAAATTTAGTTTATGAAATAGTTGTGTATAACATACAGCAATAAACATTATTTTCGTAAAAATATGTTCTATTCGTCATTCATTTGTAACTACTTGTTTATTTATTTGTCAATGTTTAAAGAATTTAAAGTATGAATGTAAAGTGATTCATTATTTAATTATAATGCAGTATTAAATATTTTTAAAAGGATAACAAAAAAATTAATAAAATTGCAATCAACTGCATGACATGCATAAAATGTATTGTCGCATTTAGGTACTTGGGACATCTCATTTATGTTTTAACTACTGTAAATAAGACAAAAATTGACCTAAATAGGACAAGGATATATTTAAAACAAACACAGATAATAATTCAATTTCTTCAAATAAATTCATTTTGACTAAGAAAACATAATAAACACTATACGCAAAAAAAGTATTTATATTTTGCATTTTATACTTAATAAAATGAGATATACTCTAAATGTGAGACATTTACGAGAAATCGCATCGCAAATAGACACAATAACCTTATCTCTTTCCTTTTTTTTCGATAACGTTCTACCTTAAACGCCCTTTTAAAGTGATATTTTATGTATGTGAATTGCAATAAATACAGTTATCTATCGGTTATTTTATAAAGTAATAATAATATACATATAATGTTTTGGAAACAAATATCAAATACTTGTATGTTAATATCTATCTTTATTTTGATTCACTTGCTTATATCACGCCTTCAGATCTATCGCCCTTTTTGACCCATTCGACGCAGAAAAGGAGGACAGTACTATAATAGTTTATATAGAGTTATAATATAGAGTTTTCTAGCCGTGGACAATGTAAGATTATTGATTCGCTGACAAAATTGAAACGGATGGATGGATATTAGTAAATCTGGTACCAAAATATATATTTGCTCCATGTCTGTCATGGGAAGAGCCCTTAATAATGCAGGGGCTTTCACCGGTATTTTGATAGACATGCTTTCTTATTATTTAAAACAAAAATTCTGCGTTTCATGAAGCAAAATTTTCCAAACTAAAATATTGGAAGTTTGCCCCTGCGGTGATCGGGCTCTGGTCATTGGATATAGTTTTATATCCTATGTGTCCTGGAATAACCAAATATCTTTAAAATGGATATAAATGGTTGTTCTATTAGAAACTATATATTGAAGTTATGAAATTTTAACAATTATTCATCTCCAATCATAATAAATGTTAATTAATCAATAATAAACAAATTAAAGAATAAATTAGAAATAACTCTACAATGAAATTGTGCAGCTCTAAATATTTAAATAGTTTGAACATATCATAAAAATGGAATCTTCGTGCATTTGTTTGTATTGTGTTCGTTCAATTTCAAGCAACTGATGTAATGTCACATGACATTTCATGATTATGAATAAATGCTGCAATAAAAAAGATCCGAATCCAAAAAGTTTGACTTATGAAATACTGCTGATTATAAGATAGAGATTCAATAGAATTCTTATATATAAGAAATACAATTTGGTGAACGTATTATAACTTATTTTGACAGAAAATGTATTAACTTATTTTATGTAGCTGAAATATACATGCATAAACTTACACTGCTAAAATAGAAATACTGTCTTTGTATGTGTCTATTTACTTTATATAATCGGGAAGTTGGGGATTTTTATTAATAAATAAATAAATAAGAAGTTAAAGAAAAAAATATTGAAAATAGTTTTTAATAATATAAAATAATAAAATATTGAAATATTTTGAATATATAGTAAAATGGAATCTTTGTGCATTTTGTTTTCGTTTAATTTGAAGTAATTGGTGTAATATCATGTGTCATTTACGTGATTATGCTGCAATAAAAAAAGTTTAAAACTTAAACGATTTGACTTATTATGAACTATATAAATTTAAGGATAGTGTTTCAAAAGAATTTTTGTATATAAGAAATATAACTCAGTGAACATATTATAAGATATGTTGTTAGTAAATATATTAATTTATTTTATGTATCTAGAATACGCATCACTGTTAAAAAGACAAAATGTCTTTGCGTGTGTCTAGTTACTTTATATTTCCCTGGCAGTTGGGTTTTTTAACACTTTTCAACCTAATTGAAAAGTGTTTATGACTTCGGTTTGCCTGCCGTCTGACCGTCTCTTCGTGCTCTAACTCGCGTAAATATACTCTGATTGCCCTGAAATTGTCGTTTACCCCAGCATATTCCTTATTGAAAATGAAGTGTGTAGCACTTATACTTTTATTACAGGTACAGTCAAAATCATTCCGTTACATTGCAGTCAATGGAAAATAATCGTTTCAAGTGCATTTTGATGATGCTACTCCATTTGAAACATTATGAAATTTATATATAATTATGAAGCGAATTAAAACATGGTTTTTGAAGAATATGGGGTGCAAAGCATTTATTATTCATTTATAGGGTCAAACAAACGAATTTTTTGCACATTATTCTACAGGGAAAATCGTTCGCAGTGTAATTTAATGATGTTATGCATTACTATAAATTGCTCACTTAAAAGTGTGGTGTGCATTGTGTTTATCGTTCATTTATAGGCACACATAAAAGATATCGGTTACAGTATACGTGCTATAATTACAGTATTTGTATAAAAAGTGCGTTTTCAAGTTTAACTAAACTTATTCATGTTACGTGGTGTGTATAAATTTGATTGATAAAATACAGGGCTACACAAGGGAATTCGTAAGTATTACAGACTATGGGAGTGAATTGCTTAAGGGTACTTTTTAGTTGTGTTATGCATTTTCTTGCTGTACTATATTTAGTAGACTAATATATAAGTTTGAGGAATACAAATATATTTATATACAAGGCTGTGCAAAGCACAAAATACTTTGTCGCTTAAGTTTGGTAATTTTTGGAAGGGAATTTTAAGTTCCCTTATGCGTTTTTTACCTTAATTAAATTGTAGCTAAATATGTGGTGTGTACAAAAGTGTTTAGATAATATACAGTGCTGTACAAAAGTGTTTAGATAATATACAGCGCTGTACAACAGATTTCGAGTGCATTTCCATCGATTAGCGAAAATTGATAAATGTGAATTTTCTAACTGTTCTAAATTTCATCATGCTATGTATTATATATCCAAATCTACAGATCACATACAGAGCTGCACAAAATAATTCGACAACTTTTTTACAATGGAAGGTAATTTCAAAAACTGTATTTTTGATTGCGTTATATGTTTTCTAAACTGCTCACTTGCATGTCTTCTTTTACCTTATTTAACGATGAATTTTTGTTACAGTTTTCTGGATGTGTTAGAAAGTGTTTCATAATCTATGCTTCACGCATGATTTTTCGTTCTTGTTTTATTTTACGAAACAATCACGCTTGCTTGTTGCTTCCCTGCATTCGCAATGTAAATAGGGGCTACTCTATTTCACAAAAAAAAATAATCCAATATAGTACTGCAATAAAATATCTTTATTCAGATTTCATAACCTTCTGAAGAAATATTCTGAAGTCTAACAATTATTCAGAATTATTTATTCTCTTCCATAAAGATCTTTATTAGTTAGCTTTACTTCACTAATAAAATATATTATGAGACAGCATATTCATGTTCGGTTCATATTTAATTTTCATATTTGTGGCAAAAAAATTTCCCCATGATATATTTTCTTTTGTGAAAAGTGTTGTTATTTGAAATTGTTATTTATTATTAAGGTGGTCTGGGGCACAAAATCTAAAAAACTACATTTCTACTTTATTGGCATAGTTACTTTGAAGATCATAGAATAAAAAGACGAAAACTGCATGTACATACTTTATAATTAAATCAAAATATATAACATTTTTTATATTGTACTGTATGTGGCGGCTGTGCCTTCTTCCAAGATTTAAATGCATTTATCTTAGAATGTATATTTCGAAGAGTTGTGATATTTAAATTTATATATATACATATAAATTTCTTTAAAATATTAAGTTAAGAAACTTTCTACGACGTTTTTCAGTTAATCATTCAGAATTACTTGTTTTGAAATAAAATTTTGAAAATTTGATTCTCATAGTAAATAGTACTCATAAAAAATACTTTTTTCTTTTAAGATCATACTTTTTAAAAAAAGAAATATATTTATACAAAAACCTTTTTGTACAAACTTTAATGGAATATTTATTCTCTTTTGTAAATGAAACAAATTTTACAAAAATAGTTATTATTTATGGAGATATATAAATTTTTATCTGTTTTATTTTTAAAAAATATTTTTTTCAAGAAATTATACTTGAAAAGAACATATAAGATAAAGCTAGGATAGTCTGTGCACAATTCAAAAGAATAACAATAAAAAATCTAAATATTAATTTTTTGCTAAAATTTGTCTAAACCATATCAAATTTTTTGAGACAACCAACAAATGAAATTTGCTTAAAAGAAATCATAATAAATGTGAATGAAAAGAGATAAAGAAAAATAATAGGCTTACGAATATGCCAATAGAACGACTCGGACACTTCTTAAGATTTAACACGAGTATATTTTTCTTCTATTTTTCTTTTTTTTTCCTCTATTTATGACAGGAAAATCCTATGAAAAATTTCACAGCAGTACTGTAATATAAAAGGAACTGGAGTGTATAAAACTGGAGTATAGAAAGATAGTATACCCTAGAAAATATACGCTATAGCCTTACTTGACAAATAGGGGCATACGCATTTTCTTTAAACATTCTTGAAGATATACGTCGTATACAGATATATACCCTTCACTACAGCCCTGCTTCACAGAAATCAATCTAATGGAGCCTCATTACAGCCTAAGCTCCTTCAAGCAGATGAAATAAATAAAATTTACAGTTTTCGTTTATTTTGAAAATAAACGTGTTAAAATAAAAGCTCTTGCAAAATAAAACAACAAAATTGGAAAACTTATTTTATGTATTAAAATAATATATTACTTTTTTAATATTTAGAAAATTCCTCTATATTTTATTGCAAATTACGTGCATTAAAGTACATGAAGATCGTGTATTACTATTTCAGAGTTTCTTGATTCCAAGATGCAAACTAAAAAATAAGATATATTTTTTACAAAATATTTTCACTGTGACAAACTAATAGTAACTTACAATCAGAACAATTCAACATGGTATGCTGGAGGTCAAGTTGATAACTTTTGTTGAAGTAATATTGTTTTTATGACACATTGCAAGAAGGGTTTTCAAGTTCAGGCACTGCAGGTAACATTTCAGGAGGTGGCTCTTTATAAAGTCCCTCAATATAAAGTCGTATAACGAACATCCAAGTATAATTTTCTTTACCCACTTTATAAGAAAAACTTGCTTCTGATCCTTGTTTTTTTTCAGTACCGGACATCACCCGATAAGTCGTCGTTTCTGCACTTAGAACACGCACTCCTTAAAAAAATAGAGGGGTTAATAATGCTTTGTCAGATTAATTTATATAAATACTTTACATAAAAAACAATTGAAGTGGATAAAGATACAAAATTAAGTAAAATGCAAAAACATATTCTAGAAAGACCTTACGAACCACAAATTGTCTTTTTTATGAACAATGTCTAAAAAAATCTGGATCCGAAAAATTCTCGCAAATATACATTTTAACAGATATTTGAGATTTTTTACTTATTTTCAAAAGATAACATACTTCGCTAACCTTGCATCTTCAAAATACAGCCGAGATTGTTTAATAAGACACGAGTTATACCGTTGTTGACAGTGCTATGAGCATTTCTCTCACGTTATGCTTAAAAACCGTGTATTTAACTGTGAAATGACCTCCGAAGCCCTTATATACAAATTTCCTCCGTTTTCTTTTAAATATAAATTATAATATATGTCATCTAAAAAAAGATTTTATAACTTTTTTTATTACGAGCATTGCTTATACTATGGGAGAGTGTAATATGAGAGAAACGCGTACTCGCGACCAATGGCATCGTTAAAAAAGACGCGACCAATGACGGGTTAAAGAAATAGCTTGCTTAATATGATACATTACTTAGATTCTACGTAAAAACTCTTGTTGGCGGAATATAAAGGGTGGTTGTAAAAAAAAAAATATTTCGATATAAGAAGCCCTAATGACGAAAGCATTCAAAGAATCAGAATGAAATTGTAGCTATAGTCATTTCAAGGGATGCGCTCGAGAACTTGGGGAAGCAGAAGAGTCATGCTGTCACTGTTATGATTGACTTCACAACAACTTCATATAACAACACTTATCTTTTTCGCACAACAAAGTGGTCTACGCTATAAAAATTATAAATTGCACCTGTAGCACTAAAGTGGGCGATATTTAATGGCAAACAATTAAGAGCGTTGAGTGCTCGACATATGCTCTACAACCATTTTGCGTTTGTTTGACTGATATGGTCATCTGAACACACCCTTACTGATTTATATCACTGGAGATAATGACAGTCATATATGCACATCACAATGCACTTGGCTTAAAAAAGAACTATAACTATTTAATGTAGAATCTGCAGATTCTTCATTCTAGGATATATACTTCACTGATGTCCACTGAGTCATTGTTCTGTGAAAGTAGTCACTTAAAATTTTGTATTAAAAGTAAAATATTTTGTTTCCTTGTTACCTGAGTGTACCCATTCGTTGTTCACAATTGCTTTCTTTACGTTTTATTTAACACGTAAAGAAAGCAGGTTTTTAAGACCACGCTGTCAATATTTTAAATAATATAGCATCTTCTCATACTATAGAATCACATTCTGTGAGAAAAACATTCATTTTTTAATAGATTTCCTTCTTGATTTTGTCGTATGTTAAATGTTCAAAGTACACCTGTAGAATTTTATACTGATATTTAAATAAGGAGGCTTTAATAAGTAAGATTTAAATGCTGTCTAAGAGATCATACGCCCGCTGTTAGGTTTTACTCTCTCACTTACCCACGGGTTTAAAGTCGCCGTGCTAATGTAAGGTACCGTTTCAGAGCCATTTATTATTTTTATTGCCTACATCAGAATGTCGCTCAGTTTAAAAACGTATTTTGCATTTAAAATTTATCTAACATGGATTATTAAGAACAAATAATGTTGAATTTTTAAAATTCTTACATTTATTATAAAATTACAACATAATTATGATATAAAATTTACAAAACTAAAACATTAATAAACTAGTCGTTGGGGGCCACCGTAATACTTACCCATCATGGATATGCATAATGTAAAATATTAAAATAAAAATGTGTAAACTACTTATAAAATGCATTGCAATTCAAATAAAATCGTGGCTTGATGACGTCACAAACTTTAAAGGCTTGATTACTGAATTGCTTGAAAGAGGTTTTTCCTTATAACTCCAAAAATAATAATCCTATTAACTAGCGGTTTATTGCATCTGATTAAGCGTCAAATTTCCAATTAAAATATATCTTTGAAGTGAAATTTGGATGAAATACAGGGTCATGAAAAATCGAAGAGTGCGGAAAATAGGATTCCAAATATCTCGGCAACTAATTATCCGATCGACTTCATGCTTTATTCAAAATTTATGTTTTTTTATTGTCTTTTATATTCATTTCTTAAAATAAACAATTTCGAAAATTTTTATATACCTTTCATCAGAACGAATATTTCGAGAGTCCGAAAAAAATTGTTCCGGTTAATCGAGGTTATTGAAATGAAATAGGCTTCTTCCCATTATTACATACTAAGTACATACCAAATTGCAAGTCTCTATCTCAATTTTTTCGGGAGATAGAGCGTTTACAGACACACACACAGACACACAGACGGACGGCAAAATTTTTTTTCTAAAAATATGTTTTTCGGAATCTCCAGTGTCTGAAACGTGTAAATCCGTCAAAAAAAAATTTTCGATTTTCAAAACGATTACAAGACTTACCCTATACTACGTATGATGGGTAAGTAAAATTATTAAATAGCTTTTTATAATAACATAAACGTTGATAGATTTTCTCACAAATAAAAAATAAACGATATAAAAAATAATATATAAAAAATATTAACATATAAAAAATAAACTAATGTAAACGCAAAACATTTTTAGCGTTTACATTCCTGAGCAGAAATATTTGAGAAAATCTTCTCTCGTTCAGAACAGAAATGAAAATGTTAAAGACGTATTTTCCAAATACGTATTCGGAAAAGAAAAACTCTTCTATGCATTGCTGTATTTGGCAAGCATTTTTGAACTTCATATCAGTTTTATATGACATACAGAAATAAACATAAAATATGCACAGTTTGCTGGCGCCTTTTTCCCAATAGCACCTTATAACATGTTTCCATGTACGCGAAAGCTCATTTGTGACAGTCGTGTCGTCCTAAGGACCACTCTCCGCACCCAAAAATGGTAAAACTCTGATAGGAAAGCCTGAATTTAACACTTCATAGCCGTGTATATGATTTGTATTTAGTCCTATAGTGTGAAATTCAATTCTGTGGACTCTCTAAATTTTTGAACAACTTCGTAACGTAGCATCTGTCTTTGGCCACTATGTATGTATGTATATCCTCACTTTTCTAAACAAACAATATCGAGATTTGAGTGTTACTTTTTACACTACAATTCTAGTACAAAAGAGAAAGATTTAAGATAAAAAATCATTATGATGTGTATATTCTTTTTGCAGAGCATGAGAAATATTTTAATATAAAATTGTCTGCTGCGTATATAACGCGTGAGATGATGTCCCCTAGTGTGCCTTTATAGGTAAGTGAGTATCGACAGACCATAAATAATACTTGATTGACCGAAAGAATTTTCCACAAAATCTTACTGAGGTTTCCATTATCACCAAACTAATGTTTGTTGACTTATCTCACTCATCTAATCCAACTTGTTTAAGCGATTATTGACATATAAGTTTTCATAGTTTGAACCAAATCTTTCAATCTTTTCATTCGCCATATATGTATGTCTACACTCTTTTCTTAATAAAGGCACTGTACTGACATCAAACTGATGATGGATAACAATAAACGGTTGTCACCAAAAACACTGTTGATCCAGCCCATTCCCGTAAGATACGTTAACTGATGCTCAATAAAAGAAATAGGCAATATTAATAACATGAGTGTTTTTGCCCAATTACAATAAAGTTATTCATTAAGAAATAAGCACTTGAAATCTCTTTGATCTTTTGTTTCAAAATTACTTGTTCATAACTTAAAACTACGCACGACCAAAAATCGAAACAAAAGATAAAGAAAAAGAAACATACCTGTTGCTTTTACCCATGCTGAAATTCTTTCCCTGGTGATAGCGAGGCCTTCATATTTTAAACCTTCTACTTCTAACGGCACTGGTACAAAACTTCTGCAAGTGAGCTCTCTAATCGGTGAGGGTTTTTCACTAACTGAATTGTAATTTGATAATGGCTTTGTGTAGGCGACTCGCAATACCCGGACATAATGTGTAGGCATGGTGCCATTCTCGGTGTAATCCATTCTTTGAGAATTGACTCCTTTGTCTGATATTTTTCCAGTCGCTCCTAATAAGAAGACATAAAAATCATGCATCAGGCATAGATTATGAAACACTTTCCAACACTAGCAGGAATACTTCTACAAAATTTATTTTTTTTTAAATAAAGTGAAATGATATATCTAAATTACCACATATTAGCCTAGCGTTGAATTAAAGCAACACCATAACTAAAACCACTTTTGTTGTTTGCATATCGGTAATTCTGAAGCAAAATACTTTATTTCTTTGATGACAAAAACGCCTCGATAAAATAACACACGAAATTTCTATTATAAAAAAGTGGTGTGAAATACATTTTTTTCATTTTTGAGAGAAAAATAATTGCGGTCATAATGGATTAACAACTTTAGGAAACATATAACACATTTAAAAATACATTAAGATTTAAAAATCCATAAAGATCTGTATGAATCTTTCCTTCACGATCAGGGCCTCAATCATCCTCTGCAATCATCCATAGCTAAAGCCGACGAACAACTGGACAAAATTATAGATAAATTAAGTGAGATCAACCAAAAACTAGAAGTTCAGAAAGGACTTATACAAAGGTCCTATATAAAGGCCTTAGGTAGCGATTACTTTAAATAGAGTCAGCTAGAGGCTTTAGACTACAAACTAAACCAGACTGGAATGAACGGCAAAGCACTGAAAGCAGGGAGTGACTAAATGTACGTTGGAGGTGTGTATAAGTTCGATGTTTTGTATAAATTAACGGATAGTTTGCGTCGAGAAAAACAGCAAAAAGTTACATAACCAGATCGTTAAGTTATTGAAAATGTTGTTCAAAGAAGGCGTTATCACAAACAAATACGTTAAACAGCATTACGCTAAACTTCTGTAAAGATAATAATCTATAAGGTCTTAATAAATGTGTGTAAATACACCCCAGAAAAAGTTTATCTGAGCGAGGGTCAGATCGATAAAATAATCTCGGCAGCCAAGATTGGCGAGTCGTATCGATCCTCACCAACCCCCCAAATGTGGATATGTACTTAACTAAAACGCAATTAGGGCAGCTGAAAAAGGAGAAAAGAATCACTCGCGGTAATACCCAGCTGAAAAAGGACGGGGGTTTTACTACCGCTCCTCACCCCTCTTCTCACCACGTTGGCTACAAAAGCCTTGACGAGGGTCGCCGATTTGGGCGCTATAAATATTCTCAACGAAACTACGGGCTCCTGCATTCTTGAGGGAGCATATATCCTCACACATTTCCTCTCGGATACAGATTTTCTAGACGGTCCCCGAAATCCATTCTAAACTCATGAGAGGTAAAAAAACAACCCTTGGAAGGGGTGTCCTTCAGAAATAAGAATATCAAACGAGATCAACCAGCAAAATCTAAAGGAAGTTTGGAAGAGTTTTTTATTTCTGACCTGATCTCGAAAACACTACAAAAGGTTGGGAACAGCTTCATTAGACGAGTCTACCGGACTCAGCACTCATTCGGTGTGTTACTAAAATGACACCCGGTACGACTTCTTCGAAAAGTTCGACTCCTTCGGAGAACAGCGGTACCAGGACCAGGAGTCTCGAGCTGAACGATGTCGTTATCCCTGAAAATTTTGTCCGATACCTGAAAACGTACAGTAAATCCGAAAGTTGTCGTATGACGATCTTCCTGTAAAATCCGATTTTCATTCGGTATGGCTACTACGGCATGCATTAAATCACTGAGAGAAAGAGAGAGAGATCGCTCTTGGACATTTTCTATTCCTTCACGCAAAAACCAAGCTTCTGGAACGAAATAGAAATACTTTCATAAACGTAAAAATAAATGCCTCTACTCATACTCAGTTTAAAAGTGCGATCCGAAGATTTACCGTGCAGTACGAAGTACTTAAATGCAAGAGCGTGTCTGGCTATGCAGTATTTTCCATGTGGACATCGTGACACAATGTTAGCGATAGATATGGAAGCAACCGTTTCTCCTACACCAATGGAGATGAAGTAAGGAAAGACCTGACCATATCGGGCGTTAATTATACATGTTGCAGGAGCTGAACGACCACCTGGTGAAACACTAATCCCCCCATTCAGTTTGTTGTGGTCTTCTCGAATTCATTCGTCCTGAAGCTCTACGATACCTATAAGGTCGACCTGACGAAAAGTAGGCTGCGTGAAATTTTAAAACTCGTGCCTCGGATGTACGAGGATCCGAATCCGCAAACACGTGCCAACATATCCCGCGTCGTAGACGGCATCCACATCCACTGCGACATTGTCTATCAACGATGATCACTCCGAGGTCCTATACTCCTTCACGCTTTCCAATCCCTCCGGAGTCTTATTTCAAAAGGCTTCGAAAAACCAGTTTTTTTTCCTCGTGAAAATAGGCCACGTCAGCCAAATCAGAATGCTAGTGTTTAATCAAGACGGGAGAGACTTTCAATTTGAATCAGAAGAGAGTGTTCTACAGAGTACTGGTGGAGGACGAGAAAGAGAATTATCGTGAAAATATAAATCGCGTATTAAAGAAACGATGAACAGTCACAGAATCTATCGAAATATTCGTCGAGTTCAGGAGCCCAGATATCAGAGAGAAGATCGGAGAGATAAAGAGAAATTGGACGCCATCTTACGATGTTCACGAATAGAGCTCAGCCCAGACGAGGACTGAAACTTTTCTATAAGTCTATCTATAAACAGTAAACCATGAGTAGTATTTGGAATTTAGCGGTAACGTCAGAATATGTAGGCGGTTTTCGATTACAGGGAGATCGTGGAAAGTCACAACTCCACTAAATCCAGCGTAAACACGAATTATTACTTCTATATTCAAAATAACAAAGTGATAATTTTATTCTCCTGCGTCTATCTCCATCAAGAGACCAAAACAGTGAAAGCGGAACAGCGATTCTATAGCCAAATAGAGTGTCATTATGGTGAACGGTGAATTGCTGCTGAGTACGAGCAACCTGACCATCGGCAAAACCAAAATCGACGCAAACGTCGATCACACATCTCTGCTACCTCATGTCGTCGACATGATAAACTTCACCAACGATTATGCTATCTCGGATCAATCGAACACGTTTTACTATGTGAAAACGTCTTATTCAGCAGACAAAAAACACACCAAGTACGATTATGCCACATCTTTGGCGGATACCTCAAACATAACGGATTATGACAATCATCAGAGAATGAACGATTAGTATAACGAGGAATTCGAGAAATTGTGGCAGTTCACGAAAGACAACCAGGTCATTATCATTTAGAGACTCCTCTTAAATACATCTTCTCATTCTTCCACAAATAAAGAGAAGCAATGACAGGCCTCCATCTGAATTTCGAGTTTAGGAGAAACAGTCATAATAACATGCTCCTCACCGAGCCTCTAAGTCTCCAGTATAAAGTCTCAGTAGAGAAAGTGTCGCTCTGGATACTCTACGTGGTGTAACTAGATTGGAGTATCCCTGTATTGAAACGAAGTTCAAGGGTTTTTTTTCTGTCAAACCAACCGTTCGACGTGACTTCGGTGAAATCGAGAACTGTCACTTTCGATCCGCTGCAAAACAGCAGTGGATCCAACAGAATTTTTGCGACGTCCAACGAGGTCTTGAAACTTCATGTGATATCTCAATAATGCGAACGAGACGAAACTTTCAGCCACAACATGATTTTCGATTATCAAGGCATGATAGAATTCTGGCTCTCAATTAACAAAGCGAATGAACCGTACGTAAATAATGCCATGATAGAATTCTGGCTCTCAATTAACAAAGCGAATGAACCGTACGTAAATAATGCCATGGACTTTCCGAAAAAGCACTATGTGAAACTCAGTCCGGCTCTTCTGGGGGCCGAACTGAATGACATTAGCGTCGAAACGGTATCTTTCCTGGATTACGCCCAATTCGGAAGCCTCTACCTGATTATCCCCTTTAACCTAAGTCATCACAAGTCGTACACCGACTTGAGTAACCTGATGATCCAGTTCCACTGGAGGTTGAAGCTTGAGCCATGTGAAAGTTAACTGTTTTACATCTTTGTTGTGTAAAGAAAGCTCTACTAAATCAGTATGGATAAGAAGATTGCGAACCATTACCCCTTAAGAATGCAAATCCTTGAAAAACAATATTATAACAGAACAATCATAATAAATAGCATTTCATATTTTCCATTCGAAAATTTTTATTAAAACGAATTAGGCAAGAACAATGCGGTCCTTCTTTTGCAGGGTTTAAGCTCATGAACGAAACGACGGAGATGGAAGACAAGATTCTAAAGAATTGTAAGTATCCCAAGGAGGATCAGAACACCTTTACGACAGCTTGCGTTCTACGAGAAGTAGAGAGTCGGTGTCTTTATATACAAAATATAAATGTTTCCATTGTTGGTAAGTTCATGAGGATAGGGAAGTAGCGAATTCTAAAGATCCCATAAGCATACCCCACTAAGCGATATTTCGAAGCTACGTATGAGGAACTTAACATACAGTTAGATACAGTAGTACTCTGAGACAATACTTTAGCAATTTTAACAATAATCTCGACGAAAATATAATACATATAAGACTGAGACGGCTAATAAAATATAAAGCCTAGAAAATTACAACCAAGAACTGGATGCTGTAAAACTGGATACTGTTTGGTCAGAATTACCGACCTTCTACAAAAATGCCGCGAAGCTGAAGACAGAGTGTGATATATCAGGGCTGAAGAACACATGATAAAAGGGAACTCAGAAGAGGTTAAGTTCACTGGACGTAAGAGTGATATGTTGAGCACAGACATGTTCTTAACAGAAAGCATTTCTCTGGAAATCAGAGCAGACTTAAACTTTACGGCTCCTATTACGAGCGTTTTTATGCACGTATATCTAGAGGATACAGAGATGTTTTCGAACAGCCTGGATATCAAGATTCATGACCTGTACTTCGAAATCACTCTATTCAGAGTAGATGGGTGTCAAGGAGACAAGCTAAAGCTGGTCATGGCTCCACGTTTCAACTTCACAGAGACTGAATATAGAGTCTTCCTGGCGATCTCTCGACTGTACTTTTTCTACTATATATAATAAATGACAAGCGTAAATTGCGACGAATTTTCTAAACAACTTTTATCCAAAAAGTTTATACCAGGGCAACGCTAGATACAGGGATTGCTCATTCATTATCATGACGTCACAAATGGTGGCTGGCCGTGACCAAAGACATACAGCGATTGGCCCAAAAGGATGGTTGCACCGCTTTGTACCAATCGCTGATCGCGGCCAGCCACTATTTGCGACGTCATGAGAATGAATAAACAAGCCTGCTATCTAGTGTTGCCCTGCTTATACGCAGTCTGAAAGACCCCTTCAAGTGGCGTTTTATCTTCCAGTACTCTAAGCTGTCCGAGCCCTTCATCTATGAATTCACGAATCGGACGACTATCCAAACGCTGTCGACCTGCTGTCTGACGTGCATTGAAGAAAATAATATGCGTCTTATTTGCAAAAATGTATGCAAAACAAACATCTATTTTCCTCCGAGAAGACTATCCCGAACAAACCTGGCATACATTTTAAATCCGTACGGACTTAAAAAACGCTCACCTAACCTTTCTTTACCACGAACTTCATCATCTTCATCGGATTGCTCTATCGGATTGACTGACGTCTTCTGTTCTTTGTACACCAATCTCGGACCCTCGCTCTCATTTGCCAAATTATCTGAGTACTACTACCTTATTGGCGAAAATATGTAATCCTCCTTTAACTCTAATTAGATCGAGGGTCCGTATCTTGTCATCAAACGTTTCATAAACAACACCTCGTATTCTTCACCCATCTTCAGATCTCTGAGTCTACAGACACTCTTGTTCACACTCTCGGTCCTTTGTAGAAAGAGGTTCAGTGTCGCACTTAGATTTATTATGGTACGGAAAAAACAAACTCTACACTGCAAACCTAATCAGTTTGTAAGTGTATATTGAGTCTCCGTGGGCGTAAAGCTGCACTCCGTGGTTTCTTGTAAGGGGTTTTCTTACCAATCTACATTTCACATGTCACAATATGGTCGTTTACCATTTACTGCGATCTAATCGGTAAAGATACACTTCTACCCTGTTTTTTTCGAAGCGCACCAGCCCATTAGCTGTCAAACTTTAATTTCTAAATATGCAAATTAAACAAAATACTGTAAAAAGTATCGGATCATGCCAGAAGTAATGAAAACTATTCCAGGCATGAAATTTTCAGGTATTCTAAATAAAATACAAAAGAATTTAACGATGTTTTATATTTTCCTACTAGCAGGCTTGCGACCGCTAGTGGGCCCCTAATTACATAGGGGCCTCGAATTCATACGAACCTCGAAAAAAAAAACGAATATCTTGTTCTGGTTCCCACTGCCTACTTCAGCATATATGGCACGTGCCGGAAAATCTATTAATTCCACTTTCCACCGCCAGGGGATGCATTCTGTCTAAAGGAACCTCCGATACGTGTCCCCGCTTCCTGCGGAACGTTATAGCAGGCGTGCTGTGCACGTGACGCAAAATCTTTTAGTTTCACCTTCCACTCCTAGGGAGCGTACTCAGTTATAAAATCTATTTATTTTACTGTGTTTAAAGTATTGCACTGTAAAAATTTGAGTATTGTACTCTGTTATTATTGTACTGAATTATTATTGTAAATATATTGATAATTATTGTGAATTTTAGTTTATTTTGTGAAATTTCATTTTTATATTACAGTTGTACTGAATTAATTGTGTTCAATGTCTTTGAGGATTACATGTGTCACTGCTAATGTGAAATATTCTATTACTGTTTTATTTATTGTAATTATATTACTTTCTTTTAATATTGCCCTATACATGCTTACACATATCTAGTTGCACTCACTCCTTATCCACTTATATTTTGATTTAGCAATTTTATTTTTTACTTTGTATTTTATAGCACGTCATAAAAAATATGACTGCACTGCCTTGAAATAGTAAGGCAGCATGTGTAACCCTATGGAATAATTTCAAGTCCTAATAAGCAAATGCCTCACTGCATGCGGGGATTCCGTGTCCGCCCTGGACACCGGGATCTTCGCTGGATGGCAGAAAAGGTTTTTCCCTTCGTTGGCTTTTAGTTCCTATGCTGAAAGGTTTAAAGCCCACGAGAGAGTGGCCCGTTGCCTTCTGTGCACCGCTGCCTTATTCCCCTAGTAGACCTATTGTTCCTATACCTCTTGATTGGATGTCCAGGAGTGGGTGATTTATGTCCTCGATGCTTCCGGCACCGTATTGCAGGCGTGGCGCTGCAAAGTCATTTAGTTCCACCTTCCACCGCCAGGGGCGTATTCTGTTATAAACGAACCTCCGATATGTGTGCTCACTACCTGCGGCACCGTATAGCAGGCGAGCTGCACAGGCGCTGCAAAACTTTCAGTGTTAACGCGATACTTAAATTACGACCGAACACCCCCTCCCCCGCTCAAAATTAAGCTAATGACCTTTAACATTAACAGGTATCGTTATCTTTTGAAACAGAAACAAAATGGCGCCTTTTTTGGTTTGACTTTAAATTTATTTTCTTTCGTTTCGGAAAATAAATGGTAATACGTGCCCCAAAGTAAATATAAATTCAGTACGACTGACTCCCTCTTCTATCTGGGTCAATTTTATTACGTCGGGTGAGTTTTTTACAAATATTAAGATAGGTTACCGGCCAATTTTCACAAAATTTTGATTTTTAGAATCAGAAAAATAAAATACGTATATACTGTAAGTTTCAAATGGACACCTACAATAGATTTCTTAATATTCCCAGATTAGTGACAATTAGAAAATTCCATCGTCTGCAGTTTCAAATCAAAGCAGGTGTTGTTTTTTTCGCAATTTTTTCAGATAAAATGATTCCATTTTCTATGCGATGTTTAATGAGATTTAATTAATATATCGACTGATTATAAAAATATTAAAAATCTGAGCCTCAAGTGCATCAGGACATGCCTTAGACTACCTAAATCCAAATTTTCATACCATTTGGAACTATAGATTTTGCTAGCCATCGTCGACAGACAGACATACAAACAGAGCGAAACTTTCTTTTATTAGCATAAGATAAATGTGATAAATGTTTGGTTATAGTCGATTTCTACCTGACGGCCACCTGTGCAATATCCGTGTCCCAAAAATTGATTTAAATCAAAAACTTTGACAGCATTTTCTGAAAAAACATCTTGCATTTGTAGAAATGAAGAACATTTTCCGGTTTTTGGAATCTCAATAGATATATTTGAGAATAACATGTATGTACGAATGAAAATGACTTCGTAATGGAATGGTGGATTTTGAAGATGAAAAAATAAAAAAGAATCAATTAAATAAAAAGACAAACAATAGCGTTTATTTTTAATTTTCCTCTCATAAGTTATCTACATTCACCTTAACCCCTAACTGTTATTGCGGTGCCATTTAGTCCCCACATATTTTTCTACTCGAGTAATCTCTTCATCAATCAATAATTCAGATAAAATAATACAGTATATAAGTTATATACTTACTGAGTTATTCAACTCACAAATAAAGTCATATAATAATACTATTGTTTTATTTAAAAAAATCATTTTATTTGTTTCTTTATAATTTATAATACTAGTAAATCTACAGATCAGGAGCCTCAACGTCAGCTCTGAAAGTCAATGTTTTTTAAACTCACTTTTCATAATATTTAACATCTTACAATCTGCAAATTAAATTATTGAAATTACTACATATATATTTATATGCATATAACATATTTCGAAGGTTTCAGAACTTAGAAACGTTAAATTAAACACGGTTTAAGCAATAATATTCTGACATTCTTATGAACATCTTATTCTATTTTTTAGATTAAAAAAATACATTTCTTCAGGGGGGGGCTCCGCCCCGCTGAACCCTCCGTAATCTTATTAAATTTGTATTCGTGATTTCCTATTATTTGTGTGAATGATTCTAGTATATCTTCCATTTCGTTCTGCACAGTGGTTTTATTACGATGATAAGCAAAAATTTTTAAAATAATTTCTTGTTATCCTCATACCTAAATAGCAATATTTACTTACCTGCCAACCACGAAACACTCGTATCTGATTGATAAGTTGAATAATATCTCGTGTACAAAAGTAACTTATGGAAATGTAAACTGTGTGAATCTACTATATATTTCACTTATCTATTTCAGAAATCTAGTACTATTACAATTTTTGTTTCGGAAAAACAGTTTTGATGATCATTGTACAATATTTATTTGACCTAAGTACATCCTGATCTAATTCGATGGCAATAGCATACTAATATCTCCCCAAAATAGGCTTATTTGGAAACTTTTAAACCTATTGTGTAATCATTCATAATCGTGCCCACTACCAATTCACTAAATAGCAACTTTGATTTGGCGCTATAAAGTATTTTTTGTGATAACTTTTTATGATCTCAGTTTCCAGTAATTGTGCTATTTCAGGCTGTATGGATGCGTTTTACTACGCTAATTTCTTTAGATCAACTATCTCATTGTGCAAGATATTATATTCTATTTTTAAAATAATACTAATTTTCAACCACGAAAAATCCACATCTCTTCCAGAAAATTAATAATATTTCATATAAAAATGTTTCGGCTATCATTCTATAGTAGTTAAAAGGTAACTTGTACCAAAATAAATTCTCATTTATTTCAATAAAATATTAAAATCACCCAAAAATATTTTATTTTGCGAATAAAATATTGTAGCAAACTCGTCTGAGTTACTTGAATTTTATCATTTTGATATTCTTTGAAATATGGTTGCTAGGTTACGGTTAAATTGAAAAGGAAAATAAAAATGAATGCATTTTAATATTTGCAAAAATGATAAATAAAATGTATTATATTATTAGAACAGATGTATACAATTGCACCAAAAATTATACACCTAATTTAAAAAAATCGGACGAATGTATAAACAAAATTTCAAATTAATTTGAATAATTTAACACCTGACTTGATAAATTTTAGCCTTCATAACTTACTGTTTAAATACATTAATCAAATGCGCCATTTTATTTTCAACGACCGAAAAATTTCCAAATCGTCTGAATTCCCATAGGAAAACATTATGATCAAAAAAGAAATGTTCTATATTTTCCGAACGAAGGAATCAAATGTAACTAAAAACTATACAGCTAATTCCGGGTATCTCACCAACATACCTACCAAAAATCAAACTAATCGGATCATTTTTACGGCAGTTATCGAGGAACAGACAGACAGACAGACAGACAGAAACCAAAAACTTTTCGGGTCTCCACAGTGAGCCTCAACTAACGTTTCGGCAATTAACTGGGAACGAAGTGGCACCATAATGTTGGTTGCGCGCAAGAATTCTACGACGCCAGATAACTTTTAAATCAGTACTGTTAAATCAGTAGAATGAGATTTCAACAGAATCATGTTTTAACTAATTTTAAGTAGATTGAAAATCTCGCCTGTAACCAATGGTCAAGATGTCAAATGCGATTGAATTTTCCTCCAATCACTTTGATATTTTGCAAGCAGCACGTAAAATATATTATTTCCCAAACAAGTGGGCATGCGTTTGGAAAACAGACATAAATTACAAAAATAGTAATTGACAAATTCAATATTCTGGATGAAAATAGAAACACCTTGCACAACATGCCAAACAAATTGCTGATTTTTAAGTAATATTTGATATACAGGTGAACCAAAAGTCTTGCCCTGATTATAAATATTTATAGTGCTCAAACTATTATAATTAGACATATGTTTGTTTGGATACATTGTAAGTACTGTTATACATTTTTTATAAGACCACGTACCTCAGTAAATTTCCACGTGTGCCCCCTTGGTAGCTCGTATAATGTCTAAGCGGTATTCTAGTTCACGCCAAGTGTTCTTTAACATGTCTTCTGTTACAGTACACGCAGCAGCTTGTATCCTAGTCTTCAGTTCTTCGACGTCAGTAATTGGTGAACTCACACTAGGCCTGCCACTTCTGAGCAGATCAGTAACGCTGCCTGTTTCTTTAAAACTGTCATACCATCGCTTTATTGATTTTGCATCAGGAGGATTGCATCCTCTTGGAGGATTTGCAACGTCAAAATGTTCGTTGAACATTAATAGGCGATTTCGTTTCGTAAAACCAAAGCAAACATTGAGCTTTCTCTTGAATTGACGCCATTTCGTACTACACTGCTCAAAACAATTAAAGGATATTTGAAGTTTTATATAAAATAAAGATATAAACAAAATTTTTTTGCCGAAAATAGAAGAAGAGAATCACAAATGCAAATTTTTCTGGTTTTCAAACTGTGGAGTATGCAAATTTTGAGTTCGACGTCAAAAACGTCGCTTCAGCGGCAGCGAATGAAATTTGACTTTCAACTGGATAAAAGAGAATGAAGACAAGGATGATCGGCATTCAGTGATTGCTTTGTTTCGATGAGTACGATGTCTCAGCGAAGTCATATGACAGATTCAGAAGCTTGGAGAATTGTTGGTAGGTTAGAAGGGGGCCAAACTCAAGCCGAAGTAGCGCAAGCCATTGGAGTGTCACAAAGTGTCATTTCCAGGATCTGGAACCGTTTTTTGGAGAGTGGATGTGCAGGCCGAAGACCAGGGCAAGGTCGTAGACGGGCAACAACGCCCAATGAAGATCGGTATTTAGCGTTAACAGCTCGGAGACACCGAAACATGAACGCTACTCTTCTCCAACAACACCTTCGCTCGGCTACAGGCACCACGATTTCAACTCAGACTGTCCGAAACCGGCTCCATGCTGTAGGTCTGTATGCTCGCCGACCGATGGTATGTGTTAGATTAACATCAAGGCATCGTCACGACCGCAGGGAGTGGGCAACCGAGCATGTCAACTAGAGGAGAAATGAATGGAGCAATATTCTGTTTTCTGACGAGTCCCGTTTTTCTGTGCATCCGGATAATAGGCGTATTTTCATCTGGAGGGACCGTGGCAGTAGGAATAATCCTGCGTTCGTGCACGAAAGTGTCAGATTTGGCGGTGGAGGAGTGTTGGTGTATGGTGGCATCTCCATTGACGGGCGCACTGACCTCTACATCATTCGAGATGGAGCTCTGACTGGTCGCCGATATAGGGATGAGATCCTCAGACCTATTGTAGTCCCTTACGCTGCAGCAATCGGAGATAACTTCATTTTAATGGACGATAACTGCAGGCCACATCGTGCAAACCTGGTGGAGGATTTCCTTTTCGAGGAAGGAATCGTTCGAATGGAATAGCCAGCGTGTTCTCCAGACATGAATCCAATCGAGCACGTTTGGGACGCTCTAGGAAGACGAGTTTCTGGCCGCCAACAACCCCCACAAACTCTCCAAGAACTGGAAAGAGCTCTTCTGGAAGAGTGGGGCAGAATACCCCAACTCGTCATTAATAGCCTCATTGAGTCCATGCCTCAAAGGTGTTCAACGTTGCTGGCCGCCCGTGGAAACCATACCCCCTACTGAAAATGATTTTCTTTGAAGAAAACACCTTTTCTTATTCTTTTTTTCTCATATGCACAAATTGTGTTTTTTTCCTTTTGTACACAAATGCGCAATAAAATGCATTTTTTTCTGCCAAACATGTGTAATTTATTCTCATATAACCTACTATGTCTGTCGACCATGTATCAATCAGCTAAAAAGCTTCCCAGATACAAAATCCACCTAAAACTGCAATATCCTTTAATTGTTTTGAGCAGTGTAAAATGATGTCTTCCTTACAAATGTTCCCCTGAGTCTTGAAGGAGCATTCGCGCCATCTATTGCACAAAAAACTACTAAAACTGACCTCTCCAATGATACAACAAGTTGCATTACTTTACAAACGGTCATTTTGTAATAGATTATTATAATTCAGGGCAACACTTTTGGTTCACTCTGTATATCAAAACGAATACACAGATTCGTATATTTCCGGACGCTAAGTGTACGGTAAAGTGACAAAATGTATTCAAACATTTTAAATCGCATGCAGCATTTTCACAGTATGAATTTCATATATATTATTTATTGTAAAAAACTTATTTTCGTATATAAAATTTATATATTTTGTTTCAAAACATGCTGTATGCACGTATAAAATGTTTATTTGATGTCGATCATAATTTATAGATCTTTTAAATAAAAAGAGATAGTTGTTCATTGAACTTCCATAATCCTCTTCAATGCAGACAATATTGAGTTTGAATTTCGAAACAGACTTAATGGACTCCTTCTTTTCTCATTATGAATGTCTTAAGATTTTGTTGAAAATTCTGCTCTCAACTTGCAACTACTTCGTCTACTGAGTTTACTGTTAATAGGAATTTTTCAAGTGTCAACTAAAACAAAACAATTTTTAACGCAAGCAAAATTATTTAAAATATTGCAAACTTCGTAATACGAAACAACTCAAAATATTTGGTTTTGAATATAATAATACGCTTAAATCACATAAATGTTTTCCAGTTGGCAATTAAAATCACTTTAAAAGAAATTAAAGTGATCACATTACAGCGGATTTATGATATTTTGCGTCCAGGGCTATACAGCCCAACTGTCTAAAAATTAATTTGATCCGTTTGTCCACTGAGTGAATTGAAATACTATCTATCGGAAAAGTTTTGTCATGATTAAAGCAATTGGCTGTCTTTGACATAGTTAAGCAATATTCAGTGAATATTTACTGTATAGAGCTTACAATGTGAGACCATCAAACAGACCATTGAAAACAAGCTATTTAAAGTGCATTGTTATTAAAAATGCTTTTTTAAAATACTTGAAACTTTCATCATATGTTAACTAGCTATTTTAAATAAATTCCCATCTAGAAAGTATTATAAAAGCTATACGCTCTACAAAATTTCTTAGAAGAATGAAAATAAATAATAACTTTAATAGGCAAATCCAAGAGTTCAGACTTGTATTTTTCAAATATGTAAAGAATTCTATGAAAGTTGTGCGTGAAAGTGGACTTGTTAACTTCTTAACCAATCCTGTACACGTAAATGAACACGACTTTCCTCTAAATGCACTCTTAACTTTTCGAAATATCGACAGTCTCGCAGAAAGCTCGGATCTAGTTAATTTTATATTCATCACTATCTGATAAAAACAGAACAATAGCAGGCTTTTATTAAAATGACCAACTAAATAAGCTCATTTAAAAGAAACTTTACCCCTTTTCACCTTTATTTCCAGCGTCTGCGCATTGCAGAATCTGAAATCTCGCTGCTGAGCGCACCAAGCTGATGCTTTGTTTACTACTACGGAAAAGCGTCCATATTCTGGTCGAGTAAACCATCCTCCTTCATAAATTTGGTCAGGAATAAAATCTTGTATGCCTGAAACATAAAAATGATACTTTCATTTAAATGAGTACTTTTGACTGTATTCCATACTCAGGTTTGAGTGGTGTTTGTCGGTTTAACTTTTTTTAACATTCAGAAAACATACTTTAACAAAAACAAAAGTAATTTAAACTGTGGTTACGTGGACCTAGAACTAAAAAAAGTTTTTAAAATCAGTCCTGGATCTACTATGTTGAGAGTACTGACGTGATTCATGAATATTCTCCAGGTAACAGCACTAACTAGTAACACAGTACATCCAGGACTGATATAAAACATATATTTTTTTTAACAAAGTAACACTTTTCTAGGTCAACGTAACCCCAAGTTACTGCCTTAAAAATTTCAAAAAAATTCCATTTATTAATGGAAAAAATTTTATTGAACCAAAAATAAATAATTTAAAAATCAGTTCCATATTTTAATATATTTTTTATATAGAGGAATGACTTTTAGATATATTTAGTTAACTTTCTGTAAAAGCTGTTTTTGAGAAGGAAAATTGGAAAAAAAAAATTATTATTTATGAAGGTTACATTATGAGAATAATATAATAACTATACTGGAATATTTTTTTAATTTAACTCTTAATATAGAAAATTATTTTAAACTCTACTCCTTTCATGAAACTCCACTAAACATACAATTTTTCGTACAGTACCTAAATTATTGATTACAGGGCAAAGCAAATGCTAAAGAAGATTTTATGTCTGTTGTATGCTTGTAAAATTTCTAACACATAAGAATCAGAGAAGTTATATTTTAGAAATTACCTATTTCTTCAGAGCTGCCATCCATAATCTCGTAGAAAATTCTAATAATAAATATGTATGACTTGTCAATACTCCCTCTTTCATACCAGATTGAAATATCAGGACCAAACTTTTCAATATCGGAAATCTTCATTGCTTTGCTTTCTATGCTGATGATACGACCTGTTAAGAAATTAAAACAATAACAAACTAGTCGTTGGGGGCCACCGTAATACTTACCCATCATGGATATGCATAATATAAAATATTAAAATAAAAAATATGTAAACTATTTATAAAATGCATTGCCATTCGAATAAAATCATGGCTTGATGTCGTCATAAACTTTAAAGGCTCGATTACTGAATTGCTTAAAAGAAACATCCTTATAACTCCAAAAACAATAATCCTATTAACTAGCGGTTTATTGCATCTCATTAAGCGTCTCATTTCCAATTGAAATGTATCTTTGAATTGAAATTTGGTTGAAATACAGGGTCATGAAAAATCGAAGAGTGTGAAAAATAGGGTTACAAATATCTCGGCAACTCATTATCCGATCGACTTCATACTTTATGCAAAATTTATGTTTTTTTATTGTCTTTTATATTCTATCCTTAAAATAAACAATTTCAAAAAAATTTATATACCTTTTATCAGAACGAATATTTCGAGAGTCCGAAAAAAATAGTTCCGTATAATCGAGGTTACTGAAATTCAAAAAGCTTCTTTCCATTATTACATACGAAGTACATACCAAATTTCATGTCTGTATCTCAATTTTTTCGGGAGATAGAGCGTTTATAGACACACAGACACACAGACACACAGACGGACGGCAAATTTTTTTTCTAAAAAAATGTTTTTCGGAATCTCCAGTCACTGAAACGTGTAAATCCGTCAAAAAAATGTTTCGATTTTCAAAACGATTACAAGACTTACCCTATACTACGTATGATGGGTAAGTAAAAATTAGTTGTCTTGTTTAGATTGTGACGTATTTCCCGAAAATTTGACTTCTTGAGTACGGAATCAATTTAAATATTTTTTGCTTAAGGGATAACATCATTTTTGATGCCCTGGAATTTAAGGCTTTGTCAGGACGTTCTTTAAAGAAATGCGAATTGTTTCTAAAAATACATTTAACCTAAATTATTATACATAAATTAAAATAGAAAACTATATAATTTTTAAATGGATACATTAAAATATGTTGGATTGACAGCAGATGTGTCATAACCCATCGTAGATTTAATCTAGAACAATCAGACTCAAAAAATATTTTTGTTTAATCCAAGAGCTAGTGAAATACATAGCTTTTTGAAAACGGTTTACTAAAATGGCCTTAATTTAATTTAAAACGTAAAATTTTAACCAAAAATTTTCTTACTTAAAGTTACACAGAAAAGCGATATATTTTGAATAAATCCTACGTATTCAATTAAAAAATATATAACGATTAATTTTCAAAATATTCAAGCTGACGGATTCAAATTGGCGGAGGTAGCATGCTCACCGATTTTGAAAATTCTCTTTTGATAAAAATGCGATCAAAGTATTAGTTGCTGCTTACTCGCTGTGGCACGTTCTAATTCTGTAGCTCCAAAATTGCCCTTTCTCTTTCGATATCGATTTTAAATTAATAAAATATGATTTTTGTGTGTATAAAGAGTATTTAAAGCGACAATAAAATAATTTATTATTTTGCTAAACACTTTTCTCGCACATCGCTAAAACTGGAATTTTTCCCCAGTATCGTCTTCAGGTGAATTGTCAAGTTATACTTGTCTCAAATAGAAGAATCGAGTCCATTTATTCATGATATTTGAAGTAATATTTGAAAATGGTCGCGGAATTTCATAGCTTTACGTTGCTTTTGAAATCTATGAATACATTATAATGATTCATTGTTTTGTCCGACATTTTCGCAAAAAATACTTCAAATCTTTAAGTGAAGCATAGTGAGGCTACGAAATTGCAGATATATGTTTATAATTAGTTGTATTTTTTAAGAAATAAGAAATCGGACTGCTTGGTATATTTTATCGTCCAATGACTCGCCAATGGAGTATGACTTTGGCGGCTATATTTCAGCAGGGCCACAAAAATAATTTTTGAGCCACGGTAATGATTCAAATATGGATTTTAAGTAACAACTAAAAACAACTTTTGTATAATTACTTTTTTTAAATTCAGTATATACACTATCTGATGAGAAGTATCCGGACACTTTCGATTTTACACGTTTTGTAAAAAAATCTAGAGAAATACTTGATGAATTGGTTTTGCACTTCAAGGATGAAAAGAACAAGTTCGGTCTCATATTTTTCATTGATGATTCAGTCACGTAAGCAATTAGTGGACCAACAACAAACTGAATAAAAAAATTAATGCGTACGATCACACTGTATGAGAAAATCTCGAAATGATCTGTAGTTGTAGCACATGACTAGGCATGTCCTCTGCAACACTTGTGATCATTTGTGTTAGAATAGCACATATGATCTTGGATATATGAAGATTTTTTCAAAAAAAATCAATGAATTTCTGGAATTTATTCGTTTCTACCATAAAGAGTTTTAAAGGAAATATAATGCTACTTTCAAGAAACTTGGCAAACTACAGTAGAAACAATATACTACAATTAGAATATCCATATATTAAATATTTTAATATAATATGAGCACTTGTATGAAATAAATTTTAACTGCTCTTTCACGAAAGATAACAAATTTTCTTTCGCAAAATTGGGTAGTAAACTACACAAAGTAACTCACATAGGAAAACCAGTCGTGTATTGCGAAAATTCAGAAAGTTATAGGCGATGATAGCTGACTTTCAACGGCTGTTAAAAAGTAGCTGAACGAAAAGTGATTTTCCACATATTGCTACTTTTACTTTTTTCTACATGGAACAGAAGAAAGTATCGGACACGCGAAATTTTTCGACTTCCATTTTTTGATGAATTTACACGTTTTTGGATCTCCGGAATACGATTTGACTATTTTTTGAAAAAGTCTGTCCGGCATTTAGTCAGTGTCTGTCACAATTTTTATGGCCGCTCTCTCACGAAAACTAATGCACGTATTTTCTTAAAACTTCATATTCTGTTAGACAGCAAGATAAAAAGATGCTGATAAATCTTGGGTGTATATCGCCCAAGATGTGGCACTGCTATTATTCATCTTTCATGATTACCATGAAAGCTATATATCACGAATTGGCGAACAGACTTTCAGAAAACTGCATATTCTCTTAAACTTTGACATGAATAGTTGTTGATTAAATTTTGTTGTTTATCGTCGAACAAGTGGCACTGCTATGCTATGTTTTGTACGATTTCTGTCATAGCTATATCGCGGCATCTATGGAATGGAATTTCATCAAACTTCATATTCAGTTAAGACCTTGACATAAGTAAATACTAATTAGAGTTTGGTGGATATAGCCTAACAGGTGGCGCTACTGTGTAGCAATTTTTTCCTTTGAGACTTTTCAGGCGATTTTCAGCAGGGTTTTTGTTTCCATTTAGCAGCGGTTTTTTCACAGTAGTAAAATGAATCCAGTTTTACTCTTTTAGTGAATATTTTAGTAGTGTTATATAGTAAATTTTGTCCTCTTTTCAATAAGTTGTGACGGCCATCTTTGATGTCAGGCCGTGCTGTAGAGCAGAGACAAATAAGTCTATTTTTTAAAACCAAAAACGGTTTATTCAAACAAAACGGTAGGGAAGTTGAGCGAGCTCCACTTGATTTTCCTAAAAATTAATAAAAACGAAAGGCTTTTGCTAACGACTCGTAGCTGTATAGAAATTAAAACTATATGATAATTAAACTTAAACTATCCAGAAGCAAATTCACGATCCAATAATTTTATATTTCAAATTAAATAAGCACTGATGCAGGCTCAAATCAGCTTTACAACAGCATAGAACTTCACTATAAAAATGCTAAGGCCAATTATTAATCTTGAGACTCGATGCGAGGTCTCAAGGCTAAATCTAAATCTATCTAAGTCTCAATCTAAATCTCAATATTAAATCTCCCAAGCTAAGTCTGCTCTAGCTCCCCTGAGCTCTGTTCTGAAATAAAAATTCGCTGCTTATATACTTCACAGTATCGATCGACCAGCTCCAGAAAATTTGCATAACTGAAAGAAAACGGCGACTCACAATTTCCGAGATTCAGACATCTCTCGAAAGTTAGAGAAAGAGAGCATTGCTAAATCTTTTACGCAAATGGCCGGTTATTGGACAAAAAATTACGATCTCATTCAAACATCGCCTACTCACGTGACGAGAGTAGTCGATCCCTTACAAAGTTTTTTCGGAATTCGTACAGCAATTTTGTAATATTTTCTTGAGATTTTCGGAGTTTTTTCGCGTTTCGCTGTGATTTTCCGACATTCATAAAAGAAATGCTGTTTTAATCTACAGGCCCAATATACTAACTTTTGTCCTCTGCGATTTTTTAAATAAATTTTAGCGATCTTTTATGCGACTTTTAGCGGGACTTTTTTTTCGATTTCCTGCGATTTTTCCACATTAGGGTCATTCCATGCAAAATGAGCAAAAATTTAAAAAAAGTCGTGGCCATATAGAAACCGATTTTAATAAAATTTGGTACACAGATTCAATTCATATTTAAATAGAGCTATTCAAAATATCTTGACAAAAAATAAAATATTTTGGAAGTTCTGGACATTTAAAAAACTTGTGACATAGAATGGCTTGTATGGAATCGTTCAAAGTTGCAAGTTTAAAGTTCCATATCTTGAAAACTATTTAACATAATATTGTAACCCGTGTACCCCCCACAATAAAATTTTTTCATAATATTGTAACCCGTGGACAGTTATTATCATATTTATTTAGTAATAATAATTTCGTAACACCATGGTTGACCTTAAATTGGTTGTAAAAATTGAAAAATTGAAAATTTTGAAAAAATTAAAAGCGTTATAAAAATCAAAGGAATTTAAAAACATATGTGAAATTGATGTATGATGTAATGTTACAGATGAAAACCAAATTTATCAAATTTGGAAGTTGCCATTTATTTTCTTCATCTTCAAAATCGCTTAGAAACTTTAAAAAAAATTACAAAATCACAATTTTTCCTCTGATGTATACTTAAAAAATCAAATTAAGGAAAACCCTGACATTAACAATATTGCAGACGCTTAAAGTTCAAAAAGCCCATACTATGCTGAAAAAAAATTCAAGATTGCCTTTTGATTCCTAACATAACAGAAATAAGTTCAGAAAGGTAATATTTATTACGTTCAATGGGCTATTGCACTTCAAATTTGAGCGCCTTCCCTGCCATCTTGCAAAAAAAATGTAGTACAGCCATCTATATATAACTTTGAATACTATATAATTATTTGCCCCGTTTAAATCAATAATTTATTCTACTCTAATTTAAAATATTGTTGAGGAAAAATAAACTGAAGGCAAGAATGAAAGTTTCTATATTTAAAATATACACTTTTATCTATAACGTAAAATAATTTAAAATTTTTAAGATGTTTCCTTCATGTTTAAACAAGTAATAGAAATATTGCATTTTTCCCTCAAAATTTTTCATTATTTTTCTTTTTCTCATAAAGGAATAAAAAGGCAAGAATGAAAGTTTCTATATTTAAAATACATACTTTTATCTATAACGTCAAACAATTTTAAAATCTTAAGACCTTTCCTTCATGTTCAAACAAGCAATAGAAATATTGCATTTTCCTCTCAAAATTTTTCACTGTCTATTTTTTTTTTCATTATGGAATAAAAGGACAGTTACTAAATCACTCCAATCTGTTATTTATTATCCATTCTTAATTATAAATAATTTTTGATAAAGTCTTTCCACTCCTATGACTAATAATGAAAATTGAAATTTCAAGCATGTAGACAAACCCTCGATCTTATATCAACTTTTAATGTAAGTTTTAATACTTAAATAAACAATCCTGAAATCTATTATTTTACATTTACTCATAAATAAATATGATCTACTTATATGCTGATTTTCATTAAAATCTATGACATGTCAGCCACAGCTGATATGCTCATTTAGCATGGAATGACCCATTAGTAACAGTAATCCGGTTTCAATCTTCTAGCGCAATATAGTAAATTATGTTCCATTTGCAATAAAGTTTCTTCGGAATACGGGCAGTAATTTTTAAATGTTTCGCAATTTTTTATTACCTTTTTTTTTCTTTACGGGCCTAGTCAAAACCGGACTGGACAGTTAGAAATAAATAAAATAGCTAGTAATAAATAGATATATTTACCTAGAAGAGGATTAGACTGTAGCTGCGAATTAAATCTTCCTATTACCATATCCAAAGTCTCAAATTCGGATGATTTAAATATCCCACCACTATCCACTTGCTGAGGAGTTAAATTGAAGTAGCCTATTTGTTGTTCTCTTTCCTTTTCATCCTTTCTTTCTGTTAACCATAGCCTAAAATTTGTCAAATTGATAGTTATCTAAACTCTAACATACATCGTTTCTGACATTTATCACATATAGAAGAAAGCTGATTCAAGCATGTTAACATTTTATTTCAAATTTACCTCTCCAATGTTAAACCCTTGGCCATGTGGAATGCATTAGTATTTTACACATATCAAATCTCAAAAATTCTTTTTTTCTTTTTTCTTTCTGTGTGCTCTTTTTAAAATATGGTTATTAGTTATTTAATTATCAAGTTTAGATAACAACAAGTAGATATGCAGTAATATACTTTTATATACCACTCCGTATACTTCTCTAAACTTTTAATAATTTACAAAAAAAAAAGTAAATGCATACAGAGCTGGTCAAACGTTCTTGACACATTTTAAAATTCAAGAACGAGTCAAGCATAATTGGCATACAAAACGCGGTTTGTACGAAAATACTTATCGAGTAAATTTTGTTTAGGCAAATAAAGAAATTGTTTCCAATGACGACTATAGATGGTGCCACACTTTCAAAGCTACCCACAAAGGCATCAGAAACTTAAGAAAGAGAGAAACTTACAAAAAATGGCGCCTTACAAGGGTTTGACCTACAATTAAAACAGGATAGTTTAATTTAAAAAATTAAAACGTCGGTAGTTTGAACGTTTTAATCTTGAGAGCCTTATCAAAAAAAAAAAAAAAAAAAAAAAAACATTTCAAGAAAAACACGTTTAAAATTTTGATCAGCCGTTTTGTCAGCCGTGAAACAGCACAGTGGAGCGAGATCGCAAAAATGCGTTTAAAAATGTAACAGGAGACTTCAAATACCACACTTCAAATATTTGGACCACATATACATCTATCTCAACAGGTGAATGGCTTTGTTTATTAGCTTGATTAGACCTCATTAAGAGGTCCAAAATTTAAAAAACAGTCCAAAAATAAAATAAAATATTTTAATGTCAACAAAAGTCTTCTAGGGTATAAAAATCTACGTATTTTAGGACACAGAATCGAATAAAATCAACCCCAGGTTCGTATGACAAACTGTTCGTAAAATATGGCTGTCATTGATTGTTAGATATGAAAGCGGGAGCAAAGTTTCTCAAAACTTTTAATTTTTTATATATGGGAGAGTAAGGTAAAACCGGCTATACGGGTCAAACCGGGTAGCATATAAACAACCTTTACATGGATATGGACAGGGGAAAGAATCCTGACATGTGATTGGCTAATGGTTTGGGCCAACGTCACGCGTCACGCCCACGTTTTTCGGCTGATAAACAAAGTTATTTACATGTACAAATGTGGAATTTCAATGAAAAAATATCAATTTGTGTACAATTATTTACTTCCGTTTTGTAATTTTGTTTATCATATCTAATAAAGTGACTCAAAATCATATGCACTCCAGAAATTCAACATTAGCTGGATGAATATTTACATTGCTTTATCTGCATGTTTACAACGTAGCTGCAACAATACGAAATGATTGCTTTAAGAGACTAGGTCTATTTCAATAAATACTATAAAAAAAATCCAGCTGGAATGTGCTTAGGGGCTGCAAAGTGCGTAGTTCGTTTCAGTCTCTAACTGCATACTTGCTAGTTTAGTGGTTATAATGAACTAGCTGTTTAACCCGTTCTGCGCACTAGAGTTCATGAATTTAATTCTAAAATTGGAATAAAATGAATTTAATACCCCTATTAAAGTGTTGAGTTTTTCAATAACTATACGATTTAGAAAAATATTTTTCTAATACTGTGCACTTTTTTTAATGAAACTTAATTTATCATGTTGCTATGGCAGCAGACGATAAAACGATATCTTTGGAATAAGGGAATAAATAGAATAAAAAGTTTTGTTGATGTTTGTGATAACATGTTTTTCTTTATTTTTAAAAAATGGTAATAATTTAAGCGCAATTAAATGATCTCTAATTATTTGCATGCGAGATAAAATAATTATCTAATACCCGCTACAGCTTCTTAGTATTGCAGCGTAGCATCCGTAATATGTATATCTCACATTGCAGTAAACATTTAGAACTGGTTTGAACGCGCGCGATTACGGGTTAACCATAAAAAAAAGGCAAAAGTTCGTCAAAAACAAAAAATTAAAAAAAGTTTTTCTTAATTTTTTTATTTCTTAACCCCAATAGTTCATGGGCCCCCTACCAGAAACTACTCATAAATTTACTTTAATGTTATAGAGGATGACTATTAAGTTAATTATAATGTTTGGAATCACTTGCGTTGAAATCGGAATGAAATTTACTGAGTTTTGGAAACAGATCATAGTTAGAGAAAAAAACCCTTGAAGAAGGTATCGGGGAGGAGCGACTGTTCAAGTTCACTTCAGTAAATGACTAATTAGGAGGACCACTATGCATCTTTAAAAATTCGTTAGTTTGGTTAAGCTAGGAACTTAATTAGAAATTTGTCTTAGACTGTTATTTGGAAATAGTGGTACCCGCTACTCATAAATTTATTTTAATGATATAGACGTTAAATATAATGTTTAAAATCAGATGCGCTGAAATCGGAAAATTAATTGTTGAGATATGGAAACAGGGTACAGTTAGACAAAAAGCCTTGAGGGAGGAGCCGGGGGGAAGCGGCTGTTCAAGTGCCTTTCAGCAAATGATAAATTAGGAGAACCACTATATGCATCTTTAAAGATTGATTCACTTGGTTAAGCTAGGAAATTAATTTGAAATTTGGCTTTGACTATTATTCAGAAATACTGGTAACTGTTTTCTAGAAATGCACCTTGAAGCTATGAATACTGATTTTTATGATAATTTAGCAAAATGAAACTGGTTTGGAGATGTTCGGAACATAATTATCTGAGTTCTGGAAATAAATCACAGTTAGAGAAAAAACCTTGAGGGAGGCGCCGCGAGGAGGCGCGCGGTCAAGTGCTCAACAACAAATCACTAACTTTGACTGTTGGTATGCATCAACTGAATACGGGCTCGGTACTTTTATTAGGAACATAAATTTAATTTTTACAAAAACTGTTATTCTAAAACAGCGATTCAACGTTACGGATGAAGCCAAAAAGGTTAAATTTGTTAAATGTTATTAGTTCTGTTGAATTCAGAGCAGTAGATTTCGATTATTAAAAAGGAGGGTCAATTAATGAAAAAGCCACCACCAGGTGGCGCGCTGTCAAGTAAAATATTCGTGACATTTAATAAAAAGTCCTTTAGCCCCACCCCTCCCAAATCCCCGCAAATTTAACAAATAATCTGTTAAATAAAGTTTTCTGTATTAATAATCTCTATCATACTAATATATGTCACGTAAAAAACCCTTAAACCCAGATAATTATCATTCATTAAGTCGATAAAATGGTTTAAAATTAAGTTTTTAACATTTAGCAACGGTTAATAATTAAGTTGATTGTCTACATGTCATATAATCTCTGATCCATTGATTTTAAATACTCGACTCGCAATTACAATGATCCCTACCTTGATTTATTTAATTACTTCTGCGGAGATTTTATACAACCAACCAACCAAAGATAAAAAAGCGTATTTTTGATGAGATCTCTTTGTGGATGGATTTTAATTAATATTTAATCTATCAAAAATATATTTAAAATTTTCGAATTTTTTTCCCCAATCGCTAAAGGGCCTCCTACCAGCAACCCGTGTGCCAAATTTCGTAGCCCTGTGCCCAGTGGTTTCCGCGTTTTTGAGGTTACATAAATACGCGCATGGATTTTAATAGTATAGAAGATGTTTTAAATTGAAATAGACATTTCATTAGTCATTTGAGCAATTCAAAACGAATCATACAGCTATCTTTTAGAAATATCATGTTGGCTTCTTAGGTAAAGTAATTTTAATTCCGTACTTTTTGTATGACTAATATTTTGTGATTTGTGCAACCATTGCTTATTTGTGTAAGATGATACTGAATGTCCATTTTTTAGTCAGCTACATCTGTAAACCATAAACTTACGTTAGAAGACAAAAAAAATTTTGTTTTATATTGTTAAAGATGCATAAAAATCGTTCTGACTTGAACTTATGTATTGGGCGGTGCTAGTTGCGCTTAAGCCGAAAGGTAAGCCTCCACGCCCGGTTTGATCCTTAACCCTTTCCGGCACAGACAAATTCTGTTCGTAAAATGCGAAATTACTGACTGACACCGGAATTTACAAACGACTTTTTAAAAAATTATGAACGCCTTATTTTAAGCTTTCATTGTAGAAGTAAAATTTTATTAAAATATTCTTGGTGCCGAATGCAAGTTTTGAATTAAAATTACGTGTGGCAGGAGTGGAACCACTGTGCCGGAAAGGGTTAACTTATATATTACTGGAACATTTGTATTATAAATACATTGTAACGTGTGTGTAGCTATCAAAGTTGTAAAAATTTAAATATGAAGAAATTGTGTTAAATTATTTCTAAAATTATAATTAAATATGCTGAGAACAAAATTTATATAATATTATGTTTGTTTCTATTTTAAATTTTATGTTGCTTGTTGTATTTTTCAAATTAACTATATTATAAATATTAAATGTTTATAAAAATCAATATTTCAAATGAAAATCTATAAAAAGATAGCTATTTCATTGATAATTTTGACAAATTATAATTACAATTTATTACAAGCATTTGCAATTTATCCAAGAGTTTACTATCTTTGTTTCACTACTTTGTAGATGGCAGCACCAAACAGTTAACTCTTATAAAAAAAAAATTAATATTTTATTTATGTGGACGATGTTATCATTAATGTTGCTTTTTTTAATATCCGTCTGGATTTGATTACATTATATCAAATCTTTGAGAAATTTGGAAAGTAGTATTAAATATTCAGTAACTGCCAGGACTTTTATTTATTCATTTTTATTCCAATTCGAAAGTTCTAACAAATATCGCAGGTCAGTCTTATTTTTTGGCGCCATCTAGTGACGCTTTCAAACGTGAACGAATTCTTCCACGTTTTAATAAAAAATTATGCAAGCAACTGGGGTGCATTTCCTTAGGAATTGAAGATTTATTTTATGGATTATATATATATATATATATTAAGGTGGGTTCCATTTTTATCTCTATATTGTAATGTTAAATTTATTCTATGGCAGCATATTACATATATTTTTAACAGATTTAAAATAAAAAGAAGTAATTCTTTTTCTTCTTCTTCTCCAATTCATTTATGTGTAATTCTTTAGAATTAAATTATTTTAAAATTAAGATAGAAACATATATAAATATCTATATTGCCATAAAGTAAGTTAAACATATCAATGCATTGACATACATTTACAAATTTTATGCATGCGAGGATGAAGTAAGTTTTTAAGTGAGTTTACTCTATAAGAACATACTACACTAGTGTGCAAAACTTAAGCAACGAATACAAAATGCTAATTTCTGAACACGTGAGTACTCAAAAGGAAATTCTATAAACGGTAAAAGTAGAAAATAGATACTATCCTAACTGCACAGACAGTCGATGTGAAGTCTTTTTGACATCACAAATGGTCACAATTGTCACAGTCACTACAATGAACAGAAATGTGATAGCTTTCATTCGTCTCATTTTTACTTTCATTTGGTCACTCCACTGAACAGTCACCATGACTGCTGCTTTTTGACGAGTCACCAGGTGACTTTACAATGAAGTCACATTGTGACTCTCATGTGACTGTCATTTGGACGCTCCATTGTAAAGTCATCATGATAGCTGTTCTGTGACGAGTTCCCAAGTGACAGAAGATGAAATCATCTGGTGACTTTTCACAAAGGATGGTAATGGTGCTTTCACAGTAGAGTCTCGGTCCCCTAAAAGTCACCATGCAACTTCATTGCGACATTATTTTGTGACTCATGCGACATTATTTTGTGACTTTTGTCATCATCAATGCTCACTCAGCAAAAAGTGGGCACATGAGCAGTGAAGCTGATACGAGAAGTAAAATCTAAGAAAGTCATTACATGACAACATACAAAATTGCTTGAAAACCTGAAAATAAAATGCTACTGACCTTAAAGTTTGATTCAAAACTTATTAGAATAAAGGTTTTTGTTATTGGAAGTGTAAAAACTTAATTTCTGTTTAGTACCCGGTTTTACACTACCGTCAAAATTCAGAGCTGTCTTTGATGGTCCTAGAAAACGTCTTTTCCCAAGTAGAGAAGAATTTTCCTATGGCAACAGGTGTGGTTTTTCAATAGCCAAGATCCCCGAAATGCTTTTGTGGGGTGTTCCGATTTTTCCGCCCTGCTAGACTTTCGTCATTAAAGGAAAACCATTAGGTACCCGATCTTACCTTACTTTCTCCTATATAATTTATGGTGTATTAGATTTTTGTTTGGTCCAATAATAGTATTAGACAAAAGTAAAACGCTTTTTAAAATAAAATTAGAACCAAAATTGAATACTGATTACCAAATTTTACGTAGGAAGTTAAAAAAATAAAATACACATTTAATTTGTTTTTGAAAAAACTCAATTTTTACACATAGAAGAATGAAGGAATACACTCATAAAAAATAATGCCGGACGAGGGTCAGAAGTATGCTAAAAATATATTTAAAAAATATTTTGTCATTGAGGTAATTCTATAGTATATAATTTAAATTAAAAGACAATTATAAATATACATACCACTAGACTCATTGCCCATTTTATAATGCACATAAATAATTGGCATGAGAGTCAAAGCTTTGACTTTGTCACAACGTCCTGAGTAATGAAAAGCATATCTGATATTGATAAACACCCACCAGTCGCGTATGAGTCGTCACTCATTTTCGTATTTTTTTCCATGCTGTCTGAGCCAACAAAAATGTTCCTTACCTATCGCGATATAAGTTTGAATAAAAAATATTGTTTAAGAACTAACTTGAAATTTTTATTTATTAGCACGTTTAAAAATATTAAAAATAATCCATACTCCAAAATAATCCATCTCAGAAAATACTTCTATATTTTCCGAGAATAAGCCATCAAATATCTAGAATTTTGAAAAGATTCGACTTTAAAATAGTTTATGCACCGTTCAACAAAATCAAATTTACAGACTTAAAAACATCCAATAGACAGATTTTCACATTGGGAATTTATAAAATATCTTGCGAATGTGATAAAATGTATATAGGTCAAACCAAGAGACCACTTAAAGTCCGCTTAAGGGAACATAAAAACTATGTTAAAAATTGTGACATTAAACGTTCTGCAATAGTTGGTCCATTGTTGGTCTGAAAATCACAGTTTTAATTTTTCAGAGTGTACAATAATTCAGAAATGCTCATCTATTTACGACCTTAATTTTTGGGAGGCTTATCACATATGGAAGAATTCGGGCTGCTTAGTTAATGATATGTCCAGTACACCAAATTTTTCAAATGTCTGGCTACCTTTCATTTATTTCATTCTCACTGCCCCCCTCCCTTTTCTCCTCCGCACAAAGCGTTCCAAACGTCTGGCTGCGTTTCACTTAATTCATTCTCTTTGTCCCCCCCCCCTTATTCGCTTTCATACTTAAACTTTCCCGGTCGGGCGGAACGTTCCTATTGGTCTCTCCGTCACACGTGTTTTCCCGTCTCCGCTGTTGTTTTGAAGAGGTCACCGCCATTTCATCTGAGCGCGTGCGAAAGACGGCAGGCAAACTAACATGGCTTAGGGGGTTTTAATTCGTTTTAATATTTTGAATTGGAACTGGTGATGAAGCTTAAGGGCTTTGAAACAGCTGTTTTCCAATATACATGTTTTTAATTTGTGCTATATTTCAACGTTGTACATTTATTTTTAATATAACGGCACAAAGTTTAATCCACCTTTTTAGATATTAGCACGTTTTCTTAAAATGGGCCCACTGTCCACCTGTCCGTTAAATTCGTTGCACGACTTAAATAGGGTAAAGTATCCGAATTCGGACACCCTCCTAATGCCGACACCCTAACGTCAACTTGAAAAAATTAAAGCTTTAAATGATCGTATAAATTCGAAATTGACGTCATAATGTCAAAAAACATGTTTTTTGACATTATGGCGCCCATTTCGAATTTATACGATCATTTAAAGTCTTTTTGACACTTTCCAACATAGTTGAAAAGTGTTGATGAATTCGGTTTGTCTGTCTGTCTATCTGTCTGTCCGTGCTCTAACTCGCGGAAATATATTCGGATTATCATGCAATTTATGTATGTTATTGAGGTTTACTATGGCATGTTCGGTATTGAAAATGAAGTGTGTAGCACTTATAGTTTTTTTACAGGGACACTTAACAGAATTCCGTTACATTACGGTCTATGGTTAAATAATCATTTGCGGTTTATTTTAATGATGTTACACAATTTCAAACATATTAAAATTTATATATAGCACTGAGGTGCACTACAAGAGGTTTACTATGGGATGTGGTGGGCATAGCACTTATAGTTCCTTTACAGGAACACTCAAAAAATTTCGTTACATTACGGTTTATGAAGAAAAATCATTTGCGGTTTATTTTAATGTTTCACTATTTCAAACATATTGAAATTCATATATATCACTAAGGTAATTACAAGAGGCTTACTATAGAATATGGTGTGCATAACATTCATAGTTCCTTTACAGGGACACTCAAAAGAATTCGGTAAAGTACTGCTTGTTAATAATAATTGCTGGAAGTGCTTTTTCAGTTGCTGAATGCATTTTTAAATTTAACTTGACTTATTTTTTGTCTATTACTTGGGGTGTATAAATTGTATAGATCGTATACAGGGCAGCAAAAAAGTTCTCGAGTACTTTTCCGTTTATTGGCGGAAATTCCAGAAAGAAAATTTTAAGGTGTGCTACGCGTTTTCTAACTGAACTAAAATTTAGCATTTTATTTAGTATATATATAGAACTCTATAGATCATATACAGGGCTGCACGAAAGAGTTTGGATATATTTCCGAATATTGTTTGTAATTCCTGAAATAGTATTTTTAAATATGTTATGCGTTTTTCAAATTGTTTTCTCATATTTTAATGCTTTTATTCACATTTCCTGTTTCATATTTTTCAGTGTGATTTTAATGCTGGAATTAATTCCTGCAATTGACTTTTGTGGCAAATCTGGACTTTACTTGTTAAATAACATTGACATTCAATTCTGGCTGCTACTTTAACTACAGTTATGGACTATTGTTGCTATCTTGTAAGCTGCGGTGCTTTCATTGTATCTGGGTCAGTAAATGGCTGATCAGTGATTTTTAAACAGCCTCATTCTTAATAGCTTGGTTTCTGCAGTAATGAACTCAACTATATCAAACTGGATGTTGTAAATTCTGGTGATCTACATTGACTTTTGCATTTTCAGGTGTGTATGTATATGGGTAGCAAGTTATCTGCTCACAACTCATGTTTCATTTGTAATATACTGTAACTCTCCGTGGTGAGATGCTCTGTAATTTTATTGGGGTTTTTTTTTTGTTGTTGTTTTGTTTTGTTTTGTTTTGTTTGTTTGTTTGTTTGTTTGTTTGTTTTTTGCTGGAAATTTCGTGATTTCAGTGGCTATATAATTGGTAATTGTATTTTAGCGTAAATTGCCTTGTATGGGAAGCTATGTATTTGTATTTTTGGTTTATTTTAGCTTTAGAATTAGGTTTAGTGAGACAGATGTAACTCCAATCTGTCTTTAAAGTCTCTTATAATTCTTAGTTTGTAAATTAGCTTTAGTAGAATTATGTTTTCGGTTCGCTTCGTTTCTTTTTTCTAGTTCCCTGCGTAAAGCAGTGTTTTCTCACTAAGTTGGTGGGGTGTTGTTATTTTGTTTGATTTAATTCCAACAACCCTTTGTTTCGGGTTCGTCTTTGAGCTGTGATATTGCTGGGCAGTGAAGGGGAGACTACCGCCGGAGGTTTTACGCCGCAAACCCTCACAGGTTGGTGTTCCGGCTGGGTGATCTTGTTTACTCATATACTTAAGCCGAAAGGTAGGCCTCCCCGCCCGATTTGACCTTGACCTTGTTTATTTATATATATTCTTGCACCTTCAGTAAAGATTTGAAAAATTATTTTGGAAGTGTTGGAAAGTGTTACATAATCTATGCTTGATGCATGATTTTTCGTTCTTGTTTTTTTTTTTTATTGACGTTAGGGTGTCGGCATTCAGATATTTTACCCAATTGGATGGAACAAAAAACGAATTTCAGAGCACAGATTCTTTAAGGGTTCAAAAAATGCCAAGCATAAAAAATTATTTTTTGATTTCGAGTGTTTAGTGAGGTAACAAGCTGCCCATTGTTGAAAAGCACTAGTACTTGTAATTTTGAAAATTAGTTGTTACAACTGAAACAGTTCAGCTTAAAACATATGAATGAACAATAGTAACGGTGAAAAACATAGTACCCCATTTACTCATAAAACATTATTTAACATAATAATTAATCTCTTAATTTATCTGTAATATATTTTTTACTAAATGTGACTATATTTTAAAAACAATCATCTAGGGTTAATACAACTTGTATCAAGTAAATGTAAGAATATCAGAAACTTGTGTGGAATCTAAAATTTTATTTTTGTATGGAAAAAAACTTTCCTATAAACTAATTTATGATATAAATAAACATATATTTAGTAATCCATTTTCACCTTAGCTTAAACATTTTACATATGAATAAGTCAGAATTAATTAAGTCTTAACCCACCAGCCAACCACCTACCCTACATTTCATTTTGGAACATTCCAACGGATATTGGTTCAAAAAGAGACAATTTCCCTGATTTTATATTTTCTGTTTTTACCCTGATTACGAGTACGAGTGTACTTGAAAGTACTAAGTATTACATATAATTTTATATATTTTATTTTGTATTTTAGTTTCGTTTATGTATTTAAAAACGTATTAAACACCTTTTAGTTACTTTGACTGAATTAATTCTGAATTACTCATATAACAAAAACTTTCCGATTGGGACTTAAATATTTAAAAATATTTTGTTAATTTAGGTACAACCTAAAACATTATTTAGGGTATAACATGGTCATAACATTGAACGGCGATAATACGTGTCAAAACAAAAATAACTTTATATAGGAACCTGGGTTCCAATCCACTTATTCAATTAATAATGCATGACGAAAATTATTTCGTAACTTCAACAATAATTGAGATATTGTAACGATATTTTTAAAAAAATTACATTGCTTTCTGTAAAAAGGATGACATCAAGAGAAGTGTTGAAAATAGCCACCATCCACATCCAAATAAGAATAAACTAGACACTCCATAATTCGAAATGTAGACGACATAACATATGTTGCAACTGACCGAATTACATTGCACTTCCAGCATTTTCCGTGATGTCGTAATATCTCACAGAAAGAAAAGTTAGATTGTCTAAAATTCGCTAACATATCTTTGTAATAGGTAAATTTGTCAATGAGAATTCAACTTCTGTTTGAAGTAAGGTTCCCTATACTTCTGACTGAATACTTTAATTGCAATCCTGGTTTTCTATATAAAAATCGTTTCCTTTGACGTGTATCATAAACCATTACAGTTGTAACTACGTTTTCCTATACACTGTATATTGGAGCCGCTCATTTTTATAATTCTGTAATTTGATCATTGTAAACGGATTTTCAAAATTAAAATTTTATAAAGATAAGAAGCCTTGCATACTTACCTTAGGCCTCTGATATAACGAGTTTTTTTCTCCCCATTTTCTGTATACGTCATATTAAAATGGTTTACTTTAAAGGTACTACTTAACTTAAAATCGACACTCTCGCAAGTGACAATCTTCCATTTTCTGTTACATCGCAAAAATTCATTGGCACGGTCAAAGAGGGGTCTGAAATGACAATAAATAATGATTTAAAAAACTACTGATTACGAATTAACTCTTTTGAACCTGAGTATAAAGAACGTTTAAGAATATACAAATAAAATATAATTATATCATTATAGATTCACACAAAAGAGGTTTTGCTATATTTACAAATTTAATTGAACGTTGAGGGAAAGACGTACATGTATATATTTGCCTTGTATATATTTGCAGCAACAGGGTTTGAGATCAGTTGTTAATATTTCATAGAAAACACAGGGCCTACAAGGAAAATGCCTAAAATTAACTGTGCTAACCAACTAAAATTAAAATTATAGTGAATATGGTTGAATTGCAATTTGGAATGTCAACAATTTCTTTAAGCGACAAATTCCTGATGTTAATACTTTCAGGGGTAAAATACGTCTATTCGTAAATTGATGAAATGATTGAATGACATCAGAATTTACAAACAGATTTATTTAAAAAATAAATAAAAGTTCTTCATTGCGTACTTGGATCATCCGATCGAAGTACCAACCGTTAGGTTTATGGAAAATATGCTTCAGTGGAAAGTACCCCGCTATCATATTTCGGAATTTGGTGGGATGATTTCTATGCCCTCCTTTAGTTAAGTGTAATTTAAATTATTACAATCTCTCTTTTTAGTTTCAGGGGAACTACTCTTATAAACGGGATTGAATTTGTAATTTATATAATTTTTAATACGATACAACCAGTCAAGAAGGAAATAAAATTTACAAATTCAATCCCGTTAATAAAAGGAGTTTCCCTAAAACTAAAAAGATAATTAAAAAAACTTGGAATGAATATTCCCATCATCCCAGATCCATCGATCTTCAGGTTAATCAGAACGGACATTGAGAAAATTACTTATTTACAGATATCGGGAAAATACAAAATTAATTTCAATAACAGTGAAGGAAAGGCAATTTCCTATATACGTATGACAAAACGAAATATAGAAAACAGAATAAAAGAACACAAATGTTATATAAAGTTAAATAAATCAACTACTGCAACAGCCAGATTAAGCAATAAAACGGCAATTATAATAGCTTTAATCAATGTTAAAATCTGTGTTCAAATTAGCAGGTTGTAATAATTTAAATTACGTATTACAAAGGGCGGTTACAGATATAGATATTATCGCACCAAATTCCAAAATATGCAATGATATGTTACATTAAGATAAATAACGCACTGGTGCGATATAATAAAGCAAGCAAACGTCTTAATAACACCATAAATTTAAGAGGTGCGCTAGGCCTTTCGAAAGAACTTTGTATTTCTTGCGCAAAAGACGTGCTTTCATTTGGAAGGTGTGAGCAAGACTGAAAGAAAATGGAAAAGAAAGGGGATATAATAGAGAAAACAGCCAATAAGTATACAGGAAGTATAAGTCAATCACAAGAGAGCATAACCCAAACAGGAGGACACAGAACATAGGGAGAATTATGAAGGAAATTGAATAAACGATAGAGTCAGAAAAGATAAAGGAAATTACATGCAAATATAAGATATGTATATAATAATAGAGAAAGAAATACATAAATTAAAATATTATAAACAATAATATTTTAATTTATGTATTTTAATGTATGTACAACAATATTTTAATTTATAATATTTTAATGTATGTACAATAATATTTTAATCTATAATAATTTAATTAATGTATTTCTTTTTTTTATTTCTTTATTATTACATACATATCTTATATTTGCATGTAATTTCCTTTATATTTTCTGACTCTGTCATTTACTCAATTTCCTTCATAATTCTCCCTATATTCTGTGTTCACCTGTTTGGATTATGCTCGCTTTTGATTGGCTGAGGCTTGCTCCCTTCCTATTGGCTGTTCCCTCTATCTTATCCCCTTTCCTTCCCAGTTTTCTTCAGTCTTGCTCCCACCTTCCAAGTGGTAGCACGTCTTTTGCACCTGATGAAAAAATACAAAGCTCTTTCGAAAAGCCTAGCGCATTTCTTAAATTTATAGTATTATTCAGAAGTTTGTTTTCTTTATGATATGTCACATGTCAAAATTGATAACATATTGCGTTACTTGATAGGAATAGGGAAAGAAGATGGAAAAATCTTCAATGACAGTAGCTAGAGACGAAGGTACGAAACAGCATTAACTGATGCTGCCTCAGGACAGAAGGAGGTGAAAATATTTTTTAAACTTTATACATCTGAACTATCTTTTAGTGTGTTTTAAATCATGGTAATCTCTGCAGGTTGTTTATAATCGGTTGTTAATATTTGATAGAAAACACGGGGCAAACAAAAAAGTGCCTAAAATGAACTGTGTTAGCCAAATAAAATTAAAATTATAGTGAATATTGTTGAATTTCAATTTGGAATGTCAACAATTTCTTTAAGCGATTTCTATGGCCTCCTTTAGTTAAGTGAAATTTAAATGATTACAATCTCTCTTTTTAGTTTCAGGGGAACTACTCTTATAAACGGGATTGAATTCGTAATTAATATATTTATTAATTCGATACAACCAGTCAAGAAGAAAATAAAATTTACAAATTCAATCCCGTTTATAAGAGGAGTTTCCCTAAAACTAAAAAGAGAATTCAAAAAACTTGGAATGAATATTCCCATCATCCCAGATCCATCGATCTTCAGGTTAATCAGAACGGACATTGAGAAAATTACTTATTTACAGATATCAGGAAAATACAAAATTAATTTCAATAACAGTGAAGGAAAGGCAATTTCCTATATAGGTATGACAAAACGAAAAGTTTAAAACAGAATAAAAGAACACAAACGTGATATATAGTTAAATAAATAAACTACTGCAATAGCCAGATTAAGCAATAAAACAGCAATTATAATAGCGTTAAACAATGTCCAGAAATAAGCAAGTTGTAATAATTTAAATTACGTATTACAAAGAGCGGTTAAAGTAGGAAAAACAAGTGATTCTAGTGCAAATGGTACTAGAAAAAGCTAAAATTATAATTTATTACTCTTATCATAATTAAACGTAGTAATTATTAAAGAAACATAAAGAATAATACAATTTTTTTAATCTAGTCTTTACATTTACAAATAAAACAACCTAACTGGAGATTAGCTATTGGGTAATTCCACGAGAAATCAACTAATTGGCTGATCCTTGATAACTCAGAAACTGAGTACATTTTGCACAGTTATTCTACTCTAAAAGTAAGTAAAAATACCAAATAAAAAAATTTTAATGAACATGTTTTGAGATATTAAATTTGAAATATTTGAATATTGTACAAAATTTATTATGTCTTTACAATTTCAAATGCACCAATCTCGAAAATTATTTCACGTAAAGAGATGATGTTGATATTAATAAATTCAGCTTTTATTGAACAAATTGGACTTAATTTATTCAATTCAATTCCATAACGGTATCTCAATAATATATTATATAAAAAAATTTAATTTCCAATGGTATAGTAAGAAATGTTAACATGTGCTATAATGAAAATGCAATTTTGATCATATACAGGGTGTCCCAAAAGTCTTCGTACAACTTCAAAAATTTATTACAAAAAAAGTAATAGGTCTACAGCAAAAATAATTACGACAGTACATAGAGTAACTTAATAAGTTTTTTCTATTACCTTAGTATACTTGTATATGAGATCCTAATTTCATCCATGTGCGTTTCAGCATGTTCAGCTAACATCAACAGTAGTTACAACTGTTTGATGATATCTGAACGTTAATAGTCTCATGACAAACAGACAACAAAAGATCCAAAACAAACAAAAACAAACAAACAAAACGAACAAAAGATCCAAAAGCAGTAGCTACTGTTGATGTTAGCATGAAAAACGTTCGTGGATTGAATTGGAATATCGTCTTGATATTATTCGTGCTACAAAAGGACCTCATGTTGAAGTTTACTAAGGCAGTAGAAAAAACTTTTTAAGTTACTCTATGCACTGTTGTAATTATTTTTGCTGTAGGCCTATTATTTTTTTTGTAATAAATTTTGGAAGTTGTACGGAGACTTTTGGGACACCCTGTATATTGGAAATTATCTATATAAATATACGATGTGGAACCCGTCGAAAGTCGACAGAAAAATATGACGTCATTTTCATTCACTGAAGCATTTCGACTCCCTTTGAGATTAGCGTCTCAAACTCAGTATCAACAACATGAAATTTAACAGAGTAAAAATGTTTTTTTTTTTTTTTTTTTTTTTTTTTTTTAACGAGTCGTCATTTTTTATTCAATTAATTTTAATTTTAATTTTATTTATTTATTTTTTTATTATTATTTTTTGTAATGGGAAAATGACATCAGTAAAGATGCAATAATTCCCATTAATTCCCTTTTCTCTGTAACAATTGAAGTAATCCGAATGCCACTACTTCTGTTCATCTACAAATGAACAGCTTTCAGTTAACAAAATAATTAATAAAACTGGTTCAGTCAGGCATGGAAGTTTGTAGTGGGTTAGATTCTAGTTTAAACGTAGGTCACGATCTGTTTAGCCCTCGTGTGCCAAAGATGACCGTAGTGCCCTCAACAACACCAACCTCTCAATTTAAAAAATAATCGTTAAAATTCGTTCAGTAGAAAGCCCAGGGAAGATGGCAATAAAATAAACTGGCTTGTTTTTTTATATATATAGTTAACGTGGGGATGCAATGCTGATAAAAGCAGATAGCGTATTCAAATAAGAAAGGACAATTTGTATGAGGAAAGTAGAATCACATTAACAAATGCATTTAGGTTTATATATTTCTGGAGCAAAGAACTGTAGATAGTTTTATGTTAGCCGAGTGCAAATCTCGCCAACGAAAATTTTTTTAATCGGAGTCCCAGCTGTATTACGAACAGGCCATTCTGCGATGGTTATTAGCTGCGATTAATGGACTAATGTTCATTGTTGAGGTAGATTTTTAAAAAATCATGCTTGAAAATTACTTAACGTATCATAATATACAGGGTGGTTATAAAATAAGTATCCCTATTTGGAGCTCTCTGTAGCTTGAAGGAATAACCCGAATGAAACCAAAATTTGTACACATACTATTCGAGAAGGGGGAAGAAGAATGGAACAATAAAAAAATAGTTACAGATGGCGCTACGGGTTCTGTCGGTGCAAACGCCGTTGTAATCATTAGTAAACTCAAAACGCGGTCATTTCTGCCATTAACGTTGTACGACATGTCTCTCAGTTTACCAGATCGCGCTTTAATTTAAAAACTATTCTACGTTAACAGCTCAAACAGTGCAGCTGCTTTACATGAATTTAGGCGCACGAAAGGAATGCGTAAACGTAAAGGTCCTTTGAAACCGTGTGCAATGAGAAGAATGGTAAAAAAATTCGAGGAGATTGGATCGTTTACTTTAAAATGTGGACGAGAGAGGAAACCAGTACCTCTCCACATGCAAGAAGAAATTGCCACTGCGATTGTGGAGTCATCAGGGTTTCTCGGAAGCCGGTCCTAGTGCACGTGGAGTTTCCCGAAATTTGGATATTCCATATGCTACTGTTCGAAAAGTCCTAAGAAAGGTAATCCAATTTTATCCGTTTAAAATTAGTTGCCATCAGCAATTGTTACCAGGTGACGCGCAGCAGAGACTGGATTTTGTTTTAAAGTTTTTAGCACGAATGGAGGTGGATGATGCCTTCCCATGGAAGATTTTATGGGGAGATGTAGCCCATTTTCATATGAATGGGACAGTCAATACGCAGAACTGCAGAATGTGGGCTTTGGAGCCACGAACTGTTATTCACGAAATACCCCTCCACTCTCTAAAAATCACTGTGTGGTGTGGCTTTACTGCAAGTTTCATTCTTGGTCCTTATTTTTTTTTTGAGGAGTTACGGCCAACAGGCCCTGTAACGTGTTCGGTTACTATTATTGCACATTACATTTTACACACAAAAGCGCCATCTGTCGGCGATTATTGCAATTATTATTTTTTATTGTTCCATTTTTCTTCCCCCTTTTCAAATAGTATGTATACAAATTTTGGTTTCATTCGGGTTATTCCTTCAAGCTACAGACAGATTCAAATAGGGATACTTATTTTATAACCACCCGGTATATATATATATATATATATATATATATATATATATATATATATATATATATATATATATATATATATATATATCACGTTAAAGTTTTCTAACAAATAGCATTTAAAGAAACATTTTTTCTATTGGACTATGTATATATATATATACATATATATATATATGTTATATAAAAAATTTATTTCCTTCGCATATCCTTCGCATTTATTTCGCATTAGTCCTTTAAATTAATCTAACTTCTGACATAGTCAGTATTTCCTTAATTCTTAATAATATTTATTCTTATTTAATGTCCTTTTAAAAGTAATAACCCGTATATTAATAATTATCTTATTCCAAATCTTAATCTAAAACTTTAAGTCATTCGTAGCTTTTATCAACTCCCCTATCTATAAAATTCTGAGAGACGCTTTTGTCATTTTGAATGTCTTTAAAGGCCATTTTTCTTATTCCATGCTCTTCTTCGCACGCTGGGTATTTTTCACTTCAAAATTAATGCGCGGCTACGAGGGGGATTCTTTCGTGTTAAATCGTCTCCCTCGCCCCTCATTCACTTGACTTGAACTTGCCTCTCACTCATTGGTTCGTGCGCTCGTTACGTTGTCGTCAGTAACCCTACGCGCCATGAACAAAACTGGCTTGCACGCTTTTGGAGAGCAGATTTTTGTCGAGTTTGGAAGTGTAACCAAATGGTTATCTGGTGTTGAAGTCACGTAGAATTTTCATATCAGCTCTTTAACATCTATTAAACGATGTAGTGAGCCATCGTCAAGTCTGAGGGCTATAAGCTTATACCGGATACTGTGGGAACTGTTCCTGGCATCGCTCCTGTTATTAATAAACGATTTGTCTGGAAATCGGCTGCCCTTTATTGACGAAACTCTTGTGGTGTCTCATCATTGCCTCACCTCTTCGCCATGATTCTTGATATCGGCTGCAATCATTCACCATCTTGAACAAACTGCCATTTTTCGTGGAATAAAAAAATCATCTTCGTAAAAACCCCACATATATAGGGGAGACCGGGGCAAGATGACTATGTTAACAATTTTTGTTGTTTATTAATTTATTTTGAAGTAATAGTAAAATTAATTTTACATGAACTGATAGAGTATACCTTTGTAGTATTAAATATATTACCATTTAATTTTTCAAATAAAAAAAATAAAGAATAATTTTATTTTTTCATAACATTAACAAATCGTCATCTTGCCCCAGTACTGGGGCAAGATGACTTTGGCCTTGGGGCAAGATGACAACACTGAAAACGATTGAACATATTTTATCTTTTGAATATGTTACATGGTTTAACAACTGATAACTGTGTTTTTACATCTTACAAAGTATCAAACTAAGCATAATGCAGTGGAACGTAATGTTGAAGTGTTTAGTTGTGCAGCTAACAATAGTCACAAATAAAAATGCCATTTTCATAATTGGAACATTCCTCATGCCACCACTCTTGGCATTTACAGCACTGGATCTATTCTTCTGTTGGTGGGTCACAATGCCGGAAGTTGGCCTTAAACGCTTTTTGAATTTTTTGGGAGGAGGGGAACCAGCGGGGGAGGGGGGAGGTCTTGACCCCGTCGAACGGTACTCTCCTCGTACCGATCGGACACTTGGAAGTAGAGATACGGACCCCGTTAGGGTTTTTCTTTCTGGAGGGGCTTAGCGGATGGCTAAAATGTCTTCCTCTGGTCGCCCCCTTTCGAACGACACCTCCCCCGATCCCATGCATCCCTTAGCCCCAGAGGAGATAGAAGCGCAAGGTAGCGCGAACAAACACACAGACAAACAAGCGTTTATAGGATTTAAATAGAATGGACAACATAGTTAGTTTAATAAATTCCGAAACACGGGGCCAGATGACGAGCTCGTCATCTTGCCCCGGACTGCCTGTTTAAAAATATTCGTTTTCATTGCCATGAAGGAAGGCGATTAATTGACATTTATTCATGGTAGTAAGTAGTATTTAAACTAAGTTACTCGTAAATATTAAAGAGAAACGATATATCTTACCTGTATCTGTAGCAGAGCTTATTTACAAATGCATAAAAGTTATAACGTGGCAGCGGAAAACAATCAAAGCTTCACAACTGACACAAAAATGGCGATTTCAGCGTCTCTATAGTATTGTTTAACGAACGGCCGATAGGAGAGCAAGTAGTGTCCGGTTGATGCTGCCACCTAGCGGAAAACGGAAAAATTAAGACATTCGTCATCTTGCCCCACTCTTCATCTTGCCCCGGTCTCCCCTATATATATATAAATATATATGTGTGTATATATATATATATGTATGTATGTATATACATTTATATATTATATATGTATGTACATATATCGTCGCTACCATGTCAAACTATCGAATGTGGAAAAATTCATTTTTCATTACTTTTAAAAATGAGTCGATTGTCACCACTGAATTTTAATAGTATTATCTTCACGAGGGTTGGCAGTTTGGCCTCATTTTTCATTTAGAAATTTCAACTAGAAATGTTTGCTTTATTTAAAGACAGACATTTGGTGAATATTTAAAGTGGATTTTTTTCTCCAAATTTCCGGTATGAATTCTGCATCTCTGAACACAAAAGAAAGCCAAACTGGCAACTCAGTTCTTTACAAATATTTTCTTAATATTTTTACTAGCCGATAAATTCTAATAAAATTTAGTGGTGTCAATCGGCCCATTTTTAAAGGTAATGAAAAATGCATTTTTTCATATTCGATAGTTTGACATGGTAGCGACGATAAGTAGTACATGTATGTACGTATATATATATATATATATATATATATATATATATATATATACATAACTATATATATATGTTATGCAAAAATTTATATTCGCGATATTCCTTTAAAATATTCTAAATTCCGACTTATTCAATATTTCCCTGTTTCTTTATAATATATATTTCTATTTAATTTCCTTTAAATTCATAACGCGTATATTAATAATTATCTTATTCAAAATCTTAATATAAATCTTTAAGTCAATTCATAAACTTTTATCAACTATTCAATCTATAACATTCTGAGAGAAGCTTGTTTTTTCAATTCGAATGCTTTTAAAAGCTATTTTGTTATTTTTATTTCCACAGAGCTGGCTTCTTGCGCAAGATTTTTTTACTTCGAAAACACTGCACTACTAAATCTGGGATTCTTTCTCCTTAAAACCTCTCCCTCTCGCGTTATTCGCTTAGCCTCCCAGCTCTCAATATTCGCCTCTCACAGATTAGTTCGTATCCATATTACGTCAAGATCTGTCGTCATCCGCGCGTCTAAGAAAAAGCGAAGGCACTGACTTCGGAAGCAGAATTTTGTCTTGTTTTCAAGTACTGAAAAAATGTCTATCTGGTGTTTATAATTTGTAGTTTTCTAAATTAGCTGTTTAAGGTCGATTAATATGATGTAATGATTTATAGTCAAACCTGAGGGCTTTAGGAACATCTCGCCATGTGAGAGTTGTTTTTTCGTTGTTCGTGTGCTTAACTGAACACCTTATTTGGAAAACTGGCTTGTTCTTTCTGTAGAAATTGCCGAATGGGTAAATTCATTTCCTTACTGCATCTCACCATGATTATCTAGATTTATCAACTGCTAATTATCACCACCATTCACAAGCTGCCAGTTTCACATGAATTTTTAATTCATCCATATAAAACCTTTCATATATATATATATATATATATATTATTTTAATTAATTAATTAATTATTCATTAATAAAGTTTTAATTTCTCTATGGAATATTAGCCAAAAATAAATGCTGAATTATTTATATTATCTTAAGTGCAAACGAGTTAATCTTCCGTAACTGGACTACATGCGATAGAGATAGATTATTTTTAAAAATCATGCTTAAAAATTTATTTAAACTTCATAAGTTACTAGTAAATTTAGATACAGTTTTTAAACAAATTGCATTTGAAAGTGCATTTCTTTTCCTATCCGAAAGTATAAAAACTGAAATTGTGCGATGTCTAGAACTTGAAGTAAAAAAATAAATAGAAAATTGAAGTAAAAGAAATTTATAAGTCAATTCTTTGCCACTGTCCAAATGACGTCAGCGTTACGCATGTTTTTGCTTTATAATATAGTAAAATACTACTAGTCTAATGCTACAATCGCTTCATAATAGTTCTTTATAGGGTAAATATTTGCTTTAAAAAAAATGACATTGAAAACCGTTTAATGGTATCATTTTTATATCTTTGTGCGCTTGAATCTTCTTTTATCTATACGCCCGGAAACCAGACGCTATCGTTAATCTGTCACATGATAAAATGACATTAAACAATGTTCTAAAAGTAAATATTCATAATTCCATAATTTAAAACTGTCTTGTCAATTTTGAAAAATATTTACATCTCATTATTATTTGCTTCTTCTCAAAAATTTATATACATGTTTTCTTTCTTCCTACTTATGAAGGCATATTTATATGGTATTGTAGTCGAATCCCAGGTAAGACTAAGAATATAATGTATAAATTAAGACTAGAATAATTAAATTAATCATAATTGCCTCTACAGAAATTTCAAATAAAAGAAAAAATATGATTTGTGATAAGATACAATATTAGACAATATTATTTTATATCATTTCTGATTGGAATTATCTACTAAAACTGTTTACTTTTTTCAATACCTAAAAACCTTTCACTTTATAGTACATACGAGATGTTAAACTTTTCTTATATATCAGCACAATGAAAGAGGTAACATTGATTTAATGTTGTTTTTCAAAGTAAAACAAGTTGGAAATTGTACGTCAAACGTGACAAATGAGGTGCGTTCGTACTATAGCTAGTTATATAAATATTCAGATCTTGATGATTTTTAATTCTGTGAAATGAATTATATCGTCTGCAGATTAATTTCTGTCATAAAATAAGTTTCTCGGTCGCTTGACGATTAAACCTCGGAAGCTCCTCTAACAAGAAAGCACCAATTTAAAAAAAAAATTCAAATTTCTTAATAAATATTTTTATTAATATCTCCTAAAGTTTTGATTAGATTTTTAAAAAAATTGAAATGACTCGACAAAGTTCTTCAAAGATAATATATCTTAAATTCCAAACCATTCGGTTGGGTAGTTTTTGCGTTGTTATATGCGGACGGACGGACAGACAGACGGACAGACAGACGGACGGACGGACAGACAGACGGACGGACCAAGCGACGACAATAGGTGCTACGTATTTATATAATTACGAACGCACCTAAAAAGCAAAAACAATTAAGATATGTTTTTGTTTTTTTAATTATGAAAACCCTTATTATTAAAATCTACTATTTCTGCTACCTGCTACTCGCGGAAAAAGCAAAACTCCGTTCCTCCCTTCAAGACAAGATTCTTGCGATGGTATCTCGGTCGCGGAAGATCGGGCCGAAAAATTTAACACTATTTTCGTCAAATTAAAGACATCCGCCAGTGAGTTTGGGAGGGCAGGGGCATTTAATACGTCCGGTAGGAGGAGCAGGACGTATTCAACCTTATTCATTCACCTGAGTAAGATGGGCCGTGTATTATTGAAGGACTATAGATATATTTTATTTGTTAGAATTGCAAAGACCCTTATTCTGGGATTAATGCTGCCCAGAAAATTAAAATATACAGAATAGTTGTTAATCTTATTAGCAGTTTGTTAACATGCACTTAAGTTTTCTATGCGATCAAATTATAAATCAATTTAAATGTAAATACGGTTGCTTCACAGGGTATAAAAAAGAAAACTTTGAATAACTTTTGAAAGGAAAAAGATTTTTATTTCAAAATTTCACGGTTTCCACATGAGAATAAACGAAATTAAAAGGTGAGGTTCTCAAAATGTTGGCTTATTGGAGGAGACAAAGAAATAAAGTCTCTTCTCGAAATTCGCGATAACCTGTTTGAGTTAGTCTGATTTGGAATAGACCTTATCACACGTTTTATCTCTGTTTTCAGCTCTTCTATGGTTTTTGGTCGATCTCTGTAGACTTGCTCTTTAACATAGCGCCATAAAAAGAAGTCTAGTTGTGATAAGTCAGGGTTATAGGGGAGCCAAATAAGTCCACAGACTAAACGATTCGGGAAGTATCTTTGCGATGACACGATTTTCATAGTGAGTTCTTAGCAAGTCTAGGACGTCTCCTGTTGAATGTGGAGATCCCGACATCGCCCTCCCGCAGAAACCATCTGTCTTGGATCCAGTTTTCGTGATAGGCATCAGGAATGAACATCGTTGTCAAGAAGTCCAGATCGCGTTCAAAATTCACTGTCTGGACAAAAGAATACGGACCCAAAATACCATCAGCACACAAACCACACCAGACAATGACCTTTTGCGGACGAAGAGGCTTGACAACGACAAATCCTGGCTTCTCGCTTCCCTAAATCCGATAATTTTGACGATTGGCATAGCCCCCCAATAAGAAACGTGCCTCGTCGGAAAAAACGATTCGCCACATTTGAAACCAGTGTCGATCAATTCGAACATGATGTTGGCAGTCTCCAGTCTTTTTTCAATAGCATTTGGACCGAGAGGTTGTCCTAACTGAATTTTACAAGGGAAAATGTCAAGATTTTTGCGGACTATTATCCATGCTGTGGCTGCACGGACGTCAAGTTGTTGAGCCAAGTGTCGAGTTGATGTTAATAGCACTTCCTCTATTATTGTTTTGGCAACGGTGGTGTTTTTGGGCGTCCTTGCTGTCTTTTGTTTGGTCTTCATGCTCACTTTGTCATCAGCCACTGAACCTGTTCGTTCAAACTTGGCAATTAATGCTCTTAACATGCTTGAAGATGGTTTTGGCTTATTTTTAAAGGCACTAGACCACTCCCTAAGTGTTTCGGCAGGTCTCTGGTTACAAAGATAAAACGTTTTGACTCAAAAAAACACGTTCTTCAATTGAATATGTGTACATTTTGGCGAGAACAAAATATCCTTCGTAATCAGAGTCCGTAAATACGTTTCCTTTGGGTCCCTGCGCATGCGTGCACAATTTCACGCCCCTATCTTCACCCGGTGTAGAGTTATTCCACTAAAAGCTTTGCTGTACCCTGTAATTTGCTATACCCCGGCATACCTTTAAATTGCAAATTAATAAATGGTAATTGCTCAAAAATGCTTTGAATTTACCCTAAGTTTAGAGAAAACAACTTTAATAATTATCTTTAGGATGCAAAATAAGATTTAAAACTGAAAAATAACTACCTTTCTTAGTTTCTCACAATCACAATTTGTAGTTTCAGGATACATCGTAAAAAAGACAAATGTTTCGTAATATATTAAAATATTATATATCCAGATACTAATATATAAAATAGCCTCTTCTAAGTTATCCACCATTCCGAAAAAGGCGTTCTTTATCTTTAGAAATCTCAAAAACTAACATATTTTCAAAATTTAAAGAAGAATTTATTTTTTAAAAAAATGTTTATTTTTCTGGCACTGTAATTCTAAAACGTTTCCGGATAGATTTTATAGTGTATTAATCAGTTTCCTCAACATGGAGTATATGACTTCAGTTTTCTCAACGCTTTTCGGATGCTATCACTTCAAAAGTAAATATTTTCATATTCGACAAACAATATTTACAGACAAACGTGATAAATTAACAGCATTAACATTAACATTAAAACAAATATTATTCTGTAAGTTTTTCATGCATAAATTCAGCTAAGCAGCTCAAAATGCTTAATTGAGATTAGATAGCATCCTAAAAACCGATATTCCGGTTCGAGAGAAATAATGAATACACTATAAAAACGTCTCGGAAACGCTTCTAAAAAGTAGGGGCAGCAAAATAAACTTTTTTGTTATAAATGCTTCTTTAAATCTGAAAAATATATTTGTTCCTGAGGTTTTTAAAGATAAAAAACCCTTCTCGAAATCATAAGTTATGCGGAAGAGATTATTGTATATTTTCGCACGTTTTTACAGTATATTTTCGTATATAAAATAACATTTATCTTTTTTTACAATTTATAATTTGACGTTGTAGGCGGAGAGAAACACTGTTTGACAATGAAAAAATGCCAAAAAATGGTTTCTCAGTGGGGTTTTTTTGTAGTATCAGGTGTGCTGCAAAACATACTAAAGATTTTCCAAATTTTGAATATCGGAGAGACACAATTTTTAAGATGGCGTCCAAGATTTTCCACAGATTCCTAACTCCTTACTTTTTAGGTAGATTTCGTAAGAAATACTACCTATTACATTCTCACCTAAGTTGGAAATTTTGAAAAAGTTTTGCAGATCTACGCCGATCATGACTCCCAGAACCCAAAACCACCCCCAGTTCAAAACTTTATATATATATATATATATATATATATATATATATATATATATATATATATGTCACTTTTTTCTGACCACGATAACTGGAAAAATTCTGCATTAATCTTTTACAAACTGATACATAAAATCAAGGGGCATAAAATCTCGGTCAAGTTCGTTAATGGGCAAAATCGAACCAAGGGGGGGAGGGTGCGGGGGGGCTTTTTGTGAAAACATAAAAAACCCCATAATTTCTTAATTATGATACATATCGAATCCGTTTAAAGTTATTATCACTTCTAGGAGAAGGGCCGAAAATGTATGTATGACAGATTTTTGATATAATTAAAAATGGCCCCAAGGGGGGGAAAAAGGGGGGTTTTAGAAGAAAAAAAATCATAGCTTCGTCAATTCACAAGATATCAAATTCGCGTAAATTTATTATTAATCCTCTTAATATTATCTAAAACTTTTATATTGACAAGTTTTTTATAGGACCAACCGTTATAGGAAAACAAAATTAAAAACAAAAAAAATCCCTGCCGGCTCCGCCTGCAAACAAGTTATTTTTCGAAGTAGGCGGTTCCAACTCCCGCATATTTTCGAAACTGATACATAAAATCAAGGGGCATACAGTCTCGGTCAAGTTCGTTAATGGACAAAATCGAACCAAGGGGGGGGGCTTTTTGTGAAAACAGAAAAAAACTCATAATTTCTTACTTATGATACGTATCGAATCCGTTTGAAGTTATTATTACTTCTAGGAAAAGGGCCGAAAATTTATGTATGACTGATTTTTGATATAATTAAAAATTGCCTTAAGGGGGGGGAGGGGTTTTAGAAGAAAAAAATTCATAACTTCGCCAATTCTCAAGATTTCAAATCCGCTTAAATTTATTATTAATCCTCTTAATATTATTTAAAACTTTTATATTGACAAGTTTTTTATAGGACCAACCGTTATAGCAAAAAAAAATTAAAAACAAAAAAATCCCTGCCGATTCCGCCTGCAAACAAGTTAGGTTTCGAAGTAGGCGGTTCCAACTGCCGCATCATCGTAAAAAGGTCATTTCTTCCGCAATTCCCGACAAACAGGCGCCCCACGGTCTGCGTCTTCGAAATCTACCTGTGCCTGTAGGCCGAGCCGTCAGGGATTTTTTTATACTACAAAAGTTATGTTGTAGTTTACTCCTATGTGTTTAAGGTCGGAGAATACATTTATCACATTTAATTGTAAAAATAATTTATTTATCCTTAGTAGGTGCAATTTTCATGATGGCTACCAAAATGGCCTTTAAATACCTAACTCCTGCAATTTTCATCCTACAAAAGTAAGGTTGGTAGATACTTATATGATTTTAGGGTTATCGAATACATTTATTACATATAAAGTATGAAAATGGCGTATTTATCCTTAGTTTACAAAAATTTGAAAAAAAGTTATTGTTATCGTTTTTACAAATAGTTAATGTCACATTCTTCTTCCCACGCAGATCCGTTGAAATTAATTTCAAACTTTTACGTTTGACACGGTCCACCCACAAACAGGCATGGGACAGTTTATAACTCATGCAACTGCGCCACTTTATAAGGCTAACAATTATGCAATTACAATTGACCATATGAAGAAAAATATGACCATATGAAGAATGCTGGTGCAACTGACATATTAGTCGTTTTGGTACATACTGATTGTGAAATGCTTTACATCCCGAATCAATCGCACTCATATCACTATCCTTTCCGATTCAAACCATGATTTGATAATTTACTCTAAAGACTTGTCATTTTGCGAAGTATTCGCTAGAAAGCAGGATTTTGGAGAGAAAAATGGCATAACAAAAAATAAAAGTATTATTGAAGAGTTGGTGGCGTAAGAAGATAATGGACAAACCCCAAGCAAAATAATGCCAATATATTGCTTCCTATCTTCATTTTTGTGTAATGTGGGAGAATAAACATATTTACACAATTCAGAATTTTTTGTTCTCTCCTAATAATGTTTTAAATGCTGACTTCTTGTCTGTACTAAATATGAGCTAAGGTGAATCACATCCTGTATAAGCTTGAAAATGAACATCAATTGCGAACAGATATTACTACCCAGAACTTGTTACTGATATCATTTACATGATGAAGTGTGGACTTGTCTGGAGGAAAATGTATGCTTCTTATTTAGCTGTGTATAAGGGAGAAGGACGAATATCACCTATCAACGCAGTTGGATTTTGTTCTGATGATTGGACAGAGGCTTTGACGATGTCCACGTCGGCATCCCCTAACGCATTGATAACACACTGCAGCAACTTATCAGTAGTTCTTCTGTCACCATATGAATAAGTGCCTGTTGTTTGCAAGTTGTTGAGAGAAAGTCATCTTTTCATTCTAAAAACGCTGTTCCTGCATTTAAAATATATGTCTATTGAATAATCTTCCCATCTCGTTGATACATTTTATACTTGATGAAAAACCAGTTTCTTAATCGTCAAACAAAATAGTAACTTTCCTATAATGTTGTATTGAAATATTGTGCGTATGAGCGTGCATGGCGCAATAACTATTTTACTTTCTCCCGGGCAAGTGACGAAGAAAGAAACAACCATCTAACACATAATATTCAGTTGGGGGGGGGGGGAGTTATATCCATGATGGTTTTTTTATTCATTGATAGTATATTCCTCAATCGCATTAGCCAGTTGAGCTTAGTTACTTTTACGAAAAATTTATTTTGCTCCAAACAATGTTGCTAGGAATGAACTGAATTCAATAAATGCTATAAAAGAAAGTCTGTAGTTTTTGACATGACCAAAAATCGTTCTTAAGAGAGAGCAGGAGTCCAGTGGGTTCGTATTTGTCAATTTTTTTTATTAGAGTCTTTGGCAAAGGTTTTTGATCGGTGTTTTTGTTTAAATGATATCTCAAAAATTGGCTCTAAGAACCATATTTCGTAAAATATCTTTACTGACCATCTCTAAATTATGTACATTGACATTGCATCTTTTATGGCAATTACACCTGTAAGAATATCTCACAAAAATGGGTCTGGTGATAGTGCCATAAAGGTTACAAGTTTTCTCTTTATCATCTCTAAGTTATCGTAATCTCATTTCATCCTTAATAGGGTCATTTGGCGATGCTGAAGACTGTATAGGTAAGGCCATATAATTCATGCATGGTATTTTAGTACTGAGGTGTGATATGTGTGGACATGGTCTACAAATCACGCATTTCTTTAGTCATACCATGACCATTGATTCATCCGCCATTGCTCTGTAAAGATCTCTTTGACGTCTGTTCGATTAACACCTTCAGTTAACACGGTAAACTAGTAAACAATGAAAAACAAACACAACAAAAGAAACATATCAGGTCATCCAGAAAGCAAGATTCCCACGACCCGTAAAAAGAAACAAAGCATAGTTACCCAGAAAAATTTATTGCAAAACATACAGCAATGTTTCAGCTACTTCTCAATTCAAGAACCACCAGAATTGTAACACTTGTCATAGCGTAGGATACGTTTTTGTAGTCCAGTGTCATAGAAGACTGCCGCCTGGGAATGGAGCCAGCTTCTCTAGTTGTCTGCACGTTTTCATCTGTGAGAAAGCGATGAACGGACAGGAATTTCTTCAGGTCGCAAGAACAGGTGGAAGTCGCTGGGAGCAAAATCCGGACTATAGGTGAATGGTGAAAAACTTCCCAGAAAAACTTCTGCAGCAGATTTTTTGAGACATTCGCCGTATGCGAGTGAGCTTTGTCATGGATCAATGCAAGTCCAGCACTGAGAATTCCACGTCTCTTGAATGGTGTATGATATAGTACATTGTCATGTATTCCAGTACCAGATTTTAATTTATAGAAAGCCTCTGAAACCTATTCTTTATAAAATACTAAATAACTTTGGGACTAATCGCATAAAACCTGAGAAAATTTGTATTTAGGCTAACTTAAGCGTGTAAATTATTTTTATGTTTAGACAATTTAAAGTTTGCGTTCGTTTAAACGTATAAATACCCCCTAAACAATTTTACGAATAGGAAACAGAAATAGACTTTATTCGTAAACGATTGGCATCGTTCTTTTTCTTCTAGGGTTAAAGGTGCTGAAAATAATTTAGATTGGTGCTTTTTGGTTTTGGTTTTTTTTCCAGCTAATATTTTTTCAGCTATAACAAAAGTTTATCACAATTTTTGTTAATTATAGTACAAAATGGTCATCATGTCAGGATATTAAGAAATACATATAATGTGAAGTATATACGGATATGTTAAGATGATAAAAGTGTTGTAGATATGTTAAGATGCTAATTTTTAGCTTAATTTGTATTCATTGCGGATATTTCCGTCGTCATTAAAAATGTGTCATCCACTTAATATTGCAATTTTTTTCTTAAAAAGTTGTAAGGTATACCGATGTCTTTTCAATATTTGCAACGATCTGCGTTATCGCTTTTGCTTTTATATATCTCATATCTCATTGCTTTTATATATCACTCATATATTTAGTTCTAAATATTGAATAATTTTATTTTTTTATAATCGAATATGGGGATAATGTGCTTCAAAATGAATTTTTTTTTAAACTGTAGCTAAGTTTACTGATTTTTTACGACGTTTTAAGTAATTTTCTATCGCGATTTTTCAAAAAATGTATCTCAATAATGAACATTTGTTCGCTACAGTAATGTAAAGTAACTAAAGGAAAATTGGCAAAGTTGACACAATTGGTAATTGACTGAGGAAAATAACAGAAAAAAAAGTGATTTTCATTCTACATTTGATCGATTGTCCACAATTGGGTCCACTTCCCAGCATAGCCGTCAGGGATACAACGTTTTTTAAAGTGAATATAAATATTTTAAAAAAATTTAAAAATGCCCTTGGGTCAAATCACATTCTCTCAAATACGCCATTTGACTGTGGACCTAATTGCGGAAAATAGCCATATTATCACACTTTAGCGCAAAAGTGAAATTGGTCAAAGAAGACAGTTTTTCATTTTATGTTGAACATAAAACTAATATCAAGTTAAGTTGAAATGTTTGGAAAGATATATTACAAGAGAATATGCTTGGAATTGCTTTTTTTATTGACGTACTTTACATGTAATGTTTAATCACTTTTTTTAATACGATCTTTACAAGTGTTACTTCATGGATTAATGGTAGATGCCATTCGTGTTATTTTATCCACTGACCGACGTCTTTCATACCGAGTACTGCTCATATGTGAAAAACCGCCAGTTTTTCAGAAGATTTTCAAATGTGATTTTACAGATTTTTCCAGTTTGAGGTAGAACGATAGAATACAATATATGCCCCTAATAAACATCGAAACAACTACGTCAAAATAACGAACAATTTGTTATATCTAAATCATCATTATATATACAGGGTGTTCTAGAAAGGACTCCCCAACTTTGAAATGACATAACTTCGAAACAGTGAGAGATAGAAATGTGAAACAAGTTGAATGTTAAACAGATAGGTCTGGAATTTGTTATACACGAATTTGAAAAAATAGTTCTAATATTGGATAATAGGTGGCAACACAAGCACACGGAACTTTAAATGGTACTCAGATGTACAGAAATTTCATTCGTGCGTCTGTTTCATTGCTGACACATGTAAAAAAGTTGTATAGAATTAGAGAATAATTCGGAATTCAAGAATATCATGCCGTATTCCTTGGAACAACGAATTTTTATTGTACTTGAATACCATCGATTAAATCGAAGTCCGACGATGACAAAGCGAAGTTTTAAAAAAAATTAATGTTAAAAAAGGTCCAGACTTGAAAACAATTCGCAATTTATTCAACAAGTTTGAACGGACGGGCAGTGTGGCCGATGATTTAGGCGGAAATGTGGGATGCAGTCGATCAGTCATGACACCTGAAAATGTGCAAACAGTCGAAGAAATTGTTAGACGTTGTCCTCGAAAATCCATAAGGCGAGTCGCTGCTGAAGCAGGATTGTCAACACCACTACGCACAGTATTATGCGAAAAGTCTTGAAGCTGTTTCCCTATAAAATACAGTGCCATCAAGCGATCACAAATACAGCTCTACAACAAAGAGAAGTTTTTGCAAATGAGTTACTGCAGATGATTGATGAAAATAAAATTGATGTCGGTCATGTATGGTTCACCGATGAGGCCCATTTTTATTTAGAGGGATATGTGAACAAACAAAACTGGCGAATATGGGCACTGAAAACCCGTTTGTGTGTCTTTCAAAACCACTGCACTCAGCAAAAATTACAGTGTGGGCAGGATTGTCCAGTAAAGGAATCATTGGGCCCTTTTTCACTCGATATATTGAAATTTCACAGCAGTTTATTGAAACATTTCAAGTTCTAGAGGATGCACCAGAGATTTCATGGTTTATGCAGGATGGGGCCCGACCGCACCGTACTACTGCAGTGTTTGAGTTCTTCGAGGAATACTTCAGTGAGAGAGTCATTGCTTTAAATTATCTCAAAGTGACAGGTATTGGTATGGATTGGCCACCATATTCCCCGGATCTGAATCCATGCGACTTCTTTTTGTGGGGTTACTTGAAGGACGCTGTTTATTCTAAGAATCCCCAAACGTTGGAACAGCTTGAACAATTCATCTGTGAGACATGTGCATCCATTTCAATAGAAGTATTGATTTCGAACAAGCAAGTGATTTCGAACTTTACCTGTAGGTTGCGTCATGTCGTTGCTGAAAAAGGTAACCATATCGAAACCATTGTAATGTGATTTTTATCTCAGTTAAAAAAGCTCACTTTCAGGAACTATTTCAAAGACACAGATTTGTGATTGCAGCGCCCTCTCGTGTCCAATATTGGAACTATTTTTTTAAATTCATGTATAAAAAATTCCAGACCTATCTGTCTAACATTCAACTTGTTTCACATTTCTATCTCTCACTGTTTCGAAGTTATGTCATTTCAAAGTTGGGGAGTCCTTTCTAGAACACCCTGTATTATCCATCTAAGTTGTGACATGGTGTCAAGACTTCGACAGATGTCATTAAAATAAAAAACCAGAATACTGAAGCTATATTTTGTTTGTAGGAGAACAAAATATTTGGCATTCTTTCATATTTTATTTACTTATCAATGAAAATATCTTCGCATTAAAAAATGTCTATTATTGCAAAAAAAATATATCAATGTTAATAAATTTGGCTATAAAAGTTAAATAAACTAAACAGAAAAAATAACGTAAAATCTTTCAAGCTCGATGTTAACAACCCTTAAATTTTAATTTGCGACCATGTTGAATAAAGAATTTTTCTCCGTGGGGAGAGAAGCTTAATAGAGTTCGCGGGCACAGGCGGATCTAGCCCTCCATTTAGAGGGGGTCATCTTTTTATGGGGAGGTGGGGGGATGTCGTATGTCTTCATTAGCAGATTTTATATCTTAGATCTAAACTAGTGCTCCCGATGCGATACGTATTTCAGTTATACGTTTAACCGATATACGTATATACGTATAATACATATTTAAGGAATACGTATACCTTAAACTATACGTTTATAAACGTATCCGGATACGTATAAGCGTATATCGGTTAAACGTATAATTATAGTATACGTTTAATTCAATTATACGTATATTTCAAGTATCGTATTTACTTTTAATGCCAATGGATCTCACCAGTGTTACTTCACTGAACGGAGAACAAGTTGGAAATCTGTGGCGTTACTTTAGCGGTCTGTATAATATGTTTCATACATAGAATCTTGTTACTTTTCCATATAAACGATTATCGTAAATATATAACGAAAGTAAAAAGACTTTTTGAGCAAATAAGGAGAATACACACGTTTCAGATTTATTGTTAATCCTTATTAAGTATATTCTTTCTTTTTTAATTAAAAAAAATATATATTTATTTATTTTTGCGTGCGTATACTCAAATTGCGCCCGGAGGGGGAGGAGGGGTCAAATGCTGTTCTTTACACGGTGCTAATGTTTTCTACTCTGTGTTAATATATAACGCAATTTCATATTTTTAACTATGACACTCGAGGTATTTTTTTATGCAAAGTGCATGTGCATTACAAGATATTACGTTTTAAGAATCGTTGTTAATCTTGACAAATTTGATTTTTTTGTGTTAATACCTATAAATTTCGATTACTTATAGCCTGATAAATAATCGTCACTGCTGGTTTCAGAAGCTTAAAATGGCTTGCCTTCTCTTTTCTGTTTTGCTGGAAAACGTATTTTCAAAATATTTTTAATATAGAAAAAAGTATTCTTAAATAAAATAAAAGTATGTTTAGTTAGTTATTTGTTACGGCCAATTATCTGCACAAGGGATATAGGCCTGTGGGGGGAGTGCCTTCCGTGGGGGTCTTTAAAATAAAAATAAGATTATGAAACTTCCCAGGAATTGGATTGATCAGTGTCAGTATAAAATATGAAGTCAATGTAAGTTTGTGTTCTGCAATACCAATGTTTCGGGCGAAATGTCCACGCCATAAATTAAAATAAGCTATGTGCCACCTCTGTGGGGTGCCTAGTCTGGTGCAGGTCTCGTCACCAGATCAAGGTTCTAAATTTCGAGACCAACTCGAGTAGCGATGGCATGACGTATGGATGAGCGATGCAGCAAGGAAATAGTAAATATCCCAGCATCTCACATCCGTCCGGCATGACTTCGCTACACTGCGCAGTGCTGAATCGCCTCATCAAAAATCAATTAGCAACCGGCCAACTAAGAAAAAGCAATTAAAGCAACAAGACGCACTGAAGCCACGTCCACCTATAGATTTAACAAACACATCTTCGTCAGGCGGAGAGCAAGCGAATCCTCGCCCCGTTGCCAGGTATCAACTCGTTAAGCTAGGCAAAAGCCTGGCAGGTAGAAACCTGGTCAGCGGTCTAAAAAAAAAACTATGTGCGTGTGTTACAGATATGCGAAAGATAACTCATTTCATAGTAAATCACTTCATAAAGATTTGAGTGGGGAAAAACAAAATCTAAACTGAGGAAAAGATATTCCGATTTTTTTTTTAAATGCAAGCACCGACTGCACAGGACACAGCGGGTGTTTCTCAAAGTCTCTGATCCGCAGACCAGCAGGAGAAAGGCATAATTTTTTAAGCAATGAACGAAAACCGTTTAAAAGTTTCTACGTTTAACCGCTGGTGTAAGATCCGTATATACGATGTACCGTATATGCTGTTTCGTATAATACGTATAACCGACTTGGTCGTATCATACATATCCAAAATCTGCACCCCGTATAATACGTACTATACTTATACTTGTATAAACGCTTAATAGGGAGCACTAGTCTAAACTGACTATTTTCTGACATATACCCGAATTCATTTTCTTTCATAAGTGCATGAAACTCGTAAATATATAAAATTTGCATGTTTTAACCAGATACCAAGAAATCAGAGTTTCCTATTTTCTTATCAATGGAAAGAATCTTACAGAAAGTTTTCTCAAAGTGTGCATTTTAAGCCTATTTTCGAGGCTCGACAATCATAGAAATATCGTCTTGAGGGAGCAATCAAATAAAATTCGAAATGTACCACATTTGTAGGAAAATTAAAAACGATGTTTGATTCTTTACTGCTTAAATAGTAATGCCTGCAATTTTCACTTATTTCTATTTAAAAATACTTCCATGAATGTATCAAAAATATTGGAATTTTTAAGCCATAAAAAAAGAAAAATATGAAAACACCTTTAATACTTATTTATATTTTTAAAAACCTATTGTTCTAAAAAAATGTTTTTCGTTTAGAGGGAGGTCATGACCCCCATGACGTCCCCCTTGAATCCACGCTTGTTCCCTGAGGAGGCAATTTACGCTTTAAAACCTATAATAAAAAGAAAATCAAATACTTCTGAAGGAAGGTTACTTTGTTGCTACGTCAGGAGAAAGTTCCCCTGGCCACCCTTTTCAATTCGTCACTGGTTGCGCTATTCTAGTTAAGGAACGATATTTATTACCAATTGCATAACAAATAAGAAACGAGAGTTATCGAAAATATTTAAAAGCATAATATTTTTCCAGCATTATAAACAATACCGTTTAAAAGAGCCGAACCATAATAATTCAATTGAAACACCGAAGCTAAATGTAGAAGCAAAACTATATTGGTTATACTTTGTATATTAAGGCAAAATATTGTGACAGTAGTGCATTCAATGAATTCAGTCTCTTTTCTCTCCTAGTAGGAGGGATACGTGCGTCCCATTCGTAGTTTAAGGGTTCATTCTTGAACATACAGCCCTAGTAATAAACCAGTATCGTTATATACATTGCAAATAAAGGAGTCTTAAAGTAAGACAAAAAAAGACTGAAAAAGCATTTAAGACACGTAAATGTCTTAATATAGAGCTTAGACATAATAGATACCTTAATTTAAGGCACTTGTGTGTCTTAATTGACTGGCGGTAGAAATGAACCAATAGGGTTTCTGTGGCCAGTGTCTTAATATGGTAAAATGTCTTAAATTAAGACATAACGTTAGTGTTGTTGATCACGTCTCAAATGAGAAGGGAGGGAGGGCAGGGCAAGCAGGTGCAGTGATGACCGTAATATATATGGACGGCGTTATTACATGACGGCCTAATGCATTCCCAAATATAATAAATACAACAGCTTGTTGGATTATAAAAGAAAATATTTTAAAAAATAAAAATGAGTTTTACCTTTATGTTTTCATATATCTTTGTTTTAATAACGTCACATAATTTCTATTATATATTTGTAAGATACGATATTACTTTTCAAACCACGTGTACAACACGATAAATAGCTTTCAAGTCTTTTGTTTTTTTTGTTTTCCAACACGTTTAGTTATATTTTCTGCATCTATTTAAAGATTTTTGTTTATTGAATGTAATCACTAAGCTTCCCCCCTCCCCCCTCCTACAGATCTAGAAAACTTTCTGGTATTGAAACTATCAAACATAAATAATTAATTTAAATATGAAACCGTTTAAAATGGATCACAATTTGTGGATTACTAAAATAGGTGTAAAAATAAAAAAGTTTCTAAAACATTAAAACCATTTTAAGATGTTAAAAACATTCGTCGGAATCCTGAGCGCTTTTGACCAGAACCTGGCCATCATCAAAGGGTGGAAATGAGAAAAAAATCTGTAACCTCCGGAATGTAAACTGTTTAAATAGCCGAAGGCGAAACCCCATATGGAGAAAGGGGGGAAGGGGGATGGACTAGTCTATTGAGAGAGGTGGGTTATTCCAACCCAAATGTACCATTAACACCAAGTAGATTATACCAGATTTTTGGTATATTGTATGATAACATATCATTACAGGATTTCCCACCACTTGTCAGGATTTCCACTGACTCCCTCAGTATACATGTAGTATAGTCGTTCATTTGCGCGATAATCTTTACTTTACTGAAATATATATCAATTTCTGTTTTTAAATTTAGCCGAGAAAGTGCAGTAGATGGTTTTCCTTTTGCTATATCGGACTTATGCTCCCTTATGCGGTCTTGTAATTTCCTAGTTGTCATACTATGTGTATGTAAATAGAAATATGTGTATGTATGTCATGTGTATGTACTTCATTTTTATTTTTACATTTAAATGGGATGATATAAATTCCTGCTTTTTCATGCATATCTACGGGGTAAATTTTTCTGTGTACTAGATTTTGTAATTTTGTTGGAGGTTTGGCAATTAATGTTATGTCATATTTCTTTAAAGCATGCCGGATTCTTCCATAAAGTTGGGGGATATAATCTATACTACAAAACTTTGAATCTTGTGTTTTATTCTTTGGCTATTATTTTTCTGTTATTAAATTCATAAATTACTTGGTTAATAAATTTCATTGAGTTCTTGGAGTTATTGAGTTAATAAGTTTCATTGAGTTCACCCATTCTGAGTTGCAATTTTCTTAATCGTGGTTAATTCTGCGTTAATATAATTTTGTGAACATACGTTAAATGCCCTTCTGACATAAAAATTATATGCTGCTTTCTTATAATTAAATGGTACTATACTGCTATTAGATATTGCATTACTGGATCGGCATGGTTTCCTGTAAATATTTCTGTCTAAACAATGTGTCAAGTTATAATTAATTACTTCAACAGCCAGAAAAGGCAATGACTCATTTTTCTCTATTTCCATTGTAAACTGTATTCTGTTGTCTAAACTATTTTGCATGTTTTAAAATATTTTCCAAATTTGAGATTCCATGCTTTCAAATTATGAGTATGTCGTCGACATATCTGATCCATAAATCAGGTTTTAAATCCGAGGTGGAGATAATCTGTTCTTCTAAGGTTCTCAGTTTTATTTCAGCTAATAAACCGTAGATGGGGGAGCCCATAGGGGCTCTTTCTGTTGCTTATAATAATTTCCGTTAAAAATGAAAACATTGTTATTAGTAATTAAATTTAAACTGGATATAAGAGTATTTTTAATGTTGTCGTCATACACTGGGTTATTGCTGATTTGATCTTCAATAATATTTCTGACTTGTACATTAATTCAGGGGTATAATGACTTGATATCAAAACTTGCAAGTATAGTATTGTCTTCAATTTTAAAATCTTTGATTCGTTTGATTAAATCTGTGGTAGAGTTGATTGTATATTTAGTGGGGGGGGGACATTACTTTTGGTAGTGGTACAAATGCTTTCTCGATTGAATAGGTTGGTGCTGAATATTTTGAAACAATAGGTCTGAGAGGGAGATCAGGTTTATGGTCTTTCAAACGTCCTATTAAGCGGGGGGTAGTTGCGGTTTTGTTAATCATAAGTTTAACTTTTATTTCACTAGGCCAAGTACCATGTTTTATTATTTCTTGTGTTTTTCTGTTAATCGTTAAGTTTGGATCTTTTTTCAGTTTTAAACAATTCATTTCACTAATACAATTCTCCATTTTGGCAATGTAATCTGCAGTATGTAATATTGCAACTTTATTTGATTTATCCGTTTGTATAATTGTGACCTCCTGATTATTTTTAATTTGCTTTATTACACTTAGATCTTTATCGTTCACTACCCTAGGTATTTTTAAATATTTCTGAACATTATTGAATAACAAGCTTCTAACTTCCTCTTTTTTATTAGTGGGTATAATGTTAATGATCTTTTCACAGTTCGTTATCACACTTTTGATATCTATTTTTCTCTGAAACATCTGTTTAGGTCCCATACTTAGAAAATTATGCAGTTTTCCGTCTATTTTCTTATTGGTGAGGTTAACATATGGTACTGGTTTTTGCTGTAACCCTTTATAGGATTTCTTGTCTTTAAATCTTGATTTTCCCGTAAATACACCTTTCTTTTTGTTTTTCTAAATTATCTGGTAAGTGTTAACCAAACGCAAAAATTCATCAAAATCCCTGTTATCTAAAACCCGTGACAATTCACTGTATAAGTCCCTTACTTTCCTGGTCAAAAGATTAATCATTTTAAACTTGCTTCTAATATATGCATTCAGGGCAATACTGTCTAATTTATATCCGATCTCAGAAATTTCTTCCTGAATTACTTTATTAAGATTCCTCAAAAATGTGGGGATAACCCTAAGCTCCTTGCAGAGTTGTAAAAACCTAATATTGATAATTTCCCTATCCAACCTCATTATTTCTGTTTTGATTTTTTTCTTCAAATTGCATCGTTCCATTATGTATCTAGAATCGTCATTAAATATATAGAATATATATTACATCCCCAGAAGTCATTAAATATATCGAAAAATTATTCTAAAATTGTAACAAAATTTACATTTGTTTATCAATTAAAATATGAAACCATTTGACAGACCAGAAAATTTGACCCCCATAGATATGTATGAAAAAGCAGGAATTTATATCATCCCATTAAATGTAAAAATAACAAGAACGAAAAATCATGCGTCAAGCATAGATTATGTAGCACTTTCCAACGCTTCCAAAATAATTTTACAAATCATACCGTTTAATAAGCTAAAAGATAACATCTAAGTAAACATTTTGGAAAACGCATAACATATTTAAAATTATAATTTCAGGAATTTCCAACATATACAATATTCGGAAAAATATCCGAATACTTTTATTCAGCCCTGTATAGGATCTATAGGTTTGTATATATACTACATAGAATGCTAAATTTTAGTTCAGTTAGGAAACGCGTAGCCCAGTTTAAAATTCTCCATCTGGAGTTTGTCAATAAACGGAAATGTGTTCGCGAACTTTTGTGCTTCCCTGTATATGATCTACATAATTTATACACACCACGTAATAAACAAAAAGTGAGTTAAATTTAAAATCGCGTTCAGTAACTTAAAATGCACTTCCAGGAATTATTGTTAACAGGCAGTAGAGAATTCTTTTGTGTGTCCCTGTAAATGAACGATGACTGCTATGTACACAATATTCTGTAGTAAGCCTCTTGTAATGCACATTAGTGATATATATAAATTTCAGTGCGTTTAAAATAGTGAAACATTACTTAAATAAACCGCAGACGATTTTTCTCCATAGACGTAATGTAACGGAATTCTTTTGACTGTCCCTGTAAAGTAACTAAAAGTGCTATGCACACCCTATTCCATATTAAGCTTCTTCTAATGCACCTTAGTGATATATATAAATTTCAATGCGTTTAAATTAGTGAAACATTATTTAAATAAACCGCAAATGATTTTTCCCCATAGAACGCAATATAACGGAATTCTTTTGAGTGTCCCTGTAAAATAACTATAAGTGCTACACACTTCCGTTGAAATAGGGAACATGCTATAGATGGCGACAATAGCATATAAAAATTGCAGAGCAATCCGAGTATATTTACGGGAGTTAGAGCACGGACAGACGGCAGACGGCAGACGGCCAGACGGCAGACGGCCATACGGCCAGACGGCAGACGGCCATACGGCCAGACAAACCGAAGTCATAAGCACTTTTCAACTAGGTTGGAAAGTGCTAAAAATGAAGTATTTACATACATAGGTATGACAACTAGGAAATTACAAGACCGCATAAGGGAGCATAAGTCAGACATAGCAAAAGGAAAACTATCTACTGCACTCTCTCGGTTAAATTTAAAAACAGAAATTGATATATATTTTAGTAAAGTAAATCTTATTGCGCAAATGAATGACTATACTACATGTATACTGAGGGAGTCAGTGGAAATCCTGACAAGTGGTGGGAAATCCTGTAATGATATGTTATCATACAATATACCAAAAATCTGGTATAATCTACTTGGTTACATAAAAAGTTTTCTAGATCTGTAGGAGAGGGGGGGGGGTGAAGCTTAGTGATTACATTCAATAAACAAAAATCTTTAAATAGATGCAGAAAATATAACTAAACTTGTTGGAAAACAAAAAATATATATATTCATGATTTAAATTAGTAGGAATTTTCGAATACAAATAAATGGATATACAAAGTCCTGTATGGAAATACTGAATAATAAATTAAATTGATTAAAGGTTAGATAAACAAATAAAATCTACCTTTGTTATAATTTTTTGAAAAATATTTTTTCTCTAGGCAAATGACTAAAATTATATCCGTGATATACATGACCAAAAAATGAAATTTGTACCTTACATATGTATGACAGAATTGATTCTATAATAATGATATTAAAACAGTGATATAAGTCAACAAAAAGATAATACTTAGTGCCCAAAGTCTTTAAAATATGTCCCAGGTTAAAATAAGAAGAAAAAAATAAGATAAACAACGCATGGAGAAGATGAGTGAGTTGGGGGGGAGGGGTAGGGACACCCATATTGCCAGCCTTTTTTTTTCTAGTGTAAAAATGCCGATAAATATGTTAGTTTTGGATATTGATCAGGAAAAAACGTTTTTTGAAAGTACTTAAAGAAGATTGTAACTTTTTAAAAATACTTTTAATTCCTAGAAGGATAGGATATGAATACCCTTCGCAGATTGGGTCCTTTCTAAAGAATAATGTGCTACTACAGATATGTAAGAATCAAAATAGATTCATTTAAAATTGTAATTTTGAAAAAAAATTCTTTGCTTAATAGGTAATGTTCTCATAATTAAAATTAATATAAAAGGTTAACAGTATTTAAAATATATACTTGGGAATGTTGCACATGGCTTGCTGCAATACAAAATAAATTATGACAGTATAATGCAGACTGTTGTAATAGTCTTCCATAATTGGAAACCATTTACTTTGCTTTGTAGCTTGATTGTAAGTCTAAGTTTTAGCCTGCTGTCAATCAGCCAGTGTAAATAAGAGAAAAAAAATCATATAAGATGTATCGAGTGCCTTAAAAATGACAGCATTTTAGATGTTTAAAATGTCTAAAAAATGGCGGCTTTTTAAGACATTTTAAATGTCTTAAAAATGGTAGCATTTTAGATGTTTTGAATGTCTAAAAAATGGCGGCTTTTTAAGACATTTGAAGTGTTTTAAAAATGGCGTCTTTTTAAGACATATCAAGTGTTTTAAAAATGGCGACGTTTTAAGACGCTTCCAATGTCTTAACTTCAGATGCAAAAAGGTGTCTTAAAAAGTAAGACACTTTTTTTTCACTTAAAATGTGACCATCCATTTAAGACACTTTTTTAACTGAATTTCAGACGTTTGTGTTTACAGTGTATGAGCCTAATATTGAGCCCTAAACTTCATTCATTGTAATAAATTAAAAATATATATATATTGGCTAAATATTAACTTTAAAATGGACGAAGTTTCAAAGAAATTCCACTGTTACCGAAATATTGATTTTACGTCATAAATATATGCAATAAAGCGAGACTATTATATAAATATTGGCAAAAAAGCGAAATATTTCTTGTCAATATCGGTGCAATATCGGAAAAATGTAAACACCCCAATATTGGAAATATATTTGACCACGATAGCCAATACGAATCGAATAACAATATGAATAACAATATCGTTTAAAAGAGCCGAACCATAACAATCCAATATAAACACCGAAGCTAACCGTAGTGGCAAACTATATTAGTTATATTAGTTTTATTAAAGAAAAATATTGTGTGAAATTATTAGATGCAATGGATTTAGTGTCTGTTTTCTCCTTCAGCGGGAGAGATATGTGCGTTTCATTGGTTTATTAATTATTTCTGAAACATTCTGAATTCCCTAGTGTCAAATCAATATTCTTTATTGGCGGTCTAATATTGAACATAATTGACTGTAATTATAAAACATAATTCATCGTAAATACTTAAAATGAAATATTATTGGTTAAATATTGACTTTATAATAGAAATATTTTCAAGTAAATGCCATTGTTACAGAAATATCGCTTTTACGTTGTAAATATGTGCAATGAAACGCCAATATTGTAGAAATATTAGCAAAGAAGTCAATAATTTGTTGCCAATATTTGAAAATATCGGCAAAATGCACACACCCCACTGTTGGGATAATATTTGACCACAATAGACAATACGAACAATTTTAGCCCGAAATTATTGGCTTGCAGAATTGTCAATGATTTCAACTATAGACAAAACAAGTTGGAAATTGTACGTCAAACGTGACCAATGAGGTGCGTTCGTACTATGGCTAGTTATATAAATATTCAGATCTTGATGATTTTTAATTCTGTGAAATGAATTATATCATCTGCAGATTAATTTCTGTAATAAAATAAGTATCTCGGTCGCTTGACGATTAAACCTCGGAAGATCCTATAACAAAAAAGAACCGATTTTGTTAAAAAATTCAAATTTCTTAATAAGTATTTTTATTAATACCTTCTAAAGTTTTAATTCGATTTTCATAAAATTTGAAATGTCTCGATAAAATTCTGCAAAGATAATATATCTTAAATTTCAAACCATTCGATTGGATAGTTTTTGCGTTGTTATATGCGGACGGACGGACAGACAGACAGATGGACGAACAGACGGACAGACCAGACGACGACAATAGGTGCTACGTATTCATATAATTACGAACGTACCTAAAAACGAAAGTTATCGAAAATATTTAAGTCATCATTTTTACCAGCATTATAACGTTATTCTCTAAAAGCGCTAAACTAAAAATAATCCATTAGAAACACCGAAGCCAAAGAATATAAATTATTTATAAATTTTAAACATGATTAACAAATATGCAAATGTGAATTAAAACTGCATTACCGGAAATTTTCATAAACAGGGGGAATGAAGAAATCTCCAGGCTCAGTTTCTCTTGGTAAAAAGTCTATAAATGTGAATCCAGATTCGCACTGCAGAATTCCACCATCTATTTCATTGTTATACAAAGCATCATACGTATTTAATTTAGTGGCCATTTTTTATAAATTAAAAAAATTCTTTGTAACGAATAGTAAACCTTTTGTATCTTGCATGCGTTTATGCCAATCTATTTATTTATTTTTTTCAATATGTCATGCGATGATAATATATTTTTATCATTTAACGTCGTGTTATTGCGTCATTGTAATGCAGGTGTGCAGGCTGTTAGAAAACATTTCAAATTCAATATCACTCATTCGTTCTTATCGCAATCGCTGTGTTATCACTCTCCATTTAGAAGAACGGTGTACGACTCTCTCAGTAAATTTTCCTTTCATATAAAGAGTTGGGTACCTTTAATTTGGGCCGGAACATAAAATTCTCCAAAGACATCTAAAGTTTACTTTTTGCCTTAAAAAATACTCTAGAGTGTTTAGAATAAAATGACGCAAACCACAAGTAAATACGATAATAAGATAAAAGATATAATGTTACTTTTGTTCTATTATCTGAAGTTGCGGTTCCTTTTTCCAGGATTGAAATGCATTAATCTCGGAAAGTGCTTTTTCAAAATTCATCATACTTAAATTCATATATCTGAATTTCTGTGATAGATAAAGTTATGATACTTCGCACAATTCATTTCAAATACTGTTTAAATGCATTCTGTTTAATATTTGTTCAGGATTTTTTTGTTTTCAGAGAAAAGTCTAAAAATATGATTTTCATAGTAAAAAGTACGCTTTTATTTTTTATTATTATTATTATTTTTTAAATAATGTAATTTTGTAAATCTTGAAAACAAATTAATATTTATTCTTTTCTATACTGAAAAATATTGTAAGTGTGATAAAAGCGTTATTCTTTTAGGAGATATATCATTTTTTAAATATGGTTAAATTTAATAACTTTTTTTTAATTTAAATTTAACTGTTTTAAGAATTTACAATTTAAACAAAAAATGTATTTAATTATACATTGTCCGAATAACATGAGTTAAAAGATAAAAAAAAATTAATAACATTTTGTACCCGGAGCATCTGAAATCAGCTAAAAAATCGAAATTTATTATATTCACTCTTTTTCAAATATAGTTAATTTGTAATACTGATATTATAACAAACTCTAAAATTTTCAATACGAACACCTAATTTTGATAACGTACGAGTGTCAAACTGAAATTTTTGCGATACGATTATCTGATACAAGTTAATATCCAATGGTTCGAGTATCATAGTGGAGATTTTTCCAACAGAGCGAAAATATGCCGGGAACAGGACTCGAACCTGGGTACTTTGGTTTGCCGTACCAACGCTCTCCCTACTGAGCTATCCCGACGATATCCTGGATGGCATATTTCACTCTTGTTTGTTGGACAAGGCTGCGAATTTGCAGTGCTAATTTCATTCATCCGAGCTATAACTATAGCATTTTACATGGTGAATCTGAAATAGCACGGAAACGCCTGTATACCATGTAATTAGGTCATAATGAACAGAGGAAAGTATATTCAACTAGGTAAATTATATCCAATGGTTGGTGTATCATAGTTGAGATTTTTCCAACAGAGCGAAAATATGCGGGACCAGGACTCGAACCTGGGTACTTTAGTTTGCCGTAGCAACGCTCTCCCTACTGAGCTATCCCGACGATATCCTGGCTGGCTGAATGTGATACAACCTGGAAACTCCTGTATATCATATAATTAGGTCATAATGATGAATCATCATGTAAAATACTATAGTTATAGCTCGGATGAATGAAATTAGCACTGCAAATTCGCAGCCTTGTCCAACAAATAAGAGTGAAATATACCAGCCAGGATATCGTCGGGATAGCTCAGTAGAGAGAGCGTTTGTACGGCAAACCAAAGTACCCAGGTTCGAGTCCTGGTCCCGGCATATTTTCACTCTGTTTGAAAAATCTCAACTATGATACTCCAACCATTGGATATAATTTACCTAGTTTAATATACTTTCCTCTGTTCATTATGACATAATTACATTGTATACAAGCGTTTCCGTGCTATTTCAGATTCGTCATGTAAAATGCTATAGTTATAGCTCGGATGAATGAAATTAGCGCTGCAGTTCGCAGCCTTGTTCAACAAATAAGAGTGACATATGCCAGCCAGGATATCGTCGGGAGAGCGTTGGTGCGGCAAACCAAAGTACCCAGGTTCGAGCCCTGGTCTCGGCATATTTTCGCTTTGTTGGAAAAATTTCATCTATGATACTCCAACCATTGGATATAATTCACCTAGTTGAATATACTTTCCTCTGTTCATTATGATACAAGTTAAATTTACCAACTCTTAGGAGTGGTTAATTTATTTCTCTTCAAGACTTTTGTAGGCGAATTTTCGAACGTTTTAATGCCTCAAGCTATCCATTTCTTGGAATAGATAAAAAAATATGTTTTTATAGCCTCATCAATCTCAACTTCGGAAAGAAAACAGCGCCCAGTATTTTTTTAGATTAAAAATTAGCCAAAAGTCACTCATAGCAAGATTGGCAGAAAGAGTGAGTGTTCTATCACTGATTTTTTTTTCAAGAAATTCCACTGTAATCCTTGATGAATGAGAAGATGCATTATTACGGTGAAGCATGAGTCCACTAACATTCAATTCTTGAATAATTTCTGGATTACACTTAGTAGTGCACAAGTTATCTGTAACTGTCTTCTGTCCCTCTAGCTTTATGGCTTTGACCAGACATGTATTTATGAAGAACAAGGAATACATTACTTTTTTGACTGCTCAGTTTCTTTTCATCATTGTTGATTTGGAGTCATCTTCAAAGACACATTTATTTTCTTGACACGTTGGAACCTCAAAAAATGTATGTACGTCTCATCAACAGTTATGATTTTAGAAATAATGCTGAGCACACTGTCATTATGTAATTTTAGGGTACCTTTACTGACTCTGACACGTTCCACCCTTAGGTTTTTTGTTAAGTTATGGGGGATCGAACGATAAACTATATTTTTCATCTGCAGTTCTACATGAATAATTTTATGTACAGCTGCGGATCCAATGTCAAGCTTCTTTTGTGTCATTCGGTAATGCTGCGATTATCATCGATTAACATTTTTCGTACGATCGACACATCTTCTGGGATTACCATTGGCAAAGGCCTTCCTGTGTGTTCTTCATACAGGACAGAGATTCGACCTCATCCAAATTTTTTACCAACTGAATACAGTGACATGAGATGGAGCTTTAATTCCATATGCTAATTGTGAACGTTGTAGGTTCTTGATTTTGCCACACTTTCAAATCAAAGAAAATGAATAAATGAGATACAAATTAAAGAAAAAATTAGAAATAGCACTACATAAAACCGCATGGTTCTAAATATTGAAATAATATGATTATATTACAAAAATGTAATAGTTGTCGTTTCTTTTGCTTTGTTTTCGTTCAATTTGAAATAACTGGTGTAATGACATATGACATTTTCGTGATTATCAGTAAATGCTGCAATGAAAAAAGATAAAAATGTAAACAATTTGATTTATTATGAACTATTATTAATTATATGATAGAGTTTTTAAAAAAATCTGGTATATAAGAAATACAATTTGGTAAACTTATTATAAGGTAGTTTGAGAGAAAATATATGAATTTATTTCTTATATCTGGAATATGCAAAGAACACCGGGGGGGGCTAGAAAGAAAAAAATAATCTTTGTGTGTGTCTATTTACTTTATACACCCTTTCCGGTTGGGGTTCTTTATTTTAAGAAATAATCATGCATTTTTATTTCCCAAATTGCGCGATATAAATGAGGGGCAACAAAAATTTTAATGCAATATAATGCAGCAATAAAATATTTTTTATTCTGATTTCATACCCTTCTGAAGAAATCTTTTGAAGTCAGACAAATATTCAGAATTATTTATTCTCTTGAATAAGAATCATTATTTGTTTAGTTTTACCTTTGTTCTTTTAAATATTTCACTATCAAAGCGACAACACATTCCTGTTAGGTTGATATTTAATTTACATATTTATGGCAAAACAACTTCCTATGGCATTTTTAGGTGCGTTCGTAATTATATAAATACGTAGCACCTATAGTCGTCGTTTGGTCCGTCCGTCTGTCCGTCCGTCTGTCTGTCTGTCTGTCTGTCCGTCTGTCTGTCTGTCCACATATAACAACGCAAAAACTACCCAACCAAATGGTTTGCAATTTAAAATATATTATCTTTGCAGAATTTTGTCGAGACATTTCAAATTTTATTAAAATCGAATCAAAACTTTAGGAGATATTAATAAAAATATTTATTAAGAAATTTGAATTTTTTTTTTCTAAATCGGTGCTTTCTTGTTATAGGAGCTTCCGAAGTTTAATCGTCAAGCGACCGAGATACTTATTTTATGACAGAAATTAATCTGCAGACGATATAATTCATTTCACAGAATTAAAAATCATCAAGATCTGAATATTTATATAACTTGCTGATACATATATATCTGAATATTTATATAACTAGTTAAGATATTTGTATGAACAGTGTCATAAAATATATACTTAACTAGCTGTTTAACCCGTTCTACGCACGGGATATCATGAATTTAATTCTAAAACGTGCGTACGAACGCACCTCGTTTGTAACGTTTGACGTACAATTTCCAACTTGTTTCTTTTGTGAAAAGTGTTGTAATTTGAAGTTGTTATTTATTATATAAGGTGGTCTGGGCATAAAACTCTAAAAAGTAAAAACACATCTCTACTTCATTGACCTAAATATTACTCTATAGATTTTAGAATAAAATTGTGGAACCATCCGGCATATAAATACTATAATTAAATCAAAAATACAACATTTTTATCTTGTACTGTCTGTGACTGGTGATCCCACTTCTAAGATTTAAATGCATTTATTTCAGAATGTATTATTTCAATATTTGGGTCTTTCAATTGATATATATGTACTTTTCTATAAAAATTCAAATTATAACACTCTCTATGATGTATTTTTAGTCCACTATTCTTTAAATTGTCTTCAGCATTATTTGTTTCGAAACAAAATTTTGAGAATTTGATTCTTGTAGTAAATAATACTAATAAGGGAAAGAAATTTCTTTTAAAAATTATTATTTTTTAATATATATATATTTGTAAATAAATGTTTTTTTTAAATTGAATGCAGTATTTAATCGCTTCTGTAATAAAAAAAAATGTATATATACAAAAATAGTTGTACTTTTACAGGATATATAGGGGAATGCAGGACAAAGTGGTCACCCAATATAATACCGTCACCAGAAGTCTGGCATTGCATGGTTTGTGATCAAACCATTTCGTTTGATGGCAGTGAGTAACCAGAATATCGTTGAAAAAGGTGGTCCCATGTTTCATAATTTTAGAGCTGGTTTTCCAGTTTTTGAAGTTTGTGATCTAAGGTAAGTGACTTATATTACATACAATTAAGAATAACCTGTTGTACTTGCATTTATTTATTTAATGTGTAAGGAAAGAGCATGTTTTCAGCTTCACATTTGTGGGTGAGTGGTCGCTGACTGTTCATTAGTTTCCACTGTAGAACGTATTTTCTGTCATGGCTCTCAAACGGGCAAAGTGGTCAGTGTAGTGGCCGTTTGTTGGATGAAGTGGTGAAGGTTAGATCAGGTGCAATGTTTGTCACCTCTCGGCTAATGAGACCTGTTCACTTTGCGAAGAAGATGACCTTGAGTTCATTTGCAAAAAATGCAGTGTTTGATTTTGATTTATATTTTTTTATTTAGGTTTGTCATACTCTTATTGGATTTTCATACCATTTTCAATCTTTCATTATGTTTCATACGATTTGTTATGACATTAAAAATGTTCTAATCATTTAAATAGTATTTTCAGTCTTTTTACACCTGTAGGGCAAAATGGCCATGGAGCCACTTTGCCCGTCTAGGTCGGGCAAAGTGGTCATTTTGACCTTTCTTGGATAAAACCAAATTCTCACTTCCATTTTATTATTTCGTAAAAATTATAAATACCTTTACACTTCTAAGCAGTCACTCTAGTTCTATACAAATTGTCAGTTATGTATATGTATTTTAAAATAGTAACGAAAAATCACAAAGCCTTAGACTAAACACTTTGCTCTGCCTTCCCCTAAAGTACATTTAAACATAGCTAAATTTATTGTTTTAAATATATTTTTTATTAGTTTATATTTAAAAAGTAACCTATATGTAAATATATATTTCTAGTAAAAACATTTATAAATATATAAAGTAAAAGTTTGTGTCCCGGACCACCTTAAACATAAATCACAAAACTTCATACTTTGCAATTTCCCATTAGATATTTGCGCAAGCCAAAATTTTAATCCCCGAGCTCGGACCGGCATGGCCCGAATCAGTTTCTAAAATAGAACCGACAATATCTTACAATCATTTAAAAAGAATATTCCATACACATATTTGCAAAAATACAATATTTTGCAGCTTATATGTCCGCAAGCCATGTAGTATAGAATATTTGCATGACTGATTACTCAGACAAATACATTCAAATGAATACTCAATAGAAAAAATAATATATTTTAAAAGAAAAGTAAAGGACAGCTTAAAAGGATCATACTTTGGGAGCTCTATAAAGAAAAAAATTTTTGTTTTAATATTTCTCTTAATTCAATAAAAGAAAAAAATTCTAAAGATTTCGTTAAAAAAAATGTGAACTATTTCAAATATATTTTTTTAAATATTGCCGACCTGCCGGCCCGGAAAAAAATGAGTACCAGTCCCGTCCCGAATCTGCAGAAAATTATAAGTCCTGGCCCAGTTAAGCTTGAGTCAGAAGAATAAACGTGAGCTTGTGCCCGGCCCGAGCGTTCAGAGAACAATTATGTTCGAGACCAGCCTGACCTGGCCCGTGTCCATACAAAAAATTCGGGGCAAGCCCTGGCCCATCCATACCTCTAATTTCTCTATAACTAATATTGCCTAAATATTTTCAAAGAGAAATTACCCTATCAGATAAGAATTTGCAAAGGCAAAACGCTAGAGTGTTTTTGGCGTGTTACTAAAATTTACTAAATGTTGCCAAAATTTACTCCTGAAAGAATTGTATCCGTCTTAAACCACATATATGCATTGCATCATTGTGTACCTTATGCATCAAACCCCATTAGCGATGACACTAATTTCTTGTAAAATTGGAACATAATCCTTTTTTAATATTTAAGATATCAATGGAATATTAATGCTAATGATGCTGACTAAGAATAGTTTCAAAACCAAATTCATATTCGAACCTGTTTGAATACAGCTTTAAGAATCACTTGTACAGATAACGTTTGTTCTTCCTTACCGGACAGCATTTTGAGATTTTAGATCAATTATCTCTTGTTGATCACTTGAGCTACTTTGAAAAAGAAATTACCTTAAAGTTATGCGAAGATTTGTATTCTCTTAGCTATGTACGTTCAATTTTCAATACAGAAAATCATATACAATTTCAAATAGACAGATCACAGCCGTCAAAACTTTTTTAGTACCACTCTTTAAGAATAGTAGCCTTCATCTTATTTAATCGCAATTTTTTTCATTATATAAAGTGAATTCGGAAACTATTTGGAAACAATAGTACTCACAATATTAGAAGTTTAGGAAGCTGTGATATATATACGCAATTATGTCAAACAACCAGGACCTGATTAACGACTAGGCAAACTCCCATCACTTTTTTCTTAAAGTTGATGTGTGACTTCATGTGAGAGCACTCAGTTGATGTGTGACCTTGATGATGCCCGTGATGTGTCCTCAACCATGGCCCCAAGGTATCAAAATCACAACTATTTTCAAGTGTATTAATTCAAATTTATTATTTAAACCGGTTTCTTGATGTATGGGTTATAAGTATACCTGTGGTTTAGATCCTAAAATATTGCTTGCATTATTTAATTATATTAATTGATTAAGTGCCCTCTGAAAGGGATGTTATTATAGTACTATCTGACCTGCCCGACGTTTTCCGGGCCCGCGACAATAAACCAAAATAAACTTCAAGTTTGTATGACTCTATATCTTTAACCCAATTTTGTAAGAATTTATACTTTAAAACGAAAATTTTTCCGTACGAACCTCGTATCGGGATGGCCGCTGCCTTAGGCAGCGTATAAAGGGCATACTACGTCTTCCCGCACACACATATTTCATTTCCAAAACACAATACTCTGGCTGACGTGAAAAGTCACTTTCCTATTCATCTGAAAATGATTGTAAAAGGGCTTGAAATAATCGTAATGGGAAAGGGGAGTGGAGTTCCCCATTCTGACCAAGTAGCAACTTTATATTTCTAATTTGGCCTGAATGAGTAATCAATTTCAAAATTTTCTTCAAACCGCCCAACACAAGAATTCCATTCTGGAATGCACATCCTTATATAAAAGTCACTTGCGAATTCCCGATGTAAACAAGCGAATAGAAAGTACATTTAATATTTAAAAAAATAATTGTTATTGTCCAAACGGTTTGAAAATTTTATGAGTGAAAAATATAGTGTTTCTTAACGCTGTGTGCCTCCCGGTAACAGAGGAGCATACATCATTAGTAATTAATCCCAGGAAATTAACTTATAATCATAGAAGGTAAAGACTTATTAAAAATCCATCATCCCATATGGGACCATCAGATGCAAACAGACTCGCTTTTCATCTCGAGTCCTTCGTCCGTTTTTCACTATCGTAATAAATCGCTCAAGAGAAGTCCTCTAGGATAAAAATCACTCGAACACACGTTAAGCAAAAAATTATGTCAGCAGTCAAAAATTGTCCAAAAACCTGCTGTATGGGGATAAATATGAAGGGATGAATTATTCTCTTCAGCAGAAACTTGCTGAAAAGAAATCAGAATAAATGTGAATGAAAAGAGATAACGGAAAATAATAGGCTTACTAATGATATTTTAACTGGGTATGGATTCGGGCTCTTTTTAATATTTAACCCGAGTACCTGTTTCCTCTTTCCTTCTTTGGTTCCTGCATTTATGACAGAATTTAATAAACGTACGCATTTATTAACATCCAAATTCAAAGTTTTTGAAACTTTTAGAAAAGTGTGACAGTGTTTAAACTATTTTGAGTGATATCTCTTAATTTTTAGAGATTTGCTTCCTTTTAGAGTTTTGAGTTATTCTCAAACCAATTCTCACACCAATGTATTCAAAAGGCTTTGCATGCTTCTTTTACCTTAAGTCAATCGCGCGAGTATCACATTTAGCGAATGAATTAATTTTAGCTTGTTTTCCATCTGTATTTTACTTTAAAATGGCTTAGAAAACCTGTTACACTGTTCCGAAAAGTTATTACATCACGCTCATTATTAATAAAGTATTTTATATATTATTTTTTATATAATATGTTATACGAGTAGGGTATTTTTTGAAATATTAACCGTTGTAAAGTGTAGCTGTCTTAGCAATTTGTCAGAAGTGGCATGAATTGCTGGTGACACGGGCAAACGCGATTCATTTTAGAAATTAAAAGTAATATCAAGATCTTAACTTTCTTAAAAAAAAAGCTTCACAATAGTGCTTTTATCGTATAAAAACCGGAGGGTATACGCTATATGCAGGGGATATACCCTAGAAAATACACGCTATTACCTTTCTTGGCAAATAGAGGGTATACGCAGGTTCTTTAAAAAATCCAAAAGTCGTTTACAACCGTATACCATCCAGTACAGTCCTGCTTCACTCAAATCAATCTCATGGTGCCTCATGACAGCCTAGGTTGTTTCAAGAAGAGACACGACATAAAATAAATCTACAATAATCTCGTTGATTATTAAAACTTGAATAATATGACCATCCAAAAACTTTCTTTTACAATCTACATTAACCTAATCTATTAATTTAAATAGTACTATTACTCTCAACAATTACGAAATATAGTGCATAAACTTGGTGCATAAATTTGTTGCATTTCTACTGAATAGAAACTGGGATATAGCTATAATAGTACAGTAGCGCCCCCTGTTGAGTATACACATCCAAAATTGAACAAGTATTACATTTTACATATTAAATTTCATTTAATCTCTTTCCATAGATTCCGATATATAGCTATCCAGGATGTTGTAAACAACCTAGCATACCAGCGCCACCTTTTAGGATACATTCAAATCTAATACCACCAAGTTATGACAAGTTCTAACATAATATGAAGTTTGATGAAATTCCCTGAATTAAATCTTGAGATAAAGCGCCACACAAAATATGTGTCACATGCAGACAAACTTTTTCCAAAAATAATCAAGGAAATACCAAAACTCGTAAATCCACCAAAAAACGGAGGTTGAAAATTTTCACTAATCCAATTCTTTCTTCTTACGTATATAGAAGAAAGTAAAAAAGAAAAAAACTGTAAAGTTGTTATGTCTATTTAATCCTGCTATAATATGACATTTTCCAAACTTCTTTAAAAATTCATATATTCTTGTAATTAACATTAAGATTAATATTAGTAGTACCCAAAATAATTGTATTTGTTAAATTTCATTAAATCTTAATTTCCGTCGATTCGATAGGTACTTTTAATTTTCTTTTATTTAAAAGTGTTTTCCCCCAAAGTTTCCAAAAAAAAGGGAATCCGAAAGAGTTAAATATATCACATATGTGCAATCAAATTCTCTGCAATAAAACAAATTCCTTACACAACTTAAACAACATGATTTCCGTTTTGATATTTCGCATATAAAAGCAAGTGAATAAATACAGTACATTTGACGCAGGTGGTTGTTTTCTACATTCGAAACGAAGGCATAAGCCCAACTTCGCGCCAATGAATATGAATCATAGCACGGCAGGGAACGAATGGAAAAACAGTTTGTGTTGGTGTCTGCCTGATCTGGGCCGTCTTCAAAGATTGCCTCGATTCAGCCATTGTACATTATTCCTGATACGATCGGATACCAATAACAATTGATTGGCTAAAGTCATCGAGAAACTCGAGAGAATCGATTAAAACGTCTCGGCATCGCCGAACACTATCTTCAATATTGTTAAAGTTACGGACAAATGTTCCATGTTCGACTTGAAATGAGACACTCTATATTTCTGACTGAATAAATGAATTACGACTCTGGTATCCCCTACAAAAATTGCCTGCCTTGATGCATATTATCACTTTTTAAATTTAGTTCCATATTATATATATATGTATTGCATTGTAATTATCGGTTTATCTATTGTCGATTATTTATGTGGTTTAATGGTTATTATTTACAAAACTTTTATTATATACTAGCTGACCCGCCCGGCGTTGCCCGGCGTTGCCCGAACCCGTGTAATAAACTCAAATCTTTTTAAAAACGAAACTCTGGCCAAGGTCTCCGATGGCTTCGACACCGTATACCGGGCACGCTCGCACGCTCCGGAAAATCTTTTATTTCCCCCTTCCACCGCCAGGGGAGCAACCTCTTTCGGAAAGAACCTCTGAAACAGGTCAACGTTGCCTACGGTACTGTATAAGTAGGTGTGCGACAAAATCGAGCTGGTTTCGAGAAGATGGAACATTATAAGCCGAGTTATTGAAATAAGGCACACTTAGAGAAAATAATCATGAGTGAGGTGCCAGGTGAAGGGAATGTTCGAGTGTCCTTCAGAAAATGACTGATTAGGAGGACTACGATGCATCTTTAAAAATTCGTTCGTTTGCTTAAGCTAGGAACTTAATTACAAATTTGCCTTAAACTATTTTTCGGAAATAGTAGTAACCGCTACTCATAAATTTACTTTAATGTTATAGAAGGTGACTATTAAGTTAATTATAATGTTTGGAATCAGTTGCGTTGAAATCGAAAAGATAGTTGCGGAGATACGGAAACGGGGCATAGTTAGAGAAAAAACTTTGAAGGAGGGGCCGGGGGGGGAGGGGATGTTCAAGTATCCTTCAGAAAATGACTAATTAGGAGGACCACTATGCATCTTTAAAAATTCGCTCGTTTGGTTAAGCTAGAAACTTAATTACAAATTTGGCTTAAACTATTATTCGGAAATAGTGTGTAGCCTCTACTCATAAATTTAGTTTAATGTTATAAAGGGTGTCTATTAAGTTAATTATAATGTTTGGAATCACTTGCGTTCAAATCGGAAAGATAGTTGCTGAGATACGGAAACGGAGCATAGTTAAGTAAAAAACCTTGAAGGAGGGGTCGGGGGGAGGCGATGTTCAAGTGCCGTTCAGCAAATGACTATTATTCGGAAATACTGGTAATTGCTTTTTAGAAGTACACCTTGAAGCAATGAATGCTGATTTTTACGATAATTTATTAAAAATGGAACTAAATGGAGAAGTTCAGAACATTATTACTGAGATATTACTGCGAAATTGAGATTTAAAATAGCTGTATTCTGTATATAAAACAACAATTAAATGATACGGGTGAAGCTAAAAAAATGTTAAAATTGTTAAATGTAATTAAACCCTTACCCTTCGCCATTCCCGAAAATATATACAAATACGTAATCTGTTAAATAAAGTTTTTTGTATTAATAGTCTCTATCATAATAATATATGTCCTGTTTTAAAAAAACCTTAAACCCAGATAATTATAATGAAGAAAAACGTGCCAGGAAATGTCTTAAACAGGTGGCGTCTGTGTAATTTGCCGTGAGTAGATGGCGCTACATTAGCTTGGCTATATACAGGTAACTGCAATCCATGTTGGCATTATTTTGTTATAAGTCCTTATCTATGCATCGTTACTCTGATTTATTTAATGTGTTCTGAGAAGATATTCTACACAACCAACCAACCGAAGAAAAAAAGCGTATTTTTAATGAGAGTTCTTCGTGCATTTTAATTCATATTTCAGAAAGTAATTAAAATATTAAAATTTTGACGTTCAGGTACACCAGGAGAGGGTTTGGACTACCTAAATCTAAATTTCCAGCCTTCTAGGTGGGCTAGATTTTCCTAGCCATCGGCCACAGACACACACACACAGAGATAGACACACACAGAGACAGACACAACACACACCACACACAGAGCGAAACTTTCTTTTATTAGTATATATATATATATATATTTATAAAAAGTCAGGCTGCCCACTACTTTTCCGTTAGACCAGTAGAGTCACGTAATGCACTTTTCGTGCACTTGCGTTTTTGCATTCGAGCAACACGTGACACAAGCGGTCAGAAAAAAGAGACGCGTGTAATGCACCTCGGCAGGCTGTATTCTTCGTTAGCCTCATTAAAAGCCTCGTTAATCCAGCATTTTCGTTACAAAGAAAGTGCATATGTAATGTGTAAAAGATCAAAGTTCAGTTTAGTGGGGATGTTGGGTCTGCGGAGAGTAAAATGTACTTTCTCGGCCGCTGTTTCTTTAAGATGACCATTATAAACTTATCTAACAGATGCTCGTCTTTAAATGTACATGGTATTATTTAAAATGTAGTATTTTGTAAACAATATGTAATCAAGATAACTCATTAAAATAGTGTGATCACTGCAAGTGTATTTCTTCACCATAAGGATATCTCCTTTCATATAAAATAGAAAAAACACATATTCAAACATCGTTTTCATGTAAATTTTTCATTGTAAAATTTCAAGCGCTATCTTCCGCAATCGAGCGACACGCGACAGGTACATTTTTAGAAAATCCATTCTTGAAAATCTATATTTTAAAGCAAAAACATGTCCGTGAGTGACTCTGGCGTCATCTTGACGGTGGCAACACCTGACAAATTTCGCTTTTACCGCAATTTTTTTAATTTGTAAACATAGCACAAATTAAATTTTTACACCGTCAGATAGGGAAAAAAATGTTTTTTTAAACGCATTTTGTTTTAGAAAAGTATCTCAATTTACTGTTTTTATGGTTTTTAAAATAATTTCCGAGCATAAATCTATGTTTATCGAGTCCAGTCCGGTGACAAAATATTAACCTGTTCGCACTTAAAACAATTTAAATAGTTCAGAATTTGTTTCCGACTGATTTTGTATAAAAAAATAAAAACTTGATCAATAAATAAATAAAATAATATAAAGAATACACAAATTTAACAGACACGTAATCAAACTACGCGCTTAAACTACTAAAATTATCAGAATCAAAAAAGCGAAATTGAATTAATATTACATTTTACACATTAAATTTCATGTTATCTCATTCCATAGAAGCCGATATATAGCTATCAAGGAAATTGTAAGCAACATAGCATAACAGCGCCACCTTTTAGAATACATCCAAATCTAATCAGCACCAAGTTATGTCAAGTTCTAACATAATATGAAGTTTGATCAAATTCCGTGAATTAGTTCTTGAGATAAAGCGCCACGCAAAATATGTGTCACATGCAAACAAACTTTTTTCCAAAAATAATCAAGGAAATACCAAAACTCGTAAATTCATCAAAAAAACGGAAGTTGAAAATTTTCAAGAATCCAATTCTTTCTTCTTACATATATAGAAGAAAGTAAAAAAGAAAAACACTGTAAAGTTGCTAAGTCTATTTAATCCTGCTATAATACGACATTTTCCAAACGTCTTCAAAAATTCATTCGGCGATTTCTTCGGCTATTAACTCTTGACATGCGGCTAATATGAGAATATCAAATTTAATAAATTTCAAAGCTTTATTTGAATTTATAATTAATATTTTTCATATAAAAAGGCTTTGTGGTGTTATGAGTGGGCAATCTAAATATATATATTAAATACAAAAAACCTATTAGAGTTTTCTATACAAAAAATGACATACATTCTGGAACCCGGAAGGCCCGGGTTGGATATCTCTATTTTAAAAACCATAGTTAATCCGTAAATTGAGATACATTTTTCAAACAAATTATAATTTAAAGTATTTTTTTCCTTACCGACGGTGTAAAAATTGAAATTCTTCGATTACATATCTGTTAAATTTGTTTTATTTTATTTATTTTTTTATTTATTGATGAATTTTTAATTTCGCCGTGGAATATTAGGTGGAGACATATGCTGGACTTTTTATATTATTTTCAGTGCAAAGGTTTCATTATTCTTCCGTAATCGAGCTTCATGCGACAGAGATATATTATAACAAATTCATGCTTGAAAATTATTTTAAAACCATAAAACGTAAATAACTTTAACTGTTAATAATGATACAGTTTTCATACAGTTGCATTTGAGATTACATCTTTTTTCCCCTCTTCGATGGTGTAACAATTTAAAATGTCGAATGTTTAAAATTTAAATAAATTGCAGTAAAAGCGAGATTATTGGCCAGGTGTTGCCATCGTCAATATGAAGTCAGTGTTATTCACGGATATATATTTTTGCTTTATAATGTTGATAAACGTACGAAAATAAAAGTGATTGTAAAATTAAAGTAATATGTTACTTTCTTAATATTTAGAAACTCCCTTTGTATTTTGTTTTAATTAAATATATTAAAGTACACAAAGATCGTCTATTTTTTATTTGAGAAGTTCTCGATGCCAATGTCAAGATTCAAACTATGGAATAAGATATATATTTTACAAAATATTTTGACTGTATCAAAGTAATAAAAACTTATATTCAGATCAACTGAGAATGGTATGTTAGAGTTGATGGTGATAACTCTTGTTGTAATAGGAAAGTTTTCTTAAGAGATATTGCAAGAAAGTTTCGTTAGCACAGGCACTGCAGGTAACATTTCAGGAGGGGGCTCTTTATAAAGTCCATCAATATAAAGTCGTATGACGTACATCCAAGTATAAGTTTCTTTAGCCGTGTTATTAGAAAAACTTGCTTCTGATCCTTGTTTTCTTTCACCACCGGACATTACCCGATAAGTTGTCGTTTCTGCACTTAGAACACGAGCCCCTAAACAAATAAAGCGGGTGTTATTATTGCTTAGTCCGATGAATCTAAATAAATACCCTACACAAAAAACAATAGATGTTGATAAAGTTAAAAAAGAAAATGAAAAACAAATTATTTTAGAATGACCCTATGAACAATTGCAAAAAAAAATTATTGATGCATAAGATTTTCGAAAACAAAAATTCTAGCAGATATTTGAAATTTGATACTTATTTCCAATTTAAAAAAAAGAATTGCTGTCCTTACATTTTCAAAATCCGTCCGAGCTCGTTTAATGAGCGATCAGTTAACCTGTTTTTGGTCGCGCTATGAGCTTATCTCGCATGTTAAGCTTTAAAAGCATGTATTTAATTTATAAATTACCTTCAAATTCCTTAAATTCGAATTCTCAAGTTTTTCTTTAAATATAAACTACATTGACTTTTGCCTAAAAAAAAAGATTTTATTTCTATTTTCGTTACGATCACTGCTTATACAATGAAAGAGGGTAATGTGACAGAAAGACTTACATACTACCAATGGGTCGTTCCAAAATGACGCGACCAATGACGGGTTAAAACAATATCTGGCTTAATAAAATACATCCTCAATATCATAAACTACACTATTTAGCGTCTACGTTAAAGACTCTTTTATAAGGAATATACAAAACTATTACAAGGTGATTGTAAAAAAAATCATCGCCGATATACGAGGGCCTGGAGTTCAAAGAATCAGAATGAAATTGGATATACAGGCATATTAAAGTATGCGTTCGAGAACGTAGTGAAGAACATTCAAGCTTTTACTGTTACGATTACGTGTTTAAATATTTTACATACTTTGAGTGTTTTACAAGACAACAATCATAGGAGTGACCACAATTTCATACAATATCACACACATTTTTCGCACATCAGAGTAATCTATGCAATAAAATATCATAAATTGCGATGTAACGGTACATGTAGCACTAAAATAGGTGATATTTATAGGCAAACAAATAAGAACGGCGAGTGCTCGACATATGCTGCAAGAACATTTTAATAACATTGTGATCTACACCATTTTGTAATTGTTTGACTGCTATGGTCATCTGAACACACTCAAATAGATTTTTGTTCATGGTATTAATTGGAACAAAGTATGCACATGAACTTCTTTAAGTGTGTCTGGCATGTAAAAATCTCTTTAATGTAAGTTTCTGTAGATTCTTTATGCGATGAAACATGCTGCATTGTTATCCGCTCAGTCATCGTAATGCGAATATAGTCGCTTGAAAAATTTTTAATCCTAATAAAATATTTTGTTTCTTTGTTGCTTGAGTGTACATATTTGTTGTTTCATTGCTCTTCTTTACGTTTGATTTATCCCGTAATTGAGGATGATTAAGTCCACACCTTGAAAATGTTTAGTTAAGGAAAACATCATGTTCTCGTACTCTAGAAATACCTTCTGTGAGTAAATCATTTATTTTCTTTAAGCCGATTTCCTTTTTTATTTTGTCGTAAAATAAATGTTCAAAGTACAATTTCATACTGATATTTAAATCAGGAAGCTTTAATGGAAGATTTACATGTGGTGTAAGAGATCGCAGTTCTTCCGTTATGTTTTATTTTCTCACTTCCAACGGGTTTAAAGTCGCCGTTTTAATACAGATACATACATTAGAATGTCGCTTAGATTAAAAACATATTTTGCATTTAAAATAGATCTGAAACATATTATTAAGAGAAAATAATGTTGAAGTCTTAAAAGTCTTACATTTATTACTAAATTACAAAATGACCGTGATATAAAGTTTACAAGTACTAAAAAATTATTAAGAATTTCTAAATAGTTGTTTTGTAATAACTTAAAATTCGAACACCTTTTCACAAAATAAAAGAATTTAAAAAAATTAGAAATGTTTTGCGTGTAAATCCAAGAACAGAAATGATTTAAGTAAATCTTCTCTAGTTCAGAATAGAAATAAAAAGATAAAGGCGTATTTTCTAAATGGAAACAACTCTGCTATGTATTGTTGCATTTCTCTAGCATTATTAATCTTCATATTAGTCTTATACAGAAATAAAAATAAAATATACACAGTTTGCTGGTGTCTTTCTTCAGTAGAGCCTCATAATAGGATTCCACGTATGAGAAGGTTTATCAGTGATAGTCATGTCGTTGTAATGTCCGCTCTCCTCACCCGGAATTGTAAAAATCTTGAATTGTGAAATTCTGAATATCATACTTCATAGATTTATGTACGATTTTTATGTAGTCATATAGTGTGAGAGTGAATTCTGTGCACTCTCTCAATTTTTAAACGACTTCAAAACAAAGTAGCTTCTGTTTTGGGCCGTTATATCTGTATGTATGTATGTCCTCAGTTTTCTCAATAACCGATGGACAGATTTGATTGTAACATTCTACACTACAACTCTAGTACACCAGGGAAAGTTTTAAGCTGAAAGGTTATTGTATTGTGTTTAAATTCTTTGTTAGGGGCACGTCAAATATATTAACGTAAGATCGTGTAGATACAGTGTATTTAACGTGGAAGATGCTGGCAACATTCATAGAGTGCATTCACAGATAACAGAGTATCAACATACGATAAATAGCACTCAATTGAAGGAGAGAAATTTGCAAAAAGTTTTACTGAAATTTCCATTATCACCAAGCTAAAGCTTGTTTACTTGTCTCATTCGTCTAATAAAATTAATCTAAGCAATCATTAAGAATTTCTTGAATATAAGTTACTTAGTTCTTTCAACTCGTTCCCAAATCCTTCTGTCCGTTTGTTCGCCATGTACGTATGCCGTTGTAGCATTTTAATACCGGCACTCTACTGGTATAAAATTGATGGTGAATAATTAATAAGTGGTTGTTACAAAAGCATTCTTTTGTGCCTAACCTTATCGCTAAAATACGTTAACTGATGCTCAATAAAAAAATAGGAAATAGTAATTTTTTTACATAATTGCAATAAAGTTGTGGATTAAGAAACATTCACTTGAAATCACTTTGATCCTTTCTTTCATAATTACTTGTTCATAACTTAAAACTTCGCGTGGCTAAAAATTGAAACGAAATTAAAAGAAAAAACCATACCTGTTACTTTTACCCATGTTGAAATTCTTTCCCTGGTGATAGCAAGGTCTTCATAGTGATGAAGGTCTAAAGTTAATTGCACTGGTACAAAAGTTCTGCAAGTCAGCTCTCTAATCGGTGAGGGTTTTTCACTAATTGAATAGCGATTTGATAAGGGCTTCGTATAGGCGACTCGTAATACCCGGACATAATATGTAACCAGGGTACCACTCTCAGTAAATTCCATTCTTTGAGAATCGATTTCTTGGTCTGAAATTTAAACGAAAATATAAACAACATAGAAAAATCATGCATCAGGAATATATTATGAAATATTTTCCAAATTTGCAGAATGCTTTTAGAAAATTACATTTTATAAAAAAATAATATTAAATGAGATATCTAAATAAACAACTTTAGAAAACAAATATCACAGTTAAAAACACATTTTTAGTTCAATTACTCTCTATAGATAGCAATTTTTAATTAATCTCTATAGATAGTAATTTTCAATTACTATCTATATATCGTAATGTATACGAATTATTTTGTGCAACTTTGTATATATGATATATTTTTTTTATGCATACTTTATAGAGTAATTAAAAATAATTCACTTAGAAAACTTTTAAATTTTCTGAGAATTACCATCTGTAAATGACAATGTATCCATACATTTTTGAGAAGCCATGTATATACGTTTATTTATGTTATGCTATACTAACACACATCAATTTATACTAATAAAAGAAAGATGTTTGTTGTGTGTCTGTCTGTTGTCGATAAGTTGGATGAGGATATTCCAAGGCTGGTCCAAATGCACCTGAGGCTCAGATTTTTCATTTTTTGTTAATTAACCGTGAGATTAATTAAAAATTTTAATGAACATAGCAAAAAGGTGTGCTGTCGCAGTTGTCTGGCGGGAAACCACATTTCCGAATATCTTGAAGCAGAGAAGAAAAAAGCGGGGAAAACGTCCGTTTTTTCGTAAATCAAAAGCCACTTAACAAATCGAAATAAGAGAAAACAATAAAAAAAACCATTTAATAACAGCACTTTTCTGGTACTGACGGTGTTACCCGTTAAAAAATAAATTGATGTACCAAATAAAAAGATTCCAACTTTACTTTTCTAATTTTACCCAGTCCGGCACTCAGTCTCGTGAGATAATAAAAAGAAAATGAAAGAAAAGAGCCAAAAGCCTCGTGTAACAAATAAAATAAATTTTCACATCAGCATTAGCCAAAAGCCGCGTGCACAAATAAAAGAAATTATTTCATCGGCATTTGTCAAAAGCCGCGTGCACAAATAAAAAGTATTACACCATCTCCTAACAAGAGAAATAATTGTAGAATACTTTCCATAATTGCATTAAGATATGAATTCACATCTTCTCATTTCGGGTTCGTGTCGAGTTTTAGGTCGACAAAACTTATTTAGCCGGATTTGGGAAGGGTTGCGGGTCAACTAATATTTTTTGTCTTGTTCGGTGCGGCTATTGGGTTAACTGGATATAGAATTTTAAGACTCGCGTCGGGTATAACCCGATCCGCACAAGACTCTAACTGGCTTTAAATAAAATTAGCGGGTTCGAAGGGCTCTACTTTGTAACGTTTAACTGCTAATTTTGCCAATCACACTTTTCTAACAATTTTTTTTTAATTATGAATTTAAAAAGAAATATAAAGTATCTAAAAATTGAGCAAAAATCGGCATCACTCTTTGTATAAAATACATTAGTATCAGAGTTCGCTTGGTAATTTCATGCGTTTGTGATAATTATTTTTCAATTGATTCTTTCCAGTTACCTCTGGCATCAAGAAACAAAGTCAAAGCGGCTCAAGCCCCACCTATAGTAAAATAAATGAGAGCCAACCCGATGCGAACACGATCCGCTGTTCGGGTCTGGTTTGGGAAATATCCGGTTACTCGATCTCTGATGTAGTATTCTACACGTTAATATTTATTTTATTTTATTTGGGAAGGGGGGTGATCCGCAAGGGCCATATTTATCGCTGAAGAACTTCAATCCCATATTTAGTCTTTCAAAAATTGCTGTGTATATGTCATTTACGTGCGCGTAAAATTGTAATATTGAAAGCTCTCATATTAGGATGGTGGTTGATGGAAGAAGAGTTGTGAAGCGAATTTTTTTGTTCCGCTAACGATCAAAATTGTGTAGATTTTTTTTATTATGTGGAATTTACCCGTTTGTAAAGGTTGGACGACAGTTGAGACCTTTTAGTTTGTGAAGAACTGTTTTTGCACATCGTTTCTCAACTATATTCTTTGACAAGCAACGAAATTTGTTTTACAAACAAAAATCGTTTCCTGCGATGATTAAACTCTACTTTAAGTAACAGACTGCGTGAGTATCATTCAGAGATCTGCATGGACAGCAATTTGTAGGTATAAAAGTAAATGCTTTAAAATATTAAAATATTTACATATCTTTTTTATGGGTTTTGTTGTGTTTTCTTTCAGAAAAACAATTCTAGCCTTTTTATTTTAAATATCTACAGTCAAAACCGGATTCGATAACATTTAAAGATAGCAGATCCACTTCAACAAAATTGTTGAACCTCTATTTATGCCTACTTTTTGTTAACCTACATTAAAATAACATTTTAAAATATTAAAGATGAGCAAACCATTTTAATTCAGCCAACCATGTGAGAGTATCTGAGTGTAACCGCCGCACTTTATCTGCATAAGATACACTTTCTAGACACCACAACAATCATCTGCGTTGTCATCGTATTTTCATAAAAGCATGTGTTTTTGTTTCTTCATTTTATCGTTCATGCGTTGCTTGCGGTCATAAACGGCATTTTTAAATCAAACTTCAGTTTATAAATATTTTATAGTAATTGCGTTTCTTATTAAACGTTCATGATTGAACTTTTTATGATTTTCAATACTTTTCAGTATTTAACCCTTTGTTTAATTATTAATTAGTATTTTGTGTAATGCGAAATTATATAGGGCCCCATCAATTTTCTTGGGTCTAGACACGTTTAAAGAAAAGCCAGGCGCTTTTTTCAAAATAACAAGATGCGTTCAATTTCAAAATTACTTTCGCAGTTACTTTTCGTACATATTAAATTCCCGTTACATCTAATATTGTAACACATATGTATAAAAGAACTTAATATTACTGTAAAAAGACTGTATTTTGCCCAACAAGTGATTTTAATCACGGCCGGACGTAAAAGGGAGAGATGCTACCAGTGTTTGTTAATGCCCCTTTCTTTTCTTTTTTTAATAAACTAGGGGGCTCTGCCCCCTACGAGCTACGCTCGCCAACCCCCGTTCTGACACCGCATGATTTAAAAAAGACTCTGATTGATCAACTCTAAAACGATTACGGAAGATTGTATTATGATTAAACGACCAGTGGCGATCTGCTGTAACCGGGTTTCCATTCATTTTCCTTTGACTGAGGGATTTTAAGTTCGAATCATCTGCTCTCGAAACAGCTAACAACTGTTTTACTGATTTATTAAATAAAATGAATTAAACATTTAAAAATCAACTTGTGGGAAATGGTTAAGTAAACTATGTCGCTGTATTGGAGAATTTTATAACGATGCTATAGAAAATTGGTTAGTTCTCCATTATCCCGTCGACTACTTTCTATAAAAAGAAAAGAACTGTTGCCAGAATATATCATTTAACACCAAACGTGCATGGTCGTGACGTCGTGTTGCATTCAGTTGGCATCAGATGCATTACACGCATTAGTTATTTCATTGAGGGATTTTTAATTCAAGGTTTATTTGTCTTTTTGATACCTCTCCATTATCCCGTCGATCAATTTTCATTAAAAAAAAAACTATCACCAAACTGTAACGCCAAATAAACAAATAGAAGAATTTTGGGCACAGGTGTCATATTCTCACCACGTTGGCGCGATTTTTTTCAACCGCCAATTTGGCGATAACTTTGTTTTTGAATAAATTGTTGTCTATTTACTTTTATTTTTTATTTTAATTCTATAATTTATTTTCATTATGTATATCAATATTTATTTATATCAAACTATCATTTATTTATTTCCTTTTTTAAAATAGGAAGCTATTTCATTTATTACGATATTCTGTTTTTATATTCAAATAAAAAATCAAGTGTTATTATTGCATGCTATTTGAAACTAATATTGAAAAACAAAGATTTCGACGAATTGGCGGTTGAAACAAATCGTGCCAACATGGTGCGTATATGACATTTGTGCCGAATTTTGCCATAGGAATCTCAAAAAAATAAAAATAAAATAAACAAAATAAATAAATAAACAAACAAACAAATAAAATACAAGAAACTCGGAAAACCCCACTCACCAAAGTGTCAACTATCAGTAAGTTTAAACAATAAAATTTACAATATATTAATGAAAACAGAAAAAAATAGTCTTGGATCTTTATTTACATTATTTTTCTTAATTATCTCTCTCGGCTAGTGAATAAATGTTTGCGACGTCAGTTGAAACTGATCTATTGTATGTAACTGTTCATCGCAACATTTTCAATGCCTTTTCCTTTTTAATATCAGGTCACTGCCGTTTAAGAATGCAATTGTTATTTTAATTAATGAAATAATTAATAAATCAGTGCAACATAATGAAAAATATATGTATATGTCGAATTAAAAACCACTTGATGTTATAACAAACACATGTATTGCCTCTGACATCAAGTGAATGGTGACGCCAACTTTCATGCATTTTTGGTGTTAAATCCTATAGTTTGGCGATAGTTTTTTTGTTATGAAAAGTGGTTGTCGGGATAAAGGAGAGGTAGCATACTGTTAATGATATTTTAACAATTTATTAGTTATTTCGGCATTTTAAAGGTAATTATTAAACTTAAAAATATAGTTTTTAATTGAGAGGAAATATTATTTACGCTGTTTTAAATTTTGCAATAACAGGTAAAATATTTGTCGAAACAAATTAATCTCTCGTGTAAATATAATTTTTAATTGAAATTGTTTGGAAATATTGCTATTTGAGCATTTTAAATATGACGTAAGTTTCCCTACTTAATGCTTTGAAAACGCTTAATAATTTAATTATTTCTCGTTTTAACCTTCACGCGCAAGTATATTTTTTATTACGTAATTTTCTACATTTACTGCTTTTATCACGTGATCATTTAATTATTATTTGAAAGTTTTATTTCTGTTTTTAATAGTCACGTGTAAATAAATACATTTCTTAATTGAAAGGGAATATTATTATATGCGTTATTTTACAAATTGTCAACAATTCAAATAATGTATTTTATAAAATATGAAATAAATCTTCATAAAAATAATGAAAATGTTGAATAAAAAATTTAAATATAACCTCAAAAAATGAGTCAAATTGAAAAAATAATTGCAGTCTGCACACCGCAACTTTGTCAACTATATCCTTACAAATTATGGTTAAATGCCTGTGCATAGTTTTCGTTTCTATAAAACTTTTATAAGAAATTTATTTTGACCAACTTTAATATTAAATATCTCTTAAAATAATTCTTCGATTTAAAAACTGTCTACTTCAGCGTATTTATCGAACATTTCTTTATAAAACCACCAATTTTTAAATTTTTATTTGCAATAGTTTTCTGGCTATTAGTCCAGAAAGACTTCAAGGCACAAAATCTTTATTGACAGCGGCTGCTGCTGTGGTGGTTACTTTTTTTAATATAGAGAGAAAATTAAGGTCCGAAAAAGATCTAATGAGACTATAGTATATTTTGTGTTATCTGTTATATTTTGTGTAAGGTAAAGCCAGGAGAGATGGCGCGGTCGGAGAGATTGCGCACATAGAGGTTCGGGGGGAAGGAGTAGAGTGAGCGCGCAGTGACTCCAGGTAGTTGTACAACAACAATAGTGGAGTGTCTACTTGAAAGTGCACGTTGATTGCTTTGAGCGTCTAAGATAAAGTATTGCTATTTTGTTTTGTTTTCTCAAAGTAAGTGCTTGAATTTTCATAGCTATTCATCAGAATTTCTATACAATGTCAATAGTACAAAATATTTTAAACTTAAACGATTTCTCATAAGCTACTAATATAGACTAACAATGTGAACATCAACGGTTCGTTTTAGAAGAGGTCATGTTTAAATAAAAGGCCGCGCAATCTCTCCTACCGAAATTGGAGAGTTTGCGCATCTGCTACTTAGGAGATATGGCGTAGTGTTATTATTAGTTTCCATGCTAGGAGAGATTACGCAGCTTATTGGTAAATTTGCATAAAAAAATGAAAAATGAAAATGGACTAATTTTAAGTTAAACGTATTATTAAGTAGCATAATTTTATTTTGTAATCTTATCTGGACTTGCTTTTTCTGATTCTTTATTTTTTTTCCTTTAATTAAAATTTTTTAATCATTTTTAAAATTATTTCCTTTTTCTGATTATTTAATCATTAGGTTGAAACATTCCCTCCTAATACAATAATATTTGTTCACAACAACCTTACAGCAATGTCATTTAAGTGTAATTATTATTGTTAACAATTTAATTGTAGTTATTATTAGTAACAATCTCTCCTACCCATGTGCGCAATCACACCCTGTAAGGACAGATTGCGCAAAATAACTTTCTTTGTTTTATTACAACTGTTCTATTAAATTGCAACATAACAACAAAATAGCAATGGAAATGCATAAAAAACAAATGAAGTAAAAATTATTCATGAATAGTGTAGCAAAAAATTAATATTTAGATTTTTTATTGCTATTCTTTTGAATTGTGCGCAGACTATCCTAGCTTTACTTTAATGCAAAATTATATAGGGCTTCATAAATGTTCTTGAACCCAGACACGTTTAAAGAAAAGCCAGGCGCTTCTTTCAAAATAACAAAATGCGTCCAATTTCAAAATTACTTTCATAGCAGTCACGAGCGCTGATGAAGAGGTTGAGAAAGCATGTCACATACTAGTTTTGACATTTTGCTGATGATTTAAAAAATAATAAAGGAATTGTAATAAAATGCTATTTTTCCTAAGTTTCTTAAACTAATTAAACAGTAAACACAATATTAAGTTCATAAAAATTATTTTTATTATTATCATGGCACAAAACTTCTCTTTTCCCGTTTCAAAAAAACCACACCCCGCCACACTTTGTTTTCGTTTTGTCGGCTTGAATTTCTGTTGTGGTCACATTTGTGACATGACGTACGTGTTTTGCAGTGACGACACTCTAACGTCACAAAAATTCAAAAAATTGTCAGAAAAAAATGTTTAGAATGCATAATATGTGTGAAGTGCTATTTTCCCATTTTTAAAGTTTTTGAAGTTAAAATTTTGGTCGCAATGTGACGTCACAGAGTGATGGCATTTTGGTCACAAACTTAACGTGACCACTGTGACTTGCAGTGACGTCAGTGACTGGTGTCATTTAGACAGAGATGTTAGATAAAATAATCTTATACCACTGTGACTGTGTTAATACCACTGTGACTTATACAGGGCTGCCAGCAACTTTGGTGCAAAATAGTAGGTGCTTAGGGACCTGATTATTAAAAATTTAGAGACATTTTAGGGACTGAAAGTCTGAAATAGGGCCATTTTAGGGACCTGAAAAATAAACACAATATTTATGCAAATCAATTAATTTAGCAAATACAATTTTGAATATTATTAGTTCTTAACTTATCTTCAACAAGATGTGCTATAATTGGCCCTTTCTTCTATTTATGTTCAGTAAATTTTTAACAAATCTAAATTTTCATGATAAATCTGATTTTTGAAAAATCTGAAAAAAATAATTTAGAAACAATTATAGTGAAAAAAGGGACTTTTAGGGACTTCTTAGTGCAAAACGGAGACTTTTAGAGACCACTTTAAAAAATAGAGACATTTTAGTAAAATAGGTACCAACTGGCAGACTTGCTTACAGTGACGTTACAGTGACGTCACAGTGAAGTCACTGCCAGCATGCTTGCTATATTGGTTAGAAATTGCATGGAGCATTTTTAAAATATGAATGAAAAAATATTTTTCCGCACATAAAATTTATAATTTTTTTTTCAAAACATGTTCAACCTATTTGATGTCAGTCATAATTTACAGAACTTTTAAATAAAAAGAGAAAGTTAATTCAAATGAAATTAATAATAAATGAAATTAGCGCTGCAGTTAGCAGCCTTGTCCAACAAATAAGAGTGAGATATGCCATGCCAGGATAATGTCGGGATAGCTCAGTAGGGAGAGCGTTGGTACGGCAAACCAAAGTACCCAGGTTCGAGTCCTGGTCACGGCATATTTTCGCTCTGTTGGAAAAATCTCAACTATGATACTCCAACCATTGGATATAATTTACCTAGTTGAATATACTTTCCTCTATTCATTAACAGAAAGTTCTTCATTTGAACGGCCATCATCCCTTTAAATACAGAAAATAATGAGTTTGAATTTCAGAACAGACTTAATGAACTCTTTGTTTTCTCAATAGGTGCAGTTATCAAAATACGTATTCGACATGTATGAAGTTTTCAATGTTTTATCTTATTTTTTTAAAAAATGAGAAAAACCTCTAGAATTTAGTTAATGTGCATTAGCTAATAATACCTGCTTTTTATTTTAATCAATATTATCTTTAATAAATTTAAGAAATAACGAAAAATAGCAATTAATTCATTGACACACATAATAACGAGATCAAAAAAGTATTCGATGGCGGTAATATTGTTGGAAATCCCTGGCTCTTTGCCAAAAATCAACCTTTAAAGTTTTGGAAATTACAAACACGTAGTTTGACAAGATTAATTTACGTTTGTTTGATGCATTTTGTTTAAGAATTTGTGTAAAATGGGGCGAAAAAGCAAATAGACACCAACTGAACTCAAAAAATATTATAATTCACCATTTTCTTCAAGGACAAAGAGAAAATGCTATTTCTGAAATTGTGCAAAAGCCTAGAACAAACTGTCCACTATATAATTAAAAAGTATAAATCAGATGAAATGGTGGAAAACAAATCTAGATGTCCTATATGTAGTCGTCCTAAGAAACTGTCTGAGGCTGATGAAAGATGGATTGTGTGAGAATTTATAAGATCCTCGGGTCAATGCGCCCAAATTAACATAAATTGCATTAGACTATATGAACTCCTCATATGAAACCTGTTACTCCTCAAACAATTAAAAACATTTTTAAAAAATACAATTTTCATGCAAGATCAGCCCGGAAAAAGTCATATATCTCCAAGAAAAGCAGGCTGGCTAGACTAGAGTTTGCTAAAGCGCATGTTAATAGCCTGTAAATTTCTGGATGGATGTTATATTTGCAGAAGAATCAAAGATCAAACTTTTGGGATGTAATAGCTAAATTTTAGTGTATAGAAAGCCAAATACAGAGCTCAAGGAAAATAATATGGTGTCCACAGTAAAGCACGGTGGTAGGGGAGTGCTGCTATAAGGATGTATGCGAGCGTCGGGTGTCGGAAATTTAATTGTAATAGAAGGTACCATGACCCAGTACTCTTAGATTGATATCCTCAAAGAAAATTTGCAGCAAAGTGCAGATAAATTGGGCTTTACGCAAATTTATAAGTTTTACCAGGCTAATGATCCTAAACATACCGCCCTGAATGCTCGACTTTGGTTGCTATACAACTGTCCAAATGTAATTAAAACTCCGGCTCAGTCTCCAGATTTAAACCCCATAGAACATTTGTGCGGTCATTTGGAAAATAAATTACGCGAACATAATTTTTCTTCTAAAATGGAGATGAAAAGAAGATGATAGAAGAATGGCAAGAAATGGACACAAATTTTACCTTGCAGTTGGTTAAATCTATGCCAAATCGTTTAAAAGATGTGATTCGCCGCAGAGGAAAAGCTACAAGGAATTAGCATTAGAATTTAATATAAATAAATAATTTCAAAGTTAATTGTCAAATACTTTTTTTTTGTTTTGTCATTACAAATGTTAATAAATTAACTGCTAATTTTTGTTATTGTTAAAAGTTTTTAACAAACCACTGATTGTAATAAAAAGTAGGTGTCATAATCTAAATTTTGACTGCTAGAATGTTTTTATTCATTTTAATAAAGATGTAAGACAAAACATTGAATACTACATGTATGTCGAATACTTGTTTTGATCACTGTATGTTTTAACATTTTGTTGAAAATTTTGTTCGCAACTCAAAACTATTTCGGCGAGTGAGTATATTGTTCATAGGAATTTTTCCACTGTCAACTTAGACATGACATATTTTCATCGAAGAGAACAACTTTTTAATATCTCACACTTATGTAAAAACACCTCAAAATGTGTGTTTTTGAAATATTAGTACGATTAAATCGCAGAAATGCTTACCACTAATAATTAAAATCACGTTTCGAAATAAATAAAGTGACCAAATTAGAGCGATCTTATCATATTTAGCGTCTACGACTATTCAGACTAAAAATCTATTGGGAAATAATATCTGTCAGAGAATTTGTTCAATTGGTTGATTCAAGCGTTTCGCTGTCTTTGACAAGGTTAAACAATATTCAGTGAATATTTAGTGTACAGAGCTGAAAATGCGAGAACATTAAGCAAACCATTGAAACTAATATTTCGATTAAAGTGCATAATTAATAGAAAGCTATTTTAAAACCCGAAACAACAGCTTTAAAAATTTCATTACAGTTTGAATAACTGTTTCAAATAAACTAACATACAGAAAATATTTTAAGAGCTATACACTCTACAAAATTTCTTAGACGAAGGAAAATAATAAAATGCTTTAGTGAGAAAATGAAGGAGCTCAGACTTTAATTTTTTTAAATATGTAAGGAATTCTTTGAACGCTGTGTGTGAAAGTGGACGTGTTAAATTCTTAACTAACCATGTACGAGTAAATGCACATGACTTTACTCTAAACATACTCTATTTTTCGGAGTACCGATGCTATGACATACAGCTAAGATATAGTTAATTCTATATTCATCAATATTGACTAGTGTCCGATATACAGCGTGTCCACGTATAACCTGACCGACCTTTATTTTCGCAACCGTTTGTCCTAGATGCATACTTCCAATTACAAAAATGGTTTAAATAAAGTATAGAATTATGTTTAAAGCGATTTTGGTCAAGAAAAACATTTATTAAAAAATTACGAAACTTAAATTTTTATACGGCCCCCCGGTCCTATAAGTGATATTTAGTAAAAATTTACTGTGACACTAACAAGTAAAACAAAAAAAGTCCTATTCATCTAACATTAAAACTCACCGAGTAATAGCTGTTTAAAGTTGGAGTATATTTTTTGCTGCGAAATAGGGGTCATTCACAAATGTAGTAGAAATAGAAATAATTTTCAGATATATCAAAAAAAAAAATAGTTGAGAGCAAAATTAACATTGCAATCTAATATGAAAGTGAAATCTATAATCATTCTGACATATTAATGCAAAATATACAATTTCTACTGAACATATAAGAGGATAAAAAAAACTGAATTTTTGATAAATAAAAGTATTTAAAACAACAGCCTCAATTGTTTACAAAATGATACAGATTATAAAATGCTGTTAGATTGCACTGTCTTTCAAATTTTGGGTTGTGGCTTGTTTTTTAGCTTTTGAAAATTGATTCTTATGTATTTTTTAGCGCTGAATCCGAAAATGACCTTAATTTTAAACCATCACGTCAGGATTTTTCTCAAATCGCAAATTTCAAAGTTAAAATTGACCCTCCTCCCCTTCCAACGTCATCGGACCTCTGAGCTGTTTAGCTGTAAGAAACCTAGTATAAGTCGAAAAATTGAATAAATTATTGAATTAAATAAAATTAAACTGAATAAAAAAGTCTTACATCTATTTTATACTAACAGATTTTTCGCTATTTAACCTTGAAATTTACGATTTGCGAAAAATCCTGACATGATGGTTAAAAGTGAAGGCAATTGTTTTATTCAGCGTTAAAAAATACATAAAACGTAATTATAAAAATTAAAAAACACAACCATCGTAGGTTTATATTATCTAATCTAAAACTCTTTCTTAAACTTGTTGACGATAATCTATCCGAATTTTGTTCTGTGTTATCCTCTAATATAAGATTGTATAAGATAGTAAGCGTCGAAAATCATAATAATATTACATTGCCATTGGATTTAAGTCAGTATGTAAAATTTAACTTCGATCGGACATTTGAAAGTGAGTTAAACTTCGAGTACAAATTTTAAACTGGAAAGACGATCGTTGCAAGTTAAATAAAACCTTATGAAAATAACATAATTTTTGTTAAAAGAAATCATAGCCTCAAATCCCTTGAAAATAAAACATTAGTTAAAATAAAATTATTTTAATTAATCTGAAACTTAACTAATAAAAATTAACTCATTCGTAATAGTTGTACGATTTATTTCAAAGCGCAGATACCTTGAAATAAGTTTAAGTACTTTATATACTACCCCTGAAAGCATGGCCGAAATCATCTCTTTTTAGATGCAAAAAAGTGGTATAAGTCATGCATTTCAAAGTTTCATAATTCGGTCAATTTTAATGTTAGATGAATGGGACTTTCTTTGTCGTACTTGTTAGTGTCACAGTAAATTTTTACTAAATATCACTTATAGGACCGGGGGACCGTATAAAAATTTAACTTTCGTATTTTTTTTATAAATGTTTTTCTTGACCCAAATCGCATTAAAAGTAATTCTTTACCTTATTTAAACCATTTTTGTAATTGGAAGTATGCATCTAGGACCAACGGTTGCGAAAATAAAGGTCGGTCAGGTTATACGTGGACACGCTGTATACTGAACAATTGCAGACTTATTTCACAATGAACAGAAAAATTAGAACACGTAAAAAATCTTCACCTATTCTCATTCTTATTTCCAGCGTCTGCGCATTGCAGAATCTGAAATCTCGCTGCTGAGCACACCAAGCAGATGCTTTGTTTACAACCAAGGAAAACCGTTCGTATTCCGGTAGAGAAAACGCACGTTTTTCACGAACTTTGTCAGGAACAAAATCTTGTACACCTGAAAAAAAGGGCTAATAATTTCATGCTTGAGTATATTTCACTTTATTCCTCTCTCATGTTTGAATGGTTTTTCACGGTTTAACATTTTTTAACACTCAGAAAACGTACATTAATAAAAACAAAAGTAGCGTAAAACGAGGACACAAAACAAACAAAAGTGCTGAAAATCCGTCCTGGATCTACTATGTTAAGAGTAATGACGTTTATGAATACTCTATAGGTAACAGCACTAACTAGTACCACAGTACAGCCAAGAATGATTTATAAGATTTTTTATTTGCTTCCAAATACCCCTTCACTTGTTCGAAGTAACCTCAAGTTACTGTATTAGAAACTTCAAACATTTTCCATTAATTAATGTAAACTCTTTGATTGAACCAAAACTGAATAAAGTTAAAAACCGTTCCCCATTTGAATATTTTTTTTTCATCACGAAAGAGTCACATAAAATGCAAATCACATTGTGAGTAACTCGCAATTTGTTCGAAAAAATCGCCATTGCGAGTTACATCAAATGACTATAAGATTATTTTATATGATTCTCAAAAAAGTTACTTTTGAGAAGCAAAATAGGAGAGAAATGTTATTAATTATATAGTCTACATTTTATAAGTATAATATACAAAATAAACTAAACAATTTTTTTAACGCTTACTATAAAAAATAATTGTAAACGTTACGCCTTTCATGAAACTTCGAAAAAAAAATCCGCAAACTGCCTAATTATTTAATACAGGGCAAAAGCGAAAACTAAAGAAGATTGTATGTTGTATATTCATGTAAAAACGCTAATATATATAAAAATCTGAGAAGTTTAATTATAAAGGTTACCTATTTCTTCAGTACTGCCATTCATAACCTCGTAGAAAATTTTAATAACAAAGATGTACGATTTGGTGACATTTCCTCTCTCAGGCCAGGATGTAATATCAGGATTAAACGTTTGACTGTCAAAAGTCTTCGTTTTCTGGGTTTCTATGGAGATGATACGACCTGTCAGAAGATTAAAACAATAACGAAAAGTCATTTATCTTGTGTAGATTAAGATTAATTTTCCAATAATATTTGCCTATGTTATTTGACTTCTTTATTTTCTCTCTAATATTTTTTTTGTCCTTGGGGTAACACCACTTTATTAAAATATGACGGTTTGACAGATGATAGACTGGAGCGCTTTGAAGAAAGAGGGTTAAGCGGTGAACACGATAACACACATAGATTTAACCTAGAACAATGAAACCTAAAAATTATTTATGTTTAGTCCAAAAGCTAGCGAAATACGTAGTTGCTTTATAAAATAAGCATTTTACTGAAACTTTATTTATTCAAAATAAATTGTAAAATTTCAACCAAAAATTTCCTTACTTAATGTTACATAAAAAATCTATATATCATTATTTCGAATAAATCCTACGTATTTCACTAAAAAAATATGTGACTGTTAATTTTCAAAAAAAAATCAAGCTGGTTGAGTGAAAATTAGCGAAGATTGGTCACCGATCTTCAAAATCTGCTCTGAGAAAAAAAAATACGCTTAAAGTATTCGTTACTATTTACTAGGTGTATCACGTTCTAGTTCTATAGCTTCAAAATTGCCCTTTCTCTTTCGATATTGATTTTTAACAAATAGACTATGATTTTCGTGTGTATAAAGAGTATTTTAAACAACAAACAAAAATAATCTTTTGCTAAATGCTTTTGTCGCATACCCCTAAAATTGGATTTTTTCCTAATATCGTATTCAAGTTAGTTATCAAGTTATACTTGTTTCAAATAGCAGAGTAGAGCCCATCTATTCGTGAAATTGGAAGTAATATTTGTAAATCATTGCGAAATTCTATTTACGTTTCTTTTGAAATCTATGCTGACTTTAAGATAATTCGTTGTTTTGCCCGACATTTTCGCAAAAAATTACAGCAAATCTTTAAAAAAAACATAATAAGGGTCAAGAAATTGCAGAAATCTGCATATATTTATTTGTATTTTGTAAGAAATATGAAATTCGACCTTTTCGGTATATTTTATCGTCCAATGACTTGCGAATGCAGTATAATTTCGTGATATACGGTATCATCTTCGAATCACAGAGAGAATCTTTGGTCCATGTTATTGATTCAAATATGGGCATCTTAAATATGGTACTAAACAACTTTTGTATATGTACCTATAAAAATTTAATATATACACTATCTGGTCAAAAGTATCCGGGCACTTTCGGTTTGTGACGTTTTGTCAAAAATCTTGAGAAATACTTGAGAAATTGGTGTTGAACTTCAAGGATTAAAATAAGATTTTCTATCTCATACTTTTCTGTGAAGATTTAGTCACGTCAGCAGTTAATGGAGCATCAACAAACTGAATAGACATTAGTTGGTAGTGATTCACTTTGGGTGCATCTTGTTTAAAAGGTTGCGCTGCTGCGCTGTGTTTTTTACGATTTTCGAAGAATCATAAGAAACAGCCCATTCCAACAAAAAATGAATTATGAATTATAATTACTCCCATATTATAATTACACTGTGTTGTTTCTACTGTACGTGCTATATCTCAGATTCTATGGGTTTGAATTTCATCAAATTAAATATGTAAGACATTTATTAAAAATTATGTTGCCTCAGCTTTGCGTTTTTTCATTCAATTTAGGGCGTTTCTATGCTGTGATTTTCGTGATTTTAGTAATAGTATGACAGATGATCCCATCTTGTCATCTATGTGATGGAATTTCACAAAAATTTAATATGTAAGGTATTTATTAAATCTTATGTTGATTCCATTTTGACGTTCTTCACTCAACAGGTGCCGCTGCTGTGCTATATTTTACGATGAACATTATTGCGGTCTCTCAGTTTCTATTGCGTTGAAATGCAGTTATTAAATTAAAATACATATGTTGGTTCAATTTTGCATGTGAATTCACAACAGAGGGGGCTGTTTAAACGTGCCTTTTTTATTCACGAAATTAAATTCAAAGAAATGCATCTTCCTGACAAGTTTCGCAATAGTTGGTGTATAACAGTGCTATTTAAATTATTATATTAGAATAATATAGAAGAAATTTTTCTGATGACGACAACATACTAGTTCCAACGAAAGAGTACAGCGATTATTTTAAGGTATGCAACGCATAGCTTTTAAACGCATGCTTTGTATAACACTGTACAGCAAATATGAACGTTTTTTCTGTTCTTTAGATGAAACTACGTGATTCTCTATAAATAAATGGTGCTTGATTCATATATCAAAACCAAAATGGTCCATCACGTACCGTTTTTGTAGGAGACCCACTTCTCATATTTATACAAATTGGTTACAGAGAAATGTAACAGAGGCTTTATTGTAGAAAACGCAAACACTAAAATGATTTTTTTGGTCGTTTCGTCTCGTAGGCATATATATACGTGAGTCTCTGATAACAGACCAGTAATATTCAGCTAGCATACTTTCATTCCATCGTCCACTCAAACGCTTTTCAAACATACAAATGTCCTGGTGAAACCTTTCCCTATGCTCATCGCTAATTGCACCAAGGTTTTGAGTAAAGAGGTCCAGACGTGAGTCCAAAATGTGTAGTTTTAATGTCGTATTACAACCTATAACACGAAAGCATTGCACCATGCCACCAATAAGGTGTACATAGTTTTCAGCTTTTTCATTTCCAAGGTAACGTATGCACACTGATTAGAATGTTAGCCTGGCAGCTTTTTCTACTTGTGATAGTTTATTTTAAACTCTTCATCATGAAAGACTACTTTAATTTGTGGGCCAATAAAACCCCTTCTGTTACCTTTGCCTCACCTAATTTTTGAAATTTGTTCCTGAGATGCAATAAAGCCACTACTTATCTGTCCACAGCTTTTACAAATATTTTCATCAAACCCAGTTTAATGTGGGATGGTGGAAGGAAGACACACTGCAGATTCACAAGTGGGTCATGTGATATGTTTTTGCTGCCAGGAATAATTTTTTTTCTTGAAGGCTACTGTTTATGGATGCAATGATTTTTTCTGTTACGGCTGTCCCATTCGTAGAGAAAGCTGCAAAATTTAGTGTATCTCTGTTGCATGCCTATTAATATCCCAATGACTTTCAAATCTCTACAATTGTGCCTTATGAATGTAGTGCACTGAAATGACTGCGGTATAACCCTCATAACTTCGTAAGTTTCCTTTGTATTTGTAGAATATGCTACAGAAACGACGAACAAACATTGCCTATATGGAGGATAACTGCTTTGAGACTATGTTTGAACGAGTCAATAAACAGTCGCCCCTCTGCTGGATTATGTTGATGTCCCAACTCCCTGAAATAGGCAATATACGATGTCTTCTTTCTCCACAAAATAGTCTACAGAAGCGGTTTGTCATTTTCTAAATGAACATATTTTTACACCTTTTTCTAATAAATTCTAACCTTGAAGCCTAGAACCCAGTAATTCTGAGTCTGAAGTCCCCTACAAGATCGTTAAGCTCTGCCTGTGTGATTTCATGATGTGAACATGTTATAAATGTAGATGCTTGAAAGTCTGGATCTTGATGGTTTGGGTCATCGGAGGTGTCTTCTTCTGAATCAACAGTATATTTATCTGGAGCTGTAGGTATAGAAAGATCTTCAGAATGAGGAACTGGTCGCATAGCGGAGTGTAAGTTTGGATACTGAATACATTGTTTGGATCTTGAAGAAATCCCCTTGACATCTGTCAAACAAAAGTAACAATCCGTTACGTGATTGGTCGGGTTACGCAAAACCATAGGTACTGCAAATTTCAATCTACTACGTTTTCCTTGTAACTAGTTTTTAAGATAAGGTGACAAGATACATTGTTGAGTTTTCAATGTAAGTTCGTCACACACATAACAAAATAAGTTCGGCTTATTTTTACACTGACAAGACATTAGAATGCACTGAACGTAATATAATCTTGTCCTTACAACAGTTGTACACTCCACACTTAACGTTACTAGAATTTTCGAACCAGCAACACTTCAATCAGCAACTTAACACAGTAGGAGAAAACATCTGAACATAAACAAAAACTCTCTGATCTCTCAGAACTGCTCTCAGTCAGTCGGCGTGTCCTTTATATAGGTTTGCCGAAGGGAGAAAATGCCATCGGCAGAAAAGTCGACAAGCTTCAAGTGAATTCTTGGATATCTCGCTTTCTAATGCAGCTAAAGCTTCGAAACTTCGGGAAGGTAGATAAGGCTTTTCTCGTCGCCAAATTCGCCAAGATCGCCAAAATGGTCGCCGAGTTGACGACAGTCTCACTGTCAATGAGAGCGCCTCTCCTTTGCCTGTAAGTTATTTTTCCGACACAGAGTCTTTACAATAGAGATTTTCCTTGCCAAATGTGTATACGTCTATACCTTCAGCGGTAAAGTTCAATAGCATAAGCAACTTTTTAATAAATTTAATTAAATTAAAAAAGCATACGAATTTATCGAGAAAATACGTAAAAAGCTAAAATGTGGATTTTGAGGGAAATGGTGCGGGGTAAACAAAAAATAATTACAGATTCCTTATTTTAAGCCAAAAATATACAAAAAACAAATATTTTCATCTAAATGCCATTTTTCATGTTGTACAGTGTAATTCATTTTTTGTGGGTATAGGCTGTTTGTGATGGTTCTTTCAAAAGAACTGAAACATCCATAAAATATGAGAATAAAAAATAAATGAAAAATGAAAAATGACGATTTGCGTAAAATCCCTTCTCATTTAGCTATTTTCATAAAGCAACTGATATCCAGCTGACTATATCGCCGATAACTTTCCGGATTTTCACGATATTCGACTGGCATTTTGTATGAATTTTCCAAGGTAGTTGACTATTACATTATGCAAAAGTATTTTTGTTAGCTCATGCTCAGTTAAACTTTTTCATGCAAATTCTCATATTTCATCTTGTATAATTACACTATGTTGTTTCAACTGTGCGTGCTATTCTCACACAAATGAACACAAAAGTTTTACAGTTGTTGCATAGTCTTGTGCTGCAGCTATAGATCAATTCGAGGTTTTCTGATATAAGATGATCGTACACATTAGTTTTTTTTTATTCAATTTGTTCACACTCCCCTAATTTCTCACATGACTAAATCTTTACCGAAAAATATTATGTCAAACTTGTACTTTACATCCCCGAAGTTATCAACTATTTCTCTAGTTTTTCAACAAAAGGTCTGAGTTTGAAAGTGTCGGGATACTTTCGATCAGATAGTGTATTTGGTTGAAATTTAAACATCATTACATTAACATAATATAAAAAGTCATCGTTCGTGTTCAAAACCCGGTATTCATATTTTATGTAACAACTTTAGCTACCACGGTGCCCTTTGACGCTAGGGCCCCTGTCATTTTGCCAATTTAGCCACTCTACATTTGCACTGCTATTAATGATATTTTTGTTGATGGAAAAAAATATTTTAATTGCTTTTTCTTAGCTTTCCGTTTAATTTGCACAGCTTCAACGGCTCAAGCTCGGACTTTTAAGACAAACTTTTTTTATATTACTTACCCATCATACGTAGTATAGGGTAGTCTTGTAATCGTTTTGAAAATCAAAAAAAAAGTTTTGACGGATTTAAACGATTCAGACACTGGAGATTTCGAAAAACATATTTTTAGAAAAAAAATTTGCCGTCCGTCTGTCTGTGTGTGTCTGTAAACGCTCTGTCTCCCGAAAAAATTGGGATAGAGACTTGAAATTTGGTATGTACTTAGTATGTAATAATGGTAAGAAGCTTATTAAATTTCAGTAACCTCGATTATCCGGAATTATTTTTTCGGACTATCGAAATATTCGTTCTGATAAAAGGTATACAAATTTTTCGAAATTGTTTATTTGAAGGAGTGAATATAAAAGACTATAAAAAACACAAATTTTGCATTAAAAATGAAGTCGATCAAATAATTAGTTGCCGAGATATTTATAATCCTATTTTCAACACTCTTCGATTTTCCATGACCCTGTCTTTCATTCAAATTTCAATTCAAAGATATATTTTAATTGGAAATGAGACGCTTAATCCGACGCAGTAAACCATTACTTACTATGATTATCAATTTGGGAGATATAAGGATGTTTCTTTTAGCAATTCAGTAATAGAGCATTTAAAGTTTATGACGTCATCAAGTCACGATTTTATTCGAAATGCAATGCATTTTATAAATAGTTTACACATGTTTTATTTTCATATTTTATATTATGCATATCCATGATGTGTACGTATTACGGTGGACACCAACGACTAGTTTTTTTACTTGTTAGTTATTTTAATTTGAAAGTTTTACGCAGAAAAAATGCTTTCTAGTCTTATTTTTTTGCTACTTAAAAAAAAAGATCAGAGATCAGTTATTTAAGAGTCCGGTCCACGGTAATTTTACCGGCTCAACCACCCAGCCTACGACCATGCTTTCACGTCTCTGTGCAGCAATTTGATGACTAAAACGTATTATATTTGTCTTTTAACGGGTGTCCATATAGCTTTTAATATTTCAAAAACTCCGGCTGCCGACTATTTTTATATTCCATAGTACCCCAATTTACATAAAAAATTCTTTCTGGTATATTTCTCTTGAAAATATCGTAGTATAAGTGTATATCGTAGTATAAACCAACTAAATAAACCAATCAAGCTACCGTAACCTGTTCAGCAGTCGTGGTCGTCATATAAGTAATAAAAGTCTGCTGCAAGAAAGAGAGATTTATCACTCATTCGATTTCGCCAAAAGCTGGTACGACCTAACGCTCCGAGTATACGCAATATGCTGTCATTTTTAGCGTTGTTGAGAACGCTATTTATCGTAAAATTTTCTGCATCCTTCGAAATCATTCATGCTTCGTTTAAAGATGTTTTAATTCCTTACAGAGAATATTTTTTAGGATGGCAGACACATTCAGCATCTGTTGATGTAACATACTGGCGAAGTTCTGCCTGAACTCAAACGTTGTTTAGCACAGAAATATTTGCTTTTTATTCAAGAAGCATCCTCTATTGCCAAATATTTCAACTAATATTTTCATCCTTATAAAAAATCTCTGTCTTAGTTCGAATAAATTTCTCTCAAAACGTATTCAACTATACCAGTCTCTTATATTTTTATGATGTTTTGAATTGTTAACCCGTAACGAAACAGAAGAGGTGCGATCCCTAAAACTACACTGTTCTGACTAAGCCTAGTAAGATTTTTTGATGAAGTAAAAACAATGTTTTAAAAATGTCTTCTGTGCCAAATTTTCTTTGAAAATTGGCATTTTATTTTGTTTTGTTTTATTATTTATTTGTTTTTCTTCTCGTAAATTGGATGTTTAAAACACACATATCTTTGCAATTTCATACTAATCTAACCATAATAAAGAAGGAAGTTTGTGTGTGTGTGTGTGTGTGTGTGTCACTTGTGTTCTCAAGAGGCCGCTCCACGCAGATCTACAACTTTTGGTAGGAGGATACCTTTATGTATGCAGTTTTGTGCCTCGAAGCCCGATTTTGTATTTTTTGATTAGATTTTTTTTTTAATTTTTTATTTGATTTTTAGCGTTTTTTCAAGCTTTGAGGCGAGTTTTCTACATTAATAAAACTAATCCGGCTTCAATTTTATATCCCAATATATCAAATTTTGTCCTCTATCCATTGTTTTAAATTTCGTAAAAATCGGTTTATAATTACCAGGGATATTAATTAAAAACTCATTAGAAATCTCTCGAAAATGCAATGTTTTTATCTCAAAATTGCAAAAATATAAAACACATGCTTGCGATATGAAATTGCAGACAATAGAATTTGCTAGTTTTCACTAATGTACGAATATTCAGAAAAGTACTATTTGAGGTATCGATTGAAAACTCACCACACATATGCAGAATTTTTTTCTCCACCCGAAAATCAAATTTTTGTAAAATTCGGCAGGCAATTTTTCTTGATTTTTGCAAAAAGACTGACCCAGATGAGGGGTCGGCTTCGTCTTACATTACACTCTATTTCCGGGCCCACCCCTCTAGCTACTTTCTGAAAACCAAAGAAAATAAAGTGCGAAGTCAAAGCAAAAACACACGCCATTTTGTTTCTGTTTCAAATGCGAAATTTTGTTTCTGTTTCAAAAGTTATAAATATTTGTTAACGTTATAAAAATTTGTTAAAGTTATAAAAATTTGTAAAACTTATAAATATTTGTCATCGGTTAAATTTTGAGGGGGTGGGTTCGGAGTCGGGGTTCGGTCGTAATTTAAATATCGCGTTAATGTTAAAAGTATATAGATCCAGCACCCCCTGGCTGTGGAAGGAACTAATTTATTTTTGCAACTTGTGCTCTTCACGCCTGCTATTCGGTACCGTAGGCAACAGGGACCCGTACCAGAAGTTCGTATAAAATAGAATGCGACACCCGGCGGTGGAATGTGGAACCAAAAGATTTTGCGGCACGCGCGTAGCACGCCTTCTAAATGCTGCCGTAGGCATCGGGGACGCGTTCAGAAGATTCGTTCGGAAAGTGGTTTGTTTAGAACAGAATGATCCCCCTGGCGGTGAAAGATGTAACTAAACGATGTTTTAAATATTCGAGTTTCGTTAAAAAAAATCGACCAGCTAATAGCCTGCTAGTCTATTTATATATCTATAAATATAATAAAGATAAAAGTTTCTCTGTGTGTCTGTGGACTGTATTCTGAAGAGACAGCTGCACTTTGGTAGGAAGGTATGTATGTAAGGTAACTATGTATGCAAGAATGCACCTCGAAGCCCGATTTTGGAATTTTTAAATAAATTTTTTTAATTAAATTTTTTTATGGGATTTTTAGGGTTTTTTCACGTTTTGCTGTGCTTTTTCTACATTAGTAACAAGAACCCGGTTCAAATCTTTTAGCCCAATATAGTATTCCTCTATGTATGTTGTTTTGTACTATGAAGCCCGCTTTTAGATTTATTTATTTAGTTTCTGGATGTTACACAAGGAAAATTCAATAATAATTTCCTTTAGAAACTTTCAAAATAAAAGTATATCAAATTTAAGCTAAAAAATGCTTCCACAAAAGTCATGGTACACGTGGAATTTTTTTTAATTATTAAAGAAAAACCATTTTCAAATATTTAGTTGCATATTCTTTCATTTTCAGGACTACTTTAAGTCTGTCGGGCATTGATTTTACTAGATTTTCTGTAACATTTTTCTGAATTTTATTCCATTCTGCAAGTAAAACCTCTTTCAGCTGTTTTTTTTTTATATTTCTGACATCATATCTGTTCACTTGTTGCTGTAATATACCCCATAAATGCTCAATGGGGTTTAAATCTGAACTTTGTGTAGTGGTAGCAAGTACGTGGGGATATTGTAGAGAAGCCATTATCGGACAATAAAAGTAGTGTGCTTGGTATCATTATCTTGTTAGAAATAAGAGTTTCACGCGATACCTAACTTGAATGCACTGTTCTACAAATGTTTCTTTAAAATATTTAAATATTCAAATCTATCCATGATAATCTCTGTCAAATCTAAACTCCCTACTCTTGAAGCGGGCATACAGCCCGAAACCATTACACACACCCCACAATTTTTTCAGCTTTTGTCGTATATTTGGGATTCAGCGCATCAGCTTTGTCTTCCAAACTCTAATTCGCCCATTTATGCTGAAAATATTAAACTTAGACTCATCTGACACAATTACTTGTTTCAAGGAATCAGAGTATACATGTAAATATTTTCAACATGAATCAGTGAATTACAGTTTGGAGGATAAAGGTGAATCCCAAATATACGAAAAACAGTAAAGCCATGTTGGAGGATGTGTAATGGTTTGAAATAGTCAGCTTCAGGAGCAGGAAAGTTAGAATTCACTGAGGCTGTCATAGATAGATTTGATATTTAAATATTTTAAAGAAAAAATTGTAGGACAGTGCATTCAAGTTAGGTGTCGCGCGAGACTATTATTTCCAACAAGATTATGATGTAGAGATCATATATATTTGTAATTTTATTCAAAATTTATAATTTCTTAATTTTTCGAAAAGTTAATTTACATCTTTATTTAAATTCTATTCATTCTAATGTAAAGTCATATCTATCCCACGATAAATGCTATTTAATCATGTATGCGTAATCTTTCATTTATTTTGCAGCTTTCGTTAACCGCATAAAAGTATTTCCCTTCTAAAATTAAAAATGAGACGACGGTTATTTCGCATATACATTGATACACTAGTATTCTTTTTGTAGAAATATCCGCTCCGCAAATCTATTAAAATTCACTCATGTTTTGCATCGTGGTACCTTTATTCTGTCAGTCTTCGATTGTCTGTTGCATCTGGAATGCAAATCTAGATTCTTTACAACTGCTTGTTTTGCATCTTTTTATTAATAACTTTATACATCCTAAAATTATAAGTTTCGCTTTCCCAGGACAAGCCGCAGGGTTGCTCCGTTAAAACCTATATTTTGATAACGCGCCTAACATTGCATCTCTGTTCTCTATCTCCCACGCAAAATTAACATTGATATATTCTAAACCGTCTTAAAATTCCGAATGGCGATAAAAATTAATGCACGTGTAATCTGGCGATATTGGGATGACTTCTGGCACACATGTGCATCTCTGAAAGTAGATCAGACTTCTCTTAACCTCCGCTAAAAGAGGTTGTAGTTTACGTGATGTCAAAAGTCCACCTCCCAAACTTTACCATCATAGTCAAGTCCCTAATAAATAAAAATCTTGCAAGGAGCTATGGATTCTTCTCTATTCTTGTTTACATTTATGCTGACTTCCTACAGGAAACGGTCCCGTGGAGTTATTGCGACAACGTGGAACTATTGCGGTGATTTTTAGTCACATTATGATCACATATCCGTATCGATCCGTACTCCAGCCATCAACATCATCATAAAGATAATCCTAAAGATACATCCTAAGCACACTGCTCATATTGTCCGATAATGGCTTTTCTATAATATCCCCCCACGTACTTACAACACCTTCACAAATTTAGATTTAAACCCCATTGAGCATTTATGAAGTATGTGTTGTTGTTGTTGTTGCACATCCCCTTAGGCCAGCAGGGCTAGACCAGGTCCATGATATTATACACCCTAAGGAAATCTAGCACCATCAAGGGATCATCAGCAAGATCCTGCTTGGAGAGCCCCAGGCACGCAAGGATATGATATGGGGAGGCCTGCTCAATGGAACACTTGGTCCATATTTCAAAAAACTTGATGCCCTCAGAAAATTTCATGTCTTATTCATGGATTTGGAAAATGGGCAGCTTCTGTGGTCAGAGACTGGAACATAAAAGGTAGAAGTCTGACTTAGCCCCGGTGATGGTATCCTTTTTAGTTTGGATCCTACCCTACGAGGACGTGTCCGGCTTGGGTGACCCTACCGGTAGTTAGACTACCACCGGCATAGCTCCCAGTATGTTACAACAACGAGTGAACAGTTATGATATCAGAAGTAAAAAAACAGTTGAAAGAGATTTTACTTACAGAATGGAATAAAATTTAGATAAATGTTACAGAAAATTAAGTAAAATGAGTTTCCCGACAGACTCAAAGCAGTCCTAAAAAGGAAAACAACATGCAACTAAATATTAGAAAATGTTTTTTCTTGAATAATTAAAGTAAAATTCACGTGTACCATGACTTTTGTGGAAGCATTTTTAAACTGAAATTTTATATATTTTTATTTTGAAAATTTCTAAAGGAAATTACTACTGTGTATAATATAGCAAATGTGTATAATATAGCTTGTATAATATAGCAAATGCTATTATTAAATCATTATTATTTGTAAATTCAATTTTATTTGTACACATAATGGTTAAATTTTCATGTTTTTCGAAAACTACTTCTTGTACCATCACTTTTGTGGAATACTGTATAAATACGCAAATTAATAATAAATAAAGTCAAATATACCTACCAGGAAGTGGATTAAGCTGTAGCTGTGAATTAAATCTTTTTATTACCATATCCAAAGTCTCAAATTTGGGTGATTTGAATATTCCACCTTTTTCCAGTTCGTGGGGAATTAAATTGAAGTAGCCTATTTGCTGTTCTGTTTCTTTTTCATCCTTTCTTTCCGTTAGCCACAGCCTAAAAGTTGTCAAATTGATAATTATCTAAAATCGAACATACATCGTTTCTGACAGCTATCAAATATAGAGGAAAGCTGATTGAGGCTTATTATTAGTGAGTCCTCAAATTCTTCTAACCAATGTTATATCTATCGTCGTGGAATGCATTAGTATTTTACACATTTCAAATCTGGATAATTAAAGTTTTTCATAATTTTCTGTGTACTGATTTTTAAAATATATTTATTTCTCATTTAATTATAAAATTTTGAAAACAGGAAATAGATACGCAGTAACAAAATTATATGTACAGTCTGTTTACTTCTCTAAGCAATTGAAATTTTACAAAAAAAAATTAAGCATACACAGAATTGACCAAAAGTTCCGGACACATATTAAAATTCAATAGCAAGTCAAGGAACTTGTTTATAAAACGCGGTTTGGGCGAAAATGTTTTTCATTATCGAAAATTTTATTTTAGCAAACAAGTTGGAATTTGTACGTTAAACGTGACAAATGACGTGCGTTTGTACTATAACTAGTTTTATAAATATTTAGATCTTGGTGCAATATCTGCTGCACTCTTATGCAGAAATGCATGAATACAAAATTTATTTTATGTGCAGATTTTCATATTATAGATAATAATTTTGTTTTATGAAATTAAGTTTCAATACGCTTTTACAAACAATTAATTACAATTTTGTTACATTAAAATTATACTATGCACAAATATATAATACAAGACAATATAAAAATCATCGTTATTATTTCAGTGCATTGAATTGTATCGTCTGTTATTATGATATGATTAATTTCCGCAATAAAATAAATACATTTTAAGTTGGCAACATTTTATCTTTTGTTGACATTTACTGAAAATTCCAATGGGAAACTTAAACCTAGCTTTGAAAATTTCAGAACTTGAAATCCATATTTAGACTCTTTTTTCCATTTAATATCTATTTCTCCGGAAAGATCTATCCAAAAAACTGTCGGTAGATTATATGATTGCTGTAATTAAACAATTTTAGTATACAAATTTAGTTTTTAAATTCAGTAATACGGAAATAATATGACATCATCTTAAATAGGACGTAATCACCATGGCAACCTATAATCATTACCTATCATGGGATATCATTGAATTAATTACGTATGATAGGATTTAATAGAATAAAGAAAACTTTTATTAATGTCTTTTTAAATTTTGATTCGATTTTCATAAAGTTTGAAATGACTCTACAAAAATTCTGCAACGATTATACATATTAAATTTCAAACCATTCGGTTGGATAGTTTTTGCGCTGTCATATGCGGACAGACGGATGGACCAGACGACAACTGCAGGTGCTACGGATTTATATAATTCAGAACGCATCTAAAAATATGTTCTAATAACGGTCCAAAGTGTTACCCAAAACGGCATCAAAAACTTAAGAAAGAAAGCAATTGACCGCAGATGGCACCAGTTATTCCCACATTTAAAGTATAATTTTTTGTTACGTATGCCTTTTTTTTAGCACTTTCCAACCTAGTTGAAAAGTGCTTATGACTTCGGTTTGTCTGGCCGTCTGGCCGTCTGGCCGTGCTCTAACTCCCGTAAATACGCTCGGATTGCTCTGCAATTTTTATATGTTATTGTCGTTATCCATGGCACGTTACCTATTTTAACTGAAGTGTGTAGCACTTATAGTTTTCTTACAGGGACACTCAAAAGAATTCCGTTACATTGCGGTCTATGGGGAAAAATCATTTGCGATTTATTTTAAAAATGTTTCACTATTGTAAACGCATTGAAATTTATATAGATCACTAAGATGCATTAAAAGAAGCTTAATATTTAATAGTAGGTGTATAGCACTTAGAGTTACTTTACAGGGACAGTCAAAATAATTCCGTTACATTACGTCTATGGAGAAAAATCGTCTGCGGCTTATTTAAATAATGTTCCACTATTTTAAACGCATTGAAGTTTATATATATTACTAAGGTGCATTACAAGAGGCTTACTACAGAATAGTGTGTGTATAGCAGTCATCGTTCATTTACAGGGACACACAAAAAAAATTCTCTACTGTATGTTAACAATAATTCCTGGAAGTGCGTTTTAAGTTACTGAACGCGATTTTAATCTTAACTAGCTTTTTGTCTATTACGTGGTGTGTATAAATTCTGTAGATCCTATACAGGGCAGTACAAAAGTTCGCGAACACATTTCCGTTTATTGACAGAAACTCCAGAAGGAGAATTTAAACTGTGCTACGCGTTTCCTAACTAAACTAAAATTTAGCATCCTATGTATATATACAAATCTATAGATCATATACAGGGCTACATAAAAGTATTCGGATATTTTTCCGAATATTGTATATATTGAAAATTCCTGAAATTACGTTTTTAAATATGTTATGCGTTTTCCAAATTGTTTACTTAGATGTCATCTTTCAGCTTATTAAACGGTAATGATTTGTAAAATTATTTTAGAAGCGTTGGAAAGTGCTACATAATCTATGCTTGACGCATGATTTTTCGTTCTTGTTTTATTTATTCATAAATTTTGACGCTATATCGCAGAAGGATGGGATTCTAGGGAAGAAATTTAAACTAAGAAATCACAACTTAAAGCAGAATTTGTGTCAATCATACAGAAATAAATCAGAGTAATGATGAATGACAATCAATTTTTATGATGAGGATTATTTTTTATTAAATGTAGTTAATATATATTAAAAATATGATTAAAAGATTAGTTATATAATTAACAAAAAAATTTGGTCTTAAAATCGCATTTTTTGGCGCTCTTTGAAAATGAACGCATTGTTTTTTGGCCATGTTTTATTAATAATATAATTATTATTTTAATTTTTTTTTAATATTTTAATAATTGTAGTAAAATTAAATTTTCATTTTTTATACGATTTATTTCTGCGTGATTCGAACAACCTTTGCTTTAATTTAAGTTCTAGCACATTAGTTTCATTTTTTCTCTAGAAGTCCGTCTAGTGGCACCATATGTGATGCAATACTTACTTATCCAAAGATTTTGGTGCATTTTTGAGTAACTTTCCACGTGTAACGACCTCTATTGACATTTATTGATACTAATTTATGTAATTGCTTAAACAAATTTTTGATCATGAGAAACATGTTCTTTGCAAACCACAATCTCGTTTCCCACCTATATGATTTTTAATTGAATTTTAACAGGTGTCAAGGACTTATGACTCACATTTTCAAAAAGTTTTTTTTAGACAGCAAAGAAATATCATTTTCATCAGGTCTTCAGAAAAAAAAAGTGATAAATTTAATTTTCTGTTCAGATGACTAATTCCAAGGCCATGGGTTACATATATTGAAGAGTGAAATTAGAGATCTGATAATGAGACTTACGAGCTTGATAATGAGCCTTCTTACGATATGACTTGATTTTAAGGGCATTTTCGGAATATTTTTTATTTAAATAATGCACAAAATTGGGTGTTGACATTGCATTTATTGTACTTTCGCCGAAGTGTGTGAATATTTTCATATAAAAATGTCTATATTTTCATCGATTTAAACTCCTTCAAACTTCACTATGCACGATGTTGCGTCAGTACCACTGAACTGAAATGAAGTGCTTGCGCAACTAGTTCATCTTCGACGGCATCACTCACTAACCAAAACTAAAACTTTTAAACTGTCTGGCGTGCATAATTTCCATCTCCACCGCCGATCGACGATTGGGACTTTTACGCTTTCTGATTATTTGTAAAATCAAACGCTTTTTAAGTCATTTCCGGTATTTTAGAGGATTATGAAGATATAAGAAGATATAATATAAGAAATTAATATATATTATTAGATTAGATAGAAATATTAGATTAGATAGAGATTAGATTATATAGAAATTAATTAGATTATATTACTATAATATTTATTATATTACAGTTATAAATTAATTAGATTATATAGAAATTAATAGATATTATATAAGAAACCAAGTTCAACCAGTAATGACTTTCCAACCAGTAATGAAGCGTTCGGTTTAACAACTAATCAGAAAGCATGATAATCGCAATCGTCTATCGGCGGTGGACAGGGAAATTATGCGTCTGGCGTAGGGCTACTATAATACAGGCTGAATCATCAAGCATTTTGATGCCCACGCAGCTTGACGCGGCGCGGCGTGGCCAATCGTTCTTCTCTTACGGGCAATTAAATGGCAGTATGAGTCAGCCCGGATTGTAGGAACCTTAGTCTGGCGTGGTTGTATTCCCCCCCCCCCCCCCGCTTCAGTAGTATCTTCTGTGTTTTTTTATGTTATGATGTAGTAATGTAGCGTTGGTGTGAATTAAATGTTATTAAATTAAATCAGAATGATTCTGTTACTTTCACAAAATTTATAACATCATCGGGAAGATGTCCATCCCCGAATCCCCAACATATATTTTAAATGATTATTATTTCTGATCCGTGATACGTTTTTATACTTTTTTTTGGTTGTTCACTTGACACATGGCATGCACAGTAAATCTTTGAAAGTGATTGTGCTCTGAATAATCATCTATTAACATTCACATGGGTTCTTAAAAGATATTAAACTGGTTAGACTTTAAATCTAAAACTGATAAATCAAATATTTCACAAAATGGCAGTGGTTTAAAACTTGCGAACAATTTTTAGCACTTATTTTTAGGTAGCTTTTATTACAAAAAGCTACCTATTGCAGCCGTTCGGAAGAAAGCAATTCCAAAAACTTTAGGTAAATTTTCACCTATCATGGCACACAAACCCCAAAACCACCCTCCGTTTAAATGTTGATTTATATATATATATATATATATATGACATTTGTTATGTTGTAACTCTCTTATTTATGAACCAATTTTGATCTGACTGAGTATGTGTATAAGGCATACCAAGGTCTCGACCGAGTTCGTTGGCCAGCTTCATCGCTCTCTTGTTTCAAAATGGCGGCCAGTTAAATATTTTTAAATTTATAAAAATTCAAAAAGATGTACAAAAAATTATAAATTGAAAAAATTGTTTCTGTTAAGTGTTAGAAAGTGATTCAAGGATTCTGAAACTCTTTTTGTTTTGGCTATATCTTAAAAAATGGCTGAGATATGGCAGTTTGAAATTCTAGGGTGGCTGAGATTTTGCAACAATCCGATATTTTCTATGCTTTAACTCTCGTATTTATGAACCGATATGAATGTGACTGATCATGTGTACAGAACATACCAAGGTCTCGACCGAGTTCGTTGGCCAACTTCATGCGCCATTTTCTTTCAAAATGGCGGCCAGTTTATTTTTTTTATTTTTTTTTTAAATTCAAAAAGATGTATAAAAGTTATAAATTGAAAAAGTTTTTTCCGTTAAGTGTTAGAACGTGATACAAGGATTCTGTAACATTTTTTGTTTTGGCCTTATTTTAAAAAAATGGCTGTGATAAGGCAGTTTGAAATTCTAGGGTGGCTGACATTTTGAAACAATCTTATTCTTGTTATGCTGTAAATCTCATTCTGAAATTCGCATTCAAATTCAGTATTAACAAAAACCGGGATTGAATCTTCTATAATCGTTTTCCAAGCATTTTAGCTTCGGATGTTTGAGAAAAATGAGTCAAATTTTTGAAAACATGGACTATGAAAGCTACCTTTTCTTGCCGGTACAGGCCGGAAGGACTTCTTTATTTTTAAAACTGTTTAAAAGGTCGAAATAATTGTTTTTTTTTTATTATTATTTGAAGGTTTTTCCTCCATTTAAAAAAGTGTAGTTTAATTTGAAAAAAAAAAATGTCGATAATTTTAACGGTAGCATGCTAATCTACAACTAATATAAAAAAAACACATTTTAGGAAAAACACGTTTAACGTTTGCATCAGTCTTTTGTCAGCCATGACACCGATTCTTTCAACTCGTTGTCGCGACTTAAATATTAGATGGAACAAAAAACGAATTTCAGACCATGTTATAGACACTTAAAGGGTTAAAAAATGAAAAAAAAAATATTTTTTGTGTTTGAGTGTTTAGTGAAGTAACCAGGAGCCCATTGATGAAATACACTAGTAACTGTGATTTTTAAAGTGAGGTGTTGTATTCAAGATGGCCTTTTAGTAAGTTATTCGTGTACAATTGTAACAGTAGCATAAGAACGAACAATTTTAATGATGAACAGCATCATACCCCATTTAGTCAAAACAGAATATTTAACATAATAATTAATTTCTGAATTTATTTCAAATATATTTTTTTATTAAATGTACCTATGTTTGCAAAAACAAAATCCCCTATGGTTAGTACTTTTATCAGGTAAATATGGGAGTATCAGAAAACTTGTGTGGAATCTAAAACTTTAATTTTGTATGGAAAAAAACTTTCCGGTTGAGTTTTAAATACTTAAAAGTATTTTGTTAGTTTAGGAAAAGCATTTAAACTTATTCACGGTGTAAGAGTAAAGTTGGTCCTAAATTTAAAGGATGATAATACCTGTCAAAACCAAAAGAATCTTTGTATACGAACCCGGGTTGTAATCCAGTCATTCAATCAAAAGTACGTGGAGTATCACTTTCTGCCGAACTCGAATTTTCGTCCATAATTATAAAGAATTAAATGTAAAAAGTTAAAAAAAAGCATGGTTTCATTAAAATTCATAAAAAATTCAATTTATATTAGAAAGCACGAATCTTGCTCAATCTTTGCTCAATCCTGACAATCCTGCTCAATCCACAGATTAAAATGAGCTATTTTTTCAATTAATATTAAAGAATCGTAACGTTATTTCTGTGGAGAAAACGTAAATTTTGGGCCGACGTTGCCTCCCTCCCCCCCCCCCTCTTCCTTGGGGATCAAATTGGAAAAAAACAATGTCCAATTAATCTATTGCCTTCAGGAATACATATATAGTCCAAATTTCAAAGCTCTATGTCAACAGAAAGTGGGTAAAAAATGAGTAACAAGAGTTGACTGCCACGTACATACAGAAATGTAAGTTAAAAGAAAGTATGTAACAATAGTTAAGATATTGTAACGCAATTTTTAACAAAAGTACAGGATGATTATAGTAAAACAATCTCGTTATGTTAGCCCCTAACTATCATACCGTTCACAGAAACCGAATGAAATTTTGGTTTAAAGTTTTTTGGGGTATGCGCTCAAGAATCATAGGAAAAACAATAGTTAAATTCTAACAGTCACGGTTACAGTGACAAAATTTCGAAAATTTCAAATAGCAACACTTACTTTTTTTATTGGAATGTGATATTTTTAGTGAAAAACCATAAAAAATGTTGAAACGGTACCGGTATCACGAAAACCGCCGGCGCTAGACAGACTTAAAAGAAAAGTGAAATAAACCAATAAGGGACAGAGAAGCAACTGAAAGTAAAACATTTTATTATTTTGTGCTATCCACTATATGCCTCATGCAAAGTGTCATCGTGTGTGAAATGGAAAATTTGTGAAACACAGTAAAATGTTTTGTTTTCTGTTGCTTCTCTGTTCTTATTGTTTATTTTCACTTTTCTTCTTCTTCTGTCTAGCGCCGGCGATTTTAGCGCTACAGGTACCGTTCCAACGCTTTTTATGGTTTTTCACTATGAAGATCACATTCCAATAAAAAATAGTAGGTATTGTCATTTGAATTTTTTGAAATTTTGTCACAGTAACCGTAATTGTTAGAATTTAACTGTTGTTTTTCATATGGTTCTTGATACCTCAAAATTCTTTATGATACCTCAAAATACTTTAAACCAAAATTTCATTCACTTTCTGTGAAGGGTATGATTGTTAGGGGCTCATATATCCGGATAGTTTTTATAATCACCCTGAAGATTTCTTTCTGTGAAAGGGAGGATATAAAGAGAAGTGTTGAAAATGGCTGCCATCTGTGTCCAAATGAGACTAAACAAGACACTCCATTGTTCGAAATGTAGCTAACATTACATACGTTACAACTGGACGAATTACAATGCGTTTCCAGCATTTCTCGTGATGTCGTATTATCTCACAGAAAGAAAAGTTGGGTTGTCTAAAATGTTGCTACAATATCTTTGTAATTGTTAAATTTATCAATGACAATCCGCATTATGGTTTGAGGTAAAATACCTTAAATTTCTGACCTAAAATTGGATTGCAATCCTGGTTTTGTATATAAAAATTTGCTTTTTTTGACGTGTACTATCAACTATTAAAGTTGTAACTATATACAAGCTGTAGAATCTTGTATATTGAATTTACTCACTTTTTCTAACTCTGTAATTTGACTATTGTAAATGGATTTTCTGCATAAAAATAGAATAAAGATAAAAAGTCTTTGTATACTTACCTTAGACCTCTGATATAATAAGTATATGAATCCCCATTCTGTATAAATGTCGTTCTAAAAGGGTTTAATTTATCATCACTTATCTTAAATTTGACAGTCTCGCAAGAAACAATTTTCCATTTCCTGTTACTTCGTAAAAATTCATTGGCACGGTCAACGAGATTTCTGAAATTACAAAAAATAATGAGTTCAAAAACTACTGATCACGCATTGAATATTTATATATATATTTTTTTTGCGGTTAGAAGTACTGCTTCTTCTTAGTTTTTTTCACTCTTCTGCTTCACTCTTCACTCTTTCAAAACTGCTCTTTGTTATTAGTAACAATTACACCAGTAGTGGGAAAACGACAGTTCAAGCTCAGGAGGAGGAGGGTGAGGAGGGATGAGGAGGAGGGATGAGGTGGAGGGATGAGGTGGAGGGATGAGGTGGAGGGATGAGGTGGAGGGATGAGGCACCGACCCTCCGATCGCCCCCGCAACGCACCCTAGCGGGAAAAATGGAAATTGTGAAAAAAAGGGTTAATTTTCTAGTGTAACACGAGGAGTGAAAATAAGAACTCTAAGAAAAGGTTAAATGGACAAGATTATCATACTATAAGATGAATATTGATTTTATATACTAATTTTGAATGACAAACACCTTAATGAGTATCACTAATTAAGCGAAACAATGGAAAAATATCAACCTTAACGAAAAAAGCAGATTTCTTTAGAATTTTTCAACTATAAGATGACGATATCAACTTATATGAAGAAATTTAAACTTACATTTTAGTTTTGCACAATGGACACCTTAACGAGAATAATAATTAAGCAAAATAAAATAACAATTTTAACGAAACTGCTGATTTCTTATGAATTTTTCAACTATAACATGAGAATATCAAACTATAAGATGGATTTTAAACTTATATTATAGTTTCTGAACAATAGACACCTTAATGAGTATAATAATTAAGCAAAAGAAAATATTACTTTTAACGAAAATGATGATTTCCTATGAATTTTTTCAACTATAAGATGTGGATATCAAATCATAAGCCGTAGAATAAACATATATAATTATTTTAAATGACGAACATTTTAATGAGTATTACTAATTAGACGAAACAATTGAAAAATATCAATTGTAAGGTATAAAGCTGATTTTTTAAGAATTTTTCAAGTATAAGATGAGAATATCAACTTATAAGAGGAAATTACACTTTTTTAGTTTTTCAACCGTAATACACAGAAAATATTCAAAATTTGAATGAATTTTATACCTAATCAATTGATTTTCCGCACAATAATAGGAGTTTTAGCAACCATTATCTAATTTTACTGTGTATACTTGATTTAATTCTGTTTAGACGTACGTAATATAATCTTTTTATATCATTTAGACTTGAAATAAGAACCATATTTAAATAAAAACCAGTTGTTTATTTATTCTTAATACGCAAACTTTTTTTCTTTCCTAAAATGTAGCATTTCTGAGGAGGGATAATAATTCCACCCCACATTCTAAGGAAAAGGGGAGTCTAACAATGACCGTCTAGGTCACAACTTTTACTATAATATAAATATTATTCGCTATCAATATGTTTACAAAAAATCCATGTTGGGAGATAGATATGAGTTATATTTTAATAAAGTTTACCCTCCTCCATCTTCTACACGATGCTAACAATTATACAAAACAAAAGAAATACCGATTTTTAACGAAAAAGGGTGAATTTTAATGAATTTTTACACAAGTTTTCGGTATTATTGTACACTAACAGGTATGATATTATTTCTTAGGTGATTACAATACAGAGAAAATTATTCACCTTTAGATTACTTTTCGTGAAATATTTAACAGTAATTATATAAACTCCTGTTTACATCACTAATTTACATTTGAAAATAAGGATTTATAGGATAAAATAAATAATCTTAACTTATACTTAGTAAATTTTACACAATTCCAATTATTTTATACCGTGTTTTTCACGAGTTTTATATTAATTAGTAATTTTATATTAATTAACTTTGAATATTTTCTATGATATGGTTAATCCATTTTTATCACAGAAATACCAGTACCTAAAATTTCACTTAAACTCATATTCTAAGTATTAATATTCACTTATAACTTTACTTTTAGTTATACTTTTACTTGAAACCATGTGAACTTGTAGAACCCTGCTTACGCATATGGAGTTTAGTACATCACACTGTTATCTAAATGAATATGAATACCTTATTGTTTTAAATTTTCCAATTTTAACAGAATATGCACGAATATAAACTTTAATTTTATCTAAACATTTTATTTCAAATACCCTAGTTTATGAAAACGATACATATTACCAAATATTAGACAACATTTTAACATGAACTTAGATACTGATCACATACCTATTTTAGCATAATTTATTAGCATACATAGCATTTCTTCCATTTCTTTCAGAAATATACATATAAAATTATGGATTTACCGAGTATATATCCAATTTTAGCTTTCACTTACCAATTTTTACACCATTTCAATGATTTCAATGATTTCAAGCTATTTTATATTACAGAAACGAAAAAATAATTGAATACAGACGCGAGTAAATAATATTTGTATTGTATTTTCCATTCAAAGATTTGAAACTCAAGTTAAAATTTATGTTATAAGTATTGATATCCACTTTTAGTTATACTTTTACTTGAAACCATATGAACTTGTAGAACCTTGCTTACGCATATGAGTTTAGTACACACTGTTATCTAAATGAATATGAATACCTTATTGTTTTAAATTTTCCAATTTTAACAGAATATGCACGAATATAACCTTTAAGTTTATCTAAACATTTTATTTCAAATACCCTAGTTTATGAAAACGATACATATTACCAAATATTAGACATTTTAACATAAACTTAGATACTGATCACATACCTATTTTAGCATAACTTATTAACATGCAATAGCATTTTATCCATTCCTTTCAGAAATATACATATAAATATATGGATTTAACGAGTAAATATCCAATTTTAGCTTGCATTTAGTGATTTTTTACACCAATCCAATGATTTCGAGCTATTTTATATCACAGAAACGAAAACATATTTGAACATAAACGCCTGTAAAATAATATTTGAACTGTGTTTCCTATTCAAAAATTCAAATCTCAAATTAAAATTTATGTTCTATCACTTATCAACTATTTATCCCACATAACTTTTACCATAAAAACATCGTAGAAATTAAATATACGTTAAATGAAAATAATAAATTGTAAGTACCTAAAAATATCAAACACAAAATCTATTAATCAAAACTTAAAAAAATAAAAAAAAATTAAAAGTTCTTACGAAGTTAAAAAAAAAAAATTTACAAATGAAAAAAAAAAAATTTACAAATGAAAAAAAAAAAAATTACAAATGAAAAAAAAATTTACAAATGAAAAAAAAAAATTTACAAATGAAAAAAAAAAATTTACAAATGAAAAAAAAATTTTACAAATGAAAAAAAAAATTACAAATGAAAAAAAAAAAATTACAAAATTAAAAAAAAAAGTTTTTACAAAAAAAGTTAAAAAAAAAAGTATTTTACAAAATTAAAAAAAAAAGTTTTTTACATAAAAAAAAGGAAAAAAATTACGAAGGTTTAATATATTACAAAAAGTACCCATTTTTTACAAATTTTTTTAAAAATTAGAAGTTTAATTGCTATTATTACCACTATCACTTCTCAGAATTTAGCAGCCTAGACTTTTGTACACTATATATTTTTAATACTATAAAGAAAATTTCAACTGCAATTGTACCAACACTATTATTAAGTTCGCATAAACCAAATTTCATACTGTATTTAGCAAATTTCCAATTAACATCTTCCGTGTAGAGTAACCTTTTCCTCTAACATTTGAAATCGTGTATATCTGCTACTTTCATATTTATAATTAATATTTCAGAATTAAGACCATACTAACCATTTTAATATAAGACCATATTTAAGCAAGATTCCATGATAAAGCTTATTATACTGATTATTTTTATTTAGTACGCATGCGCAGTTTTGTCACATGATCACTTTAACTGATGATAATATAAAATTTTGAAAAGTGATGCAGAGGTTCTCATTTCCCAAGTCAAATTCTTGCAGATGACTGTATAATGTATAGCTCCAGTAAATTTCCTGATTTTAACCCAGTTGGGGAAACAATTTATCTGTTAACGAATAAAGTAAGTTGTACTATATCATTGTAAAACATCAATAAATGATTATTTATCTATTAAATTTTTTCTAAGTATATAATTATATTTCTTTTATTGTATAGATGTTACACCAAGATGAATCAAAACAGCAGAAACTCTCTTTACCAGAAATGGATACCCCGGATGATTCATCGTCAACACATATAGAGTTAAAGAATAATATACATGTGAGTACTTATATGTGATATATTAGAATACATATATTAAACATAATTAGAGTGAATTTACAATAAAATATTGTACCAGATGTTCTATAAAATGTGATGTTTTTTCGTCTATAGTGTTAGAAGGAATTCTAAATATATGCATTTATTTCTCTTGCAGATGTGTTTCACCTGTAACAAATACTTTTCAAGTAAATGGAATTTAAAAGAACATATACAAATCCATACTAGTGAAAAACCATATACTTGTAATCATCGTCAAAAATCATCTACAAGAAAGCGTGAATTATCTTTTACTAGAAAATACAGACCATCAGTTCATATGAAAACACATCCTGTTAAAAAATTGTTTCAGTGTGAAAAGTGTGAGAAAATATTCGTTATTCGTAATAAACTGAATAGACATATGACTGTTATGTTGAACTTGTCGAAGACAGTATCCCAAATCATATTGAAGATGGATATTCAAAAATTAACCAGTAGTTTGAAGAATTTAACAGTCAAAGATCAGATTGGATACTTCGAAAAATTGACTGTATAGAACATAAACCAACATAACATTTACCCAAACTACTCATGCAGCATTATTGATTTGACATATGATATCCAAAAAGTGAAATTTGTAAAGAAAAATCCAAAGTGTTGTAAAGAATTTTATTGATATAATTGATAAAATGTATTGAAGAGAAAATGATATAAATGTAGACAATATTCACAATGTATTGTTTAAATACCCATAATAATAAAAAATGTATCTATACACATCTGTGTTTATTTTTATAAAACATATTTCATTGTTAAAATATATTGTATGATTTTTAACATGAAATTTCTACATGACAGTAAATAACTAATTTTGCTTTACGTAAGACTTGAGATTTATCATAACTTGTTCAACGAAACAACATTTTTCCCCAATGAATATCCAGTTTACACACATACATATGAAAATCAACTTTTGATAATACTATACATCAGATTAATGAAAAATATATAAAATTCATTAAAAAAATGTTTTTACAAATAAAAAATTAAAAATTTTTTACAAATTTTAAAAAAAAGTTTCTTTACAATTAAAAAAAGTTTTTACAAATTAAAAAAAAAAGTTTTTACGTATATAAAAAATGTTTCTACAAAGTTAAAAAAAAAAGTTATAAAAAAAGTTTACAAAACTAAAAAAAAAATAAAAATTTAACAAAAAATAAATAAATATTTCAAGTTTTTCTAAAAATATTTACATATTAACAAAAATTTACTCAAAAGTCAGAACCAGACCTATGTCTAACATAGCATTTTTTCGACTTCAGTTGTTAAAATCATAGTGTTAGCGCTGTGAAAATACAAAATAATACCTTCAAATGGTAATCTATCTTGGATCCAATATATGGTATATTAAGAATCATTTGTGATTTCAACAAATTAAATATGCATGAGAAAACCATTAATGTATCAGCAACTGATGGGACTCATTTTGCTGATGTTATATCAATCTATAAATCTGGAAGTTACCGACAGTAACAGTAACCAAAGACTAACAGATAGAGATGCTTTAAGGGTGTTGACATTACAGACAGATACAAGAAACAATTTATATCAGTCTTAATCAAATAAAAAATCTTCAGAGTTTCCTTTAGATTTACCTATTGAAGTGTAGATAACTGAAAACATATCTATCGGTCCAGAAGTGACTAATATAACAGCAAAGCATACAGATAATGCGTATCGCGGACTTTTAGTTTATGTTATCACTTCAAGTGATAAATACTGTTGATTTCGGATAGATATGCATACAAGTAAATTATATGATGAGTCGAAAATGAACCGAGAATTCATATCGGAGTATAACTTAAACATGTGTACCTGCTTATGACTTGAAAAATTCACGACATTCTACAACGACCGATTTCAAATTACACAACCAATAAAATATTTACCTTCAAGGAAAGAAAATGAAACCCCATTCAACTGTTTCAGATATCCAAATTGATCACGTGATCGATGTTGAACAGCAGGATCAGGCCTAAATCTAACATCCCATTTTTTCTCGATTTCGGTTGTTTAAAGTTCTTATTTTAAAGAAATGTACAATGGTTAGGCAACCATTATACTACTCTTTAAAATAACACTTTAAACAATCGAAATCGAGAAAAAATGGGATGTTAGATTTAGGCCTGATCCTGCTGTTCAACATCGATCACGTGATCAATTTGGATATCTGAAACAGTTGAATGGGGTTTCATTTTCTTTCCTTGAAGGTAAATATTTTATTGGTTGTGTAATTTGAAATCAGTCGTTGTAGAATGTCGTGAATTTTTCAAGTCATAAGCAGGTACACATGTTTAAGTTATACTCCGATATGAATTCTCGGTTCATTTTCGACTCATCATATAATTTACTTGTATGCATATCTATCCGAAATCAACAGTATTTATCACTTGAAGTGATAACATAAACTAAAAGTCCGCGATACGCATTATCTGTATGCTTTGCTGTTATATTAGTCACTTCTGGACCGATAGATATGTTTTCAGTTATCTACACTTCAATAGGTAAATCTAAAGGAAACTCTGAAGATTTTTTATTTGATTAAGACTGATATAAATTGTTTCTTGTATCTGTCTGTAATGTCAACACCCTTAAAGCATCTCTATCTGTTAGTCTTTGGTTACTGTTACTGTCGGTAACTTCCAGATTTATAGATTGATATAACATCAGCAAAATGAGTCCCATCAGTTGCTGATACATTAATGGTTTTCTCATGCATATTTAATTTGTTGAAATCACAAATGATTCTTAATATACCATATATTGGATCCAAGATAGATTACCATTTGAAGGTATTATTTTGTATTTTCACAGCGCTAACACTATGATTTTAACAACTGAAGTCGAAAAAATGCTATGTTAGACATAGGTCTGGTTCTGACTTTTGAGTAAATTTTTGTTAATATGTAAATATTTTTAGAAAAACTTGAAATATTTATTTATTTTTTGTTAAATTTTTATTTTTTTTTTAGTTTTGTAAACTTTTTTTATAACTTTTTTTTTTAACTTTGTAGAAACATTTTTTATATACGTAAAAACTTTTTTTTTTAATTTGTAAAAACTTTTTTTAATTGTAAAGAAACTTTTTTTTTAAAATTTGTAAAAAATTTTTAATTTTTTATTTGTAAAAACATTTTTTTAATGAATTTTATATATTTTTCATTAATCTGATGTATAGTATTATCAAAAGTTGATTTTCATATGTATGTGTGTAAACTGGATATTCATTGGGGAAAAATGTTGTTTCGTTGAACAAGTTATGATAAATCTCAAGTCTTACGTAAAGCAAAATTAGTTATTTACTGTCATGTAGAAATTTCATGTTAAAAATCATACAATATATTTTAACAATGAAATATGTTTTATAAAAATAAACACAGATGTGTATAGATACATTTTTTATTATTATGGGTATTTAAACAATACATTGTGAATATTGTCTACATTTATATCATTTTCTCTTCAATACATTTTATCAATTATATCAATAAAATTCTTTACAACACTTTGGATTTTTCTTTACAAATTTCACTTTTTGGATATCATATGTCAAATCAATAATGCTGCATGAGTAGTTTGGGTAAATGTTATGTTGGTTTATGTTCTATACAGTCAATTTTTCGAAGTATCCAATCTGATCTTTGACTGTTAAATTCTTCAAACTACTGGTTAATTTTTGAATATCCATCTTCAATATGATTTGGGATACTGTCTTCGACAAGTTCAACATAACAGTCATATGTCTATTCAGTTTATTACGAATAACGAATATTTTCTCACACTTTTCACACTGAAACAATTTTTTAACAGGATGTGTTTTCATATGAACTGATGGTCTGTATTTTCTAGTAAAAGATAATTCACGCTTTCTTGTAGATGATTTTTGACGATGATTACAAGTATATGGTTTTTCACTAGTATGGATTTGTATATGTTCTTTTAAATTCCATTTACTTGAAAAGTATTTGTTACAGGTGAAACACATCTGCAAGAGAAATAAATGCATATATTTAGAATTCCTTCTAACACTATAGACGAAAAAACATCACATTTTATAGAACATCTGGTACAATATTTTATTGTAAATTCACTCTAATTATGTTTAATATATGTATTCTAATATATCACATATAAGTACTCACATGTATATTATTCTTTAACTCTATATGTGTTGACGATGAATCATCCGGGGTATCCATTTCTGGTAAAGAGAGTTTCTGCTGTTTTGATTCATCTTGGTGTAACATCTATACAATAAAAGAAATATAATTATATACTTAGAAAAAATTTAATAGATAAATAATCATTTATTGATGTTTTACAATGATATAGTACAACTTACTTTATTCGTTAACAGATAAATTGTTTCCCCAACTGGGTTAAAATCAGGAAATTTACTGGAGCTATACATTATACAGTCATCTGCAAGAATTTGACTTGGGAAATGAGAACCTCTGCATCACTTTTCAAAATTTTATATTATCATCAGTTAAAGTGATCATGTGACAAAACTGCGCATGCGTACTAAATAAAAATAATCAGTATAATAAGCTTTATCATGGAATCTTGCTTAAATATGGTCTTATATTAAAATGGTTAGTATGGTCTTAATTCTGAAATATTAATTATAAATATGAAAGTAGCAGATATACACGATTTCAAATGTTAGAGGAAAAGGTTACTCTACACGGAAGATGTTAATTGGAAATTTGCTAAATACAGTATGAAATTTGGTTTATGCGAACTTAATAATAGTGTTGGTACAATTGCAGTTGAAATTTTCTTTATAGTATTAAAAATATATAGTGTACAAAAGTCTAGGCTGCTAAATTCTGAGAAGTGATAGTGGTAATAATAGCAATTAAACTTCTAATTTTTAAAAAAATTTGTAAAAAATGGGTACTTTTTGTAATATATTAAACCTTCGTAATTTTTTTCCTTTTTTTTATGTAAAAAACTTTTTTTTTTAATTTTGTAAAATACTTTTTTTTTTAACTTTTTTTGTAAAAACTTTTTTTTTTAATTTTGTAATTTTTTTTTTTTCATTTGTAATTTTTTTTTTCATTTGTAAAATTTTTTTTTCATTTGTAAATTTTTTTTTTTCATTTGTAAATTTTTTTTTTTCATTTGTAAATTTTTTTTTCATTTGTAATTTTTTTTTTTTTCATTTGTAAATTTTTTTTTTTTCATTTGTAAATTTTTTTTTTTTAACTTCGTAAGAACTTTTAATTTTTTTTTTATTTTTTTAAGTTTTGATTAATAGATTTTGTGTTTGATATTTTTAGGTACTTACAATTTATTATTTTCATTTAACGTATATTTAATTTCTACGATGTTTTTATGGTAAAAGTTATGTGGGATAAATAGTTGATAAGTGATAGAACATAAATTTTAATTTGAGATTTGAATTTTTGAATAGGAAACACAGTTCAAATATTATTTTACAGGCGTTTATGTTCAAATATGTTTTCGTTTCTGTGATATAAAATAGCTCGAAATCATTGGATTGGTGTAAAAAATCACTAAATGCAAGCTAAAATTGGATATTTACTCGTTAAATCCATATATTTATATGTATATTTCTGAAAGGAATGGATAAAATGCTATTGCATGTTAATAAGTTATGCTAAAATAGGTATGTGATCAGTATCTAAGTTTATGTTAAAATGTCTAATATTTGGTAATATGTATCGTTTTCATAAACTAGGGTATTTGAAATAAAATGTTTAGATAAACTTAAAGGTTATATTCGTGCATATTCTGTTAAAATTGGAAAATTTAAAACAATAAGGTATTCATATTCATTTAGATAACAGTGTGTACTAAACTCATATGCGTAAGCAAGGTTCTACAAGTTCATATGGTTTCAAGTAAAAGTATAACTAAAAGTGGATATCAATACTTATAACATAAATTTTAACTTGAGTTTCAAATCTTTGAATGGAAAATACAATACAAATATTATTTACTCGCGTCTGTATTCAATTATTTTTTCGTTTCTGTAATATAAAATAGCTTGAAATCATTGAAATCATTGAAATGGTGTAAAAATTGGTAAGTGAAAGCTAAAATTGGATATATACTCGGTAAATCCATAATTTTATATGTATATTTCTGAAAGAAATGGAAGAAATGCTATGTATGCTAATAAATTATGCTAAAATAGGTATGTGATCAGTATCTAAGTTCATGTTAAAATGTTGTCTAATATTTGGTAATATGTATCGTTTTCATAAACTAGGGTATTTGAAATAAAATGTTTAGATAAAATTAAAGTTTATATTCGTGCATATTCTGTTAAAATTGGAAAATTTAAAACAATAAGGTATTCATATTCATTTAGATAACAGTGTGATGTACTAAACTCCATATGCGTAAGCAGGGTTCTACAAGTTCACATGGTTTCAAGTAAAAGTATAACTAAAAGTAAAGTTATAAGTGAATATTAATACTTAGAATATGAGTTTAAGTGAAATTTTAGGTACTGGTATTTCTGTGATAAAAATGGATTAACCATATCATAGAAAATATTCAAAGTTAATTAATATAAAATTACTAATTAATATAAAACTCGTGAAAAACACGGTATAAAATAATTGGAATTGTGTAAAATTTACTAAGTATAAGTTAAGATTATTTATTTTATCCTATAAATCCTTATTTTCAAATGTAAATTAGTGATGTAAACAGGAGTTTATATAATTACTGTTAAATATTTCACGAAAAGTAATCTAAAGGTGAATAATTTTCTCTGTATTGTAATCACCTAAGAAATAATATCATACCTGTTAGTGTACAATAATACCGAAAACTTGTGTAAAAATTCATTAAAATTCACCCTTTTTCGTTAAAAATCGGTATTTCTTTTGTTTTGTATAATTGTTAGCATCGTGTAGAAGATGGAGGAGGGTAAACTTTATTAAAATATAACTCATATCTATCTCCCAACATGGATTTTTTGTAAACATATTGATAGCGAATAATATTTATATTATAGTAAAAGTTGTGACCTAGACGGTCATTGTTAGACTCCCCTTTTCCTTAGAATGTGGGGTGGAATTATTATCCCTCCTCAGAAATGCTACATTTTAGGAAAGAAAAAAAGTTTGCGTATTAAGAATAAATAAACAACTGGTTTTTATTTAAATATGGTTCTTATTTCAAGTCTAAATGATATAAAAAGATTATATTACGTACGTCTAAACAGAATTAAATCAAGTATACACAGTAAAATTAGATAATGGTTGCTAAAACTCCTATTATTGTGCGGAAAATCAATTGATTAGGTATAAAATTCATTCAAATTTTGAATATTTTCTGTGTATTACGGTTGAAAAACTAAAAAAGTGTAATTTCCTCTTATAAGTTGATATTCTCATCTTATACTTGAAAAATTCTTAAAAAATCAGCTTTATACCTTACAATTGATATTTTTCAATTGTTTCGTCTAATTAGTAATACTCATTAAAATGTTCGTCATTTAAAATAATTATATATGTTTATTCTACGGCTTATGATTTGATATCCACATCTTATAGTTGAAAAAATTCATAGGAAATCATCATTTTCGTTAAAAGTAATATTTTCTTTTGCTTAATTATTATACTCATTAAGGTGTCTATTGTTCAGAAACTATAATATAAGTTTAAAATCCATCTTATAGTTTGATATTCTCATGTTATAGTTGAAAAATTCATAAGAAATCAGCAGTTTCGTTAAAATTGTTATTTTATTTTGCTTAATTATTATTCTCGTTAAGGTGTCCATTGTGCAAAACTAAAATGTAAGTTTAAATTTCTTCATATAAGTTGATATCGTCATCTTATAGTTGAAAAATTCTAAAGAAATCTGCTTTTTTCGTTAAGGTTGATATTTTTCCATTGTTTCGCTTAATTAGTGATACTCATTAAGGTGTTTGTCATTCAAAATTAGTATATAAAATCAATATTCATCTTATAGTATGATAATCTTGTCCATTTAACCTTTTCTTAGAGTTCTTATTTTCACTCCTCGTGTTACACTAGAAAATTAACCCTTTTTTTCACAATTTCCATTTTTCCCGCTAGGGTGCGTTGCGGGGGCGATCGGAGGGTCGGTGCCTCATCCCTCCACCTCATCCCTCCACCTCATCCCTCCACCTCATCCCTCCACCTCATCCCTCCTCCTCATCCCTCCTCACCCTCCTCCTCCTGAGCTTGAACTGTCGTTTTCCCACTACTTACACCTCTATGCATGAGTATTTTTTTCGTGTTAAGAATACTGCTCATTCCACATTTGATTCTCATACTAAAAATACTACGCTTTACATTTTTTTCCGTTCTAAAAATACCGCTCTTTCTGACCATTTTTTCTGATGATAAGAATACCACTACGTCCATAATTGTTTATTTCGTGATGATAATACTGATCATTTAAAAATAATTATTTTCAGATACCAATAAATAGAGTAGCATTTTCAATTTTTCTATAAATGTACACAGAATATGTTGTCAAAATTTGCGTTTTAAGCCAATTTTCGGGACACGACAATCTGTGAAAGGTCGTCTTTAGACCAATCGATTATTATTTAACATGTATCCCATTTATGGGCAAATTAAAAACACTTTTAGATACTTGGGCATTAAATAATATCTGAAATATATATGCATTTAGTGCAAAAAATGAAGTCGTGAATGTGTTAAAAAATTTCGAGTTGTTGATAGAGGAAAATAAACAGTTTTAGAATATCGCTAACATCCATTTTCAAATAAATCGGCAATAAAAAGAAATTCATGCCTGAACGGATTATATTGAATTTTCATGCACTTATTTCTTGTAAAAACCTGTAACAAACATCATAAAATTAATAATATACTACACCAAAAGTTAAATGATAGCTAATAGTGACATTGCAAATTGATTTATTATTTTTTATTTAGCATTTTAACCCTTTATAGTCCAATCTTTTTTTTTTCTTTTTTTTCTTGTGTGTATGTGTGTGTGTGTGGAAAAATTACTTTTAGGTTTAAAATATTAAAAGTAGCTATCCAAATCACAAACGTTAAGGCATCCCGAAAATTAACGGATACGTCATTTAATTAAATTTAACGAATATAGTAGTTACTTTTCGTTTTGTTAATATGGCAGTAGGCAAAGGAAGAATTTTTTAAGACGTTTAGAAAATGTTAAATTACAACAATATCAAATAGACTTAACAAATTTTCAGTGTTTTGAATTATTTTATGATAACTTATTGGTTTGTAAAAGTAGCATCTATTGTAAATTTAAACAATAAAACAGTTGTATGTTTAAAATAAAAGAATCATAAACGCTGCAAAGCGTTTTAAGCAAACGTTTCATTTTTGTTCCATTACTAAATGCTGAAACAGAAAGGAAGTGATAATAAAGTATGTATAGACATTTACTATCAGTACTACATGCAGATAAGAACAAAAATAATTGTTAAGGCAAAAGAAAATCATTTAAATTGAGTTACTTTTAAGTCCCGTTAGTTCCAAAAGGGTTAACAAGCGAGTCAGTACAGTAGTGATCTTTTTGTATCAGTGATGTATCGGATTTGCTAAGCCATATCCGCAAAAAATTATCCGTATCTATTTCTTTTTAAAGGAACTAAATTGAATTATTTAAATCCATTATCAATAAATGATACAATAAAAACTGAAGTTGTATTTTATTAGCCTTTTCATAATTAAACATAATAAAACATAATGAAGAATATACAGTGTGCCCGCTAAAGTCCGTTGTCACCCCAATAATTTCTGAACGGCAAGAGCTATAGTCATAAAAGTGGGGTCTAGGTATAGTAAAGTTGTCATGCGCTACACAAGGAAACCGCCTATAGCGCCACCTGGTGGCTAAATTTGGAGTTAGCGTTCTTATTTAAAAAACGGTAAGAAATACGAAACAAAAGTCAATTACAAAGTTGTTCAGCATTATCGATTTAGTAAGAGAAGACACCTTCCGTAAAGTAATGTTAAAAGTAGAAGGCGTAAAATGCATATTTATTTGGTTCGAAACTCCCAAAATTGAAACACGACATAATGTGGAAGAAAAGAGAAAAAGTCACACTCCAGAAATTCAATTGTCAGTAGATATACAGTATTCATCTTTACATAAATAAATTTTAATATCACATACCGTGAAAAAGTATTTTTTTCATTTTATATAAATGGTGGGGATACATTAAACAGCGAGAGTATGCACGCCCTTTACCAACATTGCAAGAACTTCGAAACCATATTACGGATGCTTGTGCCAGCGTGTCACCTGCCATGTTGTACAATGTGCAGCGGGAAGTGTAATCCGTGTCCAGATGTGTATTGTTGCTGAAGGACGCCATTTTGAGTATCACAGATAAATGAGCTTCATTTCCGATAAGTGCAGTTTTGTACAACGCGATTAAACACATGAGCACTTTGTGCTTTTCATTTGTATAATTTTTGTGAGCAAGATATTTTTTTGTAATATATCGATAACGCTGAACAACTTTTTAATTGACTTTTTTCCCATATCTCGTACCGTTTTTGAAATAAGAAGGCTAACTCCAATAATGAATACTGTATATCTACTGACAATTTTAACTCTGGAGTGTGACCTTTTCTCTTTTCTTCCGCATTATGTCGCGTTACAATTTTGGGAGTTTCGAACCAAATAAATATGCATTTTACGCCTTCTACTTTTAACATTACTTTACGGAAGGTGTCTTCTCTTACAAAATCGATAATGCTGAACAACTTTGTAGTTGACTTTTTTTTCGTATTTCTTACCGTTTTTTAAATAAGAACGCTAACTCCAAATTTAGCAGCCAGGTGGCGCTGTAGGCGGTTTCCTTGCGTAGCGCATGGCAACTTTACTATACCTAGACCCCACTTTTATGACTATAGCTCTTGCCGTTCAGAAATTATTAGGGTGACAACGGACTTTAGCGGGCACACTGTATATTTTTTAATCTAGTCTTTGCATTTACAAATGAAATCAAACTAACTGAATGAAGATTAGCTATAGGGTCGTCCCATGTAAAATCAACTAATGAGAAGATGCTTGATAACTCAGAAACCGAGAAAATTTTGCACAGCTATTCCTCTCAAATAATAACAAAAAGTACCAAAAACAAATTTTTATAATGACAATTTTTGAGATATTAAATTTGAAATATTTGAATATTGTACAAAATTTATCATCTCTTTACAATTTCAAATGCACCAGTCTCAAAAAATATTTGACGTAAAAAGATGGTGTTGTCAATATATTCCGTTTTTATTCAACAACTCAATTTATTCAGATTAATTCCAAAATGGTTTGCCAATGGTATCTTATATAAAAAAAATATTTTCCAATGATAAAGTTAGAAATGTTAACATGTGCTATAATGAAAATGTCATTTTGAATCATACTTCCTGAAAATTAGTAACACTTTCCTACGTAGTTGGAAAGTCATAATGAACAGATGAAAGTATTTTTCAACTAGGTAAATTATATCCAATGGTTGAGTATCATAGTTGATATTTTTTCCAAATGTTTTCGAAATTTAGCCAGTCAACATATCGTTGGAAAAGCTCAGTAGGAAGAGCGTTGACATGGCAAGCCAAAGTACACAAATTCGAGTCTTGGTCCCGACATTTTTCGCTCTGTTGGAAAAAATATCATCTATGATACTCCAACCATTGAATGTAATTTACCTAGTTGAAAATACTTTCATCTTTTCAGTATGACCTAATTACATGGTATACAGGAGTTTCCGTGTTATTCAGATTCATCATGTAAAATGCTATAGTTATAGCTTGGATGAATGAAATTAGCGCTGCTGTTCGCAACCTTGTCCAACAAATAAGAGTGAAATATGCCAGCCAGGATACCGTTGGGATAGTTCAGCAGGAAAAGCGTTGGGACGGCAAGCCAAAGTAACCAGGTTCGAGTCCTGGTCCCGGCATTTTTCGCTCTGTTGGAAAAAATTTCAACTATGATGCTCCAACCATTGAATATAATTTACCTAGTTGAAAGTACTTTCCTCTGTTCAGTATGACCTAACTACATGGTATACAGTAGTTTCCATGTTATTCAGATTCATCATGTAAAATGCTATAGTTATAGCTCTGATGAATGAAATTAGCGCTGCTGTTCGCAACCTTGTCCAACAAATAAGAGTGAAATATGCCAGCCAGGATATCGTTGGGATAGTTCAGTAGGAAAAGCGATGGCACGGCAAGCCAAAGTAACCAGGTTATAGTCCTGGTCACGGCATTTTTCGCTCTGTTGGAAAAAATCTCAACTATGATACTCCAACCATTGAATATAGTTGAAAAGTGTATAGGAATTTGGTTTGTCTGGTCGTCTAGCCGTCTACCTGTCTATACGAGCACTAACTGGCATATATACAGTCGGATTGCTATTAGAGATGAGTTCGGGCTCTCATTTTGGAGCCCGAGCCCGACGATTTTGGATTCCGAGCCCGCCCGAGCCCGAAACATTTTGTGTCATCAGAGCCCGAACCCGATACCGAAAAAAATTGCATAATATTTAAAAATTGTTTCAAAAATAATATCCCATTTAAAAAAAAAAAAAAAACTTTATACATGAAAATAACTGTTACTCACCAGCACATAATTATTTTTTTTGGAAATTTACATTTAATCTTATCAAAAGAGAAGTTTTCTAGCAAATAAAAATATACTTCCTTAAAAGGATTCTCATATTTTTCTCTCCCAACAAGCAAATATGATGGATACATTAACGAAGTGAGTTTTATGAAAAAATGCATGGGATTTAACAAAATTACTATTTCTATGCAAAAGAATCGAACAACGTTTTTCTACTTCTCATAAAAGGTGTACATCGTAAATTATAATTGATCTCTTAATTAAAACAATATTTCGTGTTCCTGAAAATCAGCTTAAATTAAAAATTTGACACCGTTATCTGAAAGATCCTATGCTTTTATAGGAAAAGTGGAAACACTGTTCGATTGTTTTCTATCGGAATAACAATACATGACAATTATATCTATTTACGAATGGAAGGGACTTCGGAAATATGCAGAGCGGAGCTATAGCACAAACAGAGTTCACTATGAAAAATAGATTCATTAACGTTATTTTCATATGAAGAGCGATTATCACTCGAACACAGTATTAGACTAAAAATTTGCAAACCTTAAGCTAATGCTGATTGGCTAAAAATAAAAGAAAATATTCATTTCGCGTTAGATCTCTGAAAAAATAAAATAAAATAAACGTTCCAATTAAAAAAACATCCCGTCACAAAAGAAAATCCAGCAACAAATTATTCGCGCCTGTTCCCACTGGTGCTATAACCCAGTCTTTGCGTCGCGTCGTCGGTGCCCCACCAGTGGCTGAGAGGTTGTGCTCTCGAAGCTGGTAGACGGGAGGTGCTGGGTTCGATCCCAATCGCGCCCGTCGGCCTAATCGTTCGGAGTTTTCGTGGTTTTCTTCGAGCCGTGGATTTATCCATGCGTAAATACGGGTTAGGTTCCCTTAGAAAGACCCCCACGAAGGGCACTCCCCCCGGGCCTATATCCCAAGTGTAGATAATTGGCCGTCAATAATCAACCCAACCCAACGCGTCGCGTCGTCGCGTCAATGCCACACATAAACCTGCAAATATCAACATTTTTTTTTTTTTTTTTTTTTTTTTTTTTAAGGTAGCATTCTAATATACTAGAAACATTTTTTCTATTCATTTTGATCAAAATAGCATTAAAATGGTTTGAAAAAGATTATGTAATATTTTCGGAGAAAAAGAAAGTTATTTTTATTTTTTCTATATAAGAATAAATAAAATTGTCAGTTTCGGAAAGAATGAGCCCGAGCCCGCCCAGACCCGAAGATTGGTATAAAAATCGAGCCCGAGCCCGTGTCGGGCCCGGGCTCGGGCTCGGGCTTTCGGGCTCGGGCTGAGCCCGTCTCATCTCTAATTGCTATGTAATTGATGTATGTTGTTGAAATTTACAATGGCGTGTTCGATATTGAAAATTAAGTATGTAGCATTCATAGCCCGTTTACAGGGACACTCAAAAGTATTCCGCTACATAACGGTGTATGGGAAAAATCGATTGCAGTGTATCTTAATCTTACACTATTTCAAACATATTTAAACTGACATACATTAAAAAGGAGATGTTTACTATTGAATAAGGGGTGCATAGCATTTTCATATGCAGAGACACACAAAAGTGTTTGGTTACAGTACTAATATCTATGGGTGATAATTCCAGGAAATGCATATTCAGTTGTGATATCCGTTTTTAAATTTAACAATTTATTTTCATATTACTTGGTGTGTATGAATTATATAGATCATATAAAGGGCTCTACAAAAGAATTCTCATACATTTCCGTTTATTGACATAAATTACTGACAAGGTTACTGTATGAGTCAACTGAACTAAATTTTAGCATTGTAAGTAGTATATATACAAATCCATAGATCATATGCGCAGATTCACAAAATAATTTGAATTTTTTTCCGACTATAAAGGGTAATTGCCGAAATTGAGTTTTGAAATGCTTTATGCGTTTTCCAAATTGTTTACTTAGATATCATCTTTCATTTTATTAAATGGTGAAGTTTTGTTACTGTATTCTCAGTGAGTTGGAAAGTATGACATAATATATGCTTGACCCTTTATTTTCCTTTCTTGTCTTTATAAATATATATCTAATACAATCAAACAAATGTTTCATAATAATGCTTTATAACGTAAATAACCAGTTTAAAAAAAAACATGAAAATCTGTTTAATGGTGTCATTTTTACGTTGTGGGCCCGAATCTTGTTTTATCTACTCTCGGAAACAAGACGCTTTCGTTAATCTGTCACATAATAAACATTATCTTAAACAATGTGCTTAAAATAAATAAAAACACAATTTCCTAGTTTAACCCTTTCTTATAAATTTTGAAAAATATCTACATCACTTAATTACTTTCTTCTTCTCAAAATTCTATATTACATGCTTTCTTTCTTTCGGCTTATGAAGGATTATTTACATAGTATTGTAGCCGCAGCCCAATAATTAAATTAATAATACCAATTAATTGAATTAATGGATACCAATTAATTAAATTAATGATAATTGCCTAAACAGAAATTGAAAATAAAATAAACAGCATCATTTGTGATTAGGATTATCTTCTGTAATTGTTTACCGTTTTTCAATACCTAATACTTCATAATACAGACAAGATGTTAAACTTTTCATATACTACATCAACACAATGAAAGATGTAACAATTATTTATTGTTGTTTTCCATTACTTCCTCTATTAAGGTGATAAGATAAGAAAGATGGTAAAAAATGGTGGTAGATAAGGTGCATAAGGTGATGAATTAAGAAAAGCAAAAACATATAGGATATTTTTTAATTCTTTCCAACATAGTTGAAAAGAGTTTATGAATTCCGATTGTCTGGTCGTCCATCTGTCCTCAGTCGAAATCGTGTAAATATACTAAGACTGCAATGTAATTAATATGTTATTGTGAGAGGATCGGAATTAAAAATGAAAAGTATAGCATTCATAGTTCGTTTACAGGGGCACGCAAAATAATTCCGGTACATTATGGTCAATGGTGAAAAATCGTTTTCAGTTTATTTTAATGATGTTACACTATTTTGAACATATTGAAACTGATATACATGACTGAGGTGCACTACAAAATGCTTACTATAGAACAGTGGTTCCCAATGTGGGGCGTACACCGCGCAGGAGGACAAATTTTATTTTAAGGAGGGCAATTCCAGATTTGTTATAAACCATTTCCCTGTCAGTTTATTTTTGTATTTTGTTGTCAAAGTAATATTGCAGACTAGAACTATAAGTAATACATGAAGAATTTAAAAAATACATATAATTATTAAATTTTCAAAAAATATCCATACAAAAGTTCAAAATATAAAAATTACTGGAATAATTGTGTACTGCAAATTTTCTGATATTCAGACATACTTTTATATATATAAAAAAAACTTTCAAAAAATTTCTGGTTATATTTGAATTTTTAACAACTTTTTTGACGAGTTCTTATTGAATGAGATCTGTATTGCTATTCGTTCAGCAAAATGTTACATGAAACTACTAAGGCCATGCCGAAAACTGCTGTTTGGAACACATTTAACCTAAAGAGTACTTTAAATATGAAAACGAGGTATTACCAACTTTATAACATAAATACATCTTCATAAAGGCATCGTAGACGCAAATCGGTAATTAGTAAATATGTTATGGCTCTGGTGTAGGTTTCAGTATATAAACATTACACAGTAAATAAATATACATTATGATATATACATTTTTAACATTTAACGTAAGTTTATTCACGTCGGACAGCTGACGATAATGTGAAGGGAAATCCTTCTAAAAGAGAAGCTTATTATTAGGGGAAAGAAAAATGCCTTTTTAAAATTGATACAGATAAAAATCCTGAAATGCTTTTGTGAACTGCGTTATTTATAGAGAGATCTTAGTATTTAAAAAATTTCCACCTTTCCTAGATCATATAACACTTTTGTTTCACACTGAGGTGAATTGTTTAAGAACATCCCAAAAGACAAGGATGTATAACTTCGTTGCATTTATAGAGTTACGTTAGAAATATATTTGTGACGAAATTTTACCTGTTTTGTAAGCTAAAAAAATTCTCAAATGACCGGTCATTTTTAATGCTCTTTTAGACTTCCTCCATTTGAAAAACGATTACTTTTTAAATTATAAGAATTATGTTTTACAGAGAGTGTGTGGGGGAGCGGGAATTTTTATTTTAGAGGTGCTTAGGTGGGGCACGTCCAAAAAAAGTTGGAAACCACTGTTAGGGAAAATGCTGTGCATAGCATTTATCATTCAATTACACCCAGAAAAAAGTTTTGTTGAATCAACAAAAATTTGGTTGACCTAACAAAACTTTTTGTTTGAATATAGGTCAATGGAAATTTTGTTAGAATCAACAAAAAAATTTTTTTTTTGCAATTCCAAAAAAAAAATTTTTTATCGTCAGCAAAAAATGTTTTGTTAATTCAAGTAAAATGGTTCAATTTTACTTGAATTTTGCCAAAACAACCAAAATGTACTCAACAAAACATGTTTTGTAGTTTTAATCAATTCCTTTTTCTGGGTGTACATGGGCACAGAAAAGAATTCGGTTAAAGTGCTGTCCTTTAGCAATAATTGCTTAAAGTGCATTTTCAATTGTGGTATGTGTTGTTATATTAAAATATTTTGCATATTACTTTCGTGTATAAACTCTGTAGATCAGGTAGATCAACTCTGTAGATCTCTGTATAAAGGACTGCACAAAAGAATTCGAGCTCATTTCCGCTTATTGGCGGAAATTGCGAAGGATGAAATTTTCCTGTGTTATGCGATTCCTAACTGAATATAATTTTTGCATACTAAGTAGTATATATACAAATCTATAGATCATATACAGGGCAACACAAAAAATTCGAATAGTTTCGGACTATATAGACGGTAATTGTGGAAATTGAGTTTTCAAATGTGTTATGCGTTTTCAAAATTGTTTACTTGGACATCATCTTTCACCATATTAAACGATGAAGTTTTGTTACAGTGTTATGAATGTGTTGAAAAGTGTTTCATAATCTACGCTTGACGCGTGATTTTTTTTTCTTGTCCAATAGTGAGAACCCTTCTTATTATTAAAATCTACTACCGCCGCTACTCGCGGAACAGGTGGAACCCTGGTTCCCCCTTCAAGACAAGACAGTTGCGATGGTTTCCCCGATCACAGAAGAGCCCCTCCCCCACCCCCTCGGAAAATTTTATCAGCTATTTTCGTTAAGTTAGGCATAGACCATCGTGTTTAATTTGGCAGGGTCGTTTAATACGTCGGACGACCGAGACGGATTCGTTCACCTGAGCAAGAGGGTCCGAGTCTTATTGAAGGACAATTGATATATTTTATTAGTTAGAATTTCAAAGGTTAAACACACTTATTTTAGAATGAATGCTACGTAGAAAATTAAATTATACTAAATAATTTTTAATCCTATTAGCACTTTGTTAACATTAAGTTTAGCATGCGATGAAATTTATAAATCAATTTAATTTTAAATATATTTTTTCTAAGATATGAATTTTAATATTGCAAATAAGTAAGTGATAATTGCCCAAAAATTCTTTGAACTTGCTCTAAGTTTATAAAAAACTTTAATGCTCATCTATAGGATGTACAATAAGATGTATAACTACAAAAATAACTAACTTTCTTCGTTTCTCAAAATCACAATTATTAGTTTCAGGATGGTGTTTAAAATCTGACGTTGTAGGCAAGTGAAAATACGCTTTGAATCGCAAAAAAATCCTCAATGTTTTTTTGTAATATCAGGTGTGGTGAAAAACATACTAAAAATTACGAAATTCTGATCACCGGAACTGTTCAATTTTCGCAATAATGTTCAAGATAGCCTTTAAATAAGTAACTTACCGTTTTCTTTCTACAAAAGACATGCTTGTGCCTATTCCTATGTTGTTAGGGTCGTGGAATATATTTATCACATTTCAGTTATTAAAATAACTAAGTTTATTTTAATAATACTGAAGAGAGGAAAGTCCCCTCAACCAGGTAAATTTTATTCAATGGTTGGAGTAACATAGTTGAGATTTATTCCAACAGAGCGAAAAATGCTGGGACAAAGACTCGAACCTGGATACTTTGGCTTTGTATGCCAACGTTCTTCCTACTGAGCTATCCCACCGATATCCTGGCTGGCAATTCACTTTTAATTTTGGACATGGCTGCGAACTGCAGCGCTAATTTCATTCATCTAAGCTATAAATATAGATTTTACATGATGAATGTGTTACAACCTGGAAACTTCCGTATACCATGTAATTAGGTCATAATGAAGAGAGGAAAGTCCCCTCAACCAGGTAAATCCTATTCAATGGTTGGAGTATCATAGTTGAGATTAATTCCAACAGAGCAAAAAATGTCGGGACCAGGACTCATAGAAGGTACGGCAAGCCAAAATACCCAGGTTCGAGTCCTGCTCCCGGCATGTTTCACTTTGTTGGAATAAATCTCAACTATGATACTCCAAACATTGCATATGATTTGCCAGGTTGTGGTTGACTTTCCTCTGTTCATTATGACTAATTACATGGTATACAGAAGTTTTCGGGTTGTATTACATTCATCATGTAAAATGCTATAGTTATAGCTCGAATGAATGAAATTAGCGCTGCAGTTCGCAGCCATGTCCAACAAATAAGAGTGAATTATGCCAGCCAGGATATCGTTGTAATAGCTCAGTAGAAAGAGCGTTGTCACGGCAAGCCAAAGTACCCAGGTTCGATTTCTGGTCTCGGCATTTTTCGCTCTGTTGGAATAAATCTCAACTAGGATACTCCAACCATTGACAATGAATAATAGTTTTTTTAAGTTTACAAAAAATTATTGTTAACGTTTTTACAAATAGTCATTGGCACATTCTTCCCAAACAGATAATATGAAATGAATTTCACAATTCTATGTTTGACACGGTCTACAAACATGTATATGGTAGTTCATATCTCGTGCAATTGCACCACTTTTTTTGGAAAGCAATCATGCAATTACAATGGGGCATATGTAGAAGACTTTCTGGTGCAACAAGTATATTAGTCATAACTGGTACATACTGATTATGTAATACCTTACATCTGTAATAGACCGCATTTACATCACTGTCCTTTCCGATTCCAACCATGATTTGATAATATACTCTAAAGATTTGGTATTTTGTTAAAGACCTCACTAGAAGGAAGGTATTTTTGGAGAGAAGAATGGCGTAATAGAAGAAAATTATTACTGAAGAATTGAGGGGGTCGAGGCACGAAAGTGCCAAGCCACATTTTTGGCGAAAGAAATCGAACACTGTAATCTGTTGCTTAATATTGTAAATTATAATATCCAACATATAATTTGTTTCTAATGACACTTGGTGAAAGCATATGTGACAGGTTTCGTTTTTGCCCCAGATTTTTATGCCCCCAATGAAGATAGCTAATTTACAAAAAACGTAATAGTAATATCATTAAAGTAATGCCATATTGTTACTCAGAATATCTCAAATGTTACTAATACTTTGGTGAAAAAACTTTAGGTTATATATCTTGATTTGGGTATTTGATCAAATTTTCAAATTGAAATATCTCAGAAGTTCAAAAATGTGGCTTGGCACTCTTTTGCTCCGACCCCCTCAAATGTTAGCGTAAGAAGTTAAAGGACAAAACCCCTCAAACAAAAGCCTGCAACTATCTGGCTACCCAACCCCTCTTTTCTTTGATGCGGGACAATAAACATATTCACACAATTATGAATCCTTTGATCACTTATAATAAATTTTTAGCATGATACCTATGCTAAATATGCGATAAGTTGAATCACATCCTGTGTAAGCTTTAATGAAACCCAATATAGGGTTGTTTTTGACAAATTTAAAGTTTGCGTTCGTTTTAATGCATAGATGCGTCCTGAATAGAAAAATTAAGAATACCAAATGAAATTAGACATTATTCCCAATTGATTGGCATCTTACTTTTCTAGTACTGCAAACGGTGCTGAAAATAATATGGGGTACTGCGTTTTTGTTTCGTTTTTTCCGAAACACTAACAAAAGTTTATCACATTTTTTGTGACTTATAATACAAAACGGTCATCATGTCAGGGTATTAAAGAAAATGGGACTGAATTACGTATATGTTAAGATGATAAAAGTGTTTTTGATATGTTAAGAATGCATTAATTAGCAACAAGTTCTATTTTTTTTATTACGAATCTTTCAGTCATAAAATGTGTAAAATTCGTCTACTTAGTTTTACAAATTTGTACCAAAAGTAGTATCGTAGCCAATGTCATAACGATGAATGTAACGATCTGCGTTTTCGCCTTTGCTTTTATCACTCATACATTTATTTCTAAATATTTAATAAGTTTAATCTCCTTATCATCAAATATGAGGAAAATGTGCTTTAAAATGAAATTTGTTTAAAAGCTGTACCTATCTTTACTGATTTTTTATAATGTTTTAAGAAATTTTCAATCATGATTTTTTTAAATCTATCTCAATAATTAACATTTGTTTGTTATAATAATGTAAAGTAACTAAGAAGAAATTAGCAGAGTTAACACAATTGCAATATTGACTGCTGGTGAGATTAATTAATTAAATTAATTAATTAAAGCTTAATAATTAATTAAAGAAAAATACAGGATTTTCATTTACATTCAAACATTCTTACGTAATTGGGTCTATTTCCCAACATTGCCATCATGTCTACAATGTTCTTTAAAGTAAATATAAATACTATTTGCTCAAATACGCCATTTGGTTATCGACAAAATTACAGAAGATAACCATAATATCACACTTTTGATCTAAATTGTAATATGGCAACGAAAAGCCAATTTTTCATTTTATGTTGAATATAAAATTAATATCAAGTTAAATTAAACTGGTTAATAGATACGTTACATCAGAATATGCTCAGAATTGCCTTCTTTAATTGACATACTTTACATATAGTATTTAATTGCATACTATTTTTATGTTTTTAATACGATCATTACAAGTGTTATATCACGAATTAATGCTCGGTGGCATTCGTGTTATTTTATCCACTGACTATACCGAGTACTATTCTTATGTGAAAAAAACCCAGTTTTTTCAATTGTGATTTTTCATTTTATTTATTTATTTATTTATTTTAATTTGGTCGTATATGTGCAATCAAATGCAATATTTTAGAAATATTGCTTCAAATTTTTAATAGTGTGGCAATAAAAAAGCGAAATATTTCTTGTCAATATTGCTGCAATATCGGCAAAATGTAAACACACCAATTTTGGAAATATATTTGACCAAGATAGCCAATACGAACATTATTAGCCAAAATTATTTTTTAATGATGTAAACGATACGCAAAAAAAAAAAAAAAAAAAAAAAAAAAAAAAAAGAGTTCTCGAAAATATTAAAATATATATGTATATATATATTTTTTTTTTACCAGCATTATAACGCTATCCTTCAAACGTACTGAACTAAAAATAATCCATTAGAAACATTGAAGCCATAAAATAAATATTATTAGAAATCATAAACATCACCAGCAAACATGCAAATATGAATTAAAAACTATCTTACCGGAAATTTTCATAAACAGATAATGTGAAGAAACCTCCAGGCGCAATTATTTTGGGAAAAAAGTTTGTAAATGTGAATCCAGCGTCAGATTGTAGAATTTCTCCATCCATTTCATTGTTACGCAAAGCATCATACGTGTTTAACTTAGTGGCCATCTTTTACAAATAAAAAAATGCACAGAACCGAATACTGAACCTTTATTATCTTGCAGGCTTTTGTGTCAATCTATTGTTATTTGTTTCAATAATATCATATGAAAATAATATATTTTTATCATTTAACATCTTGTTATTGCGTCATTCTAATGCAGGTGTTCAAGGTAATAGAAAACCTTGAGAATTCCATATCATTCATTTGTTCTTATCACAATCATTGTTTTATCACTCCCCAAGTAGAAGAACGTTGTACTACTTTATCCGTAAATCTCATCTTAGAGCGCCAAGTACCTTTAAGTTGGACCAAAACATAAAAATCTCGACAAAATCTTAATTTTTCTTTTTTGTCCTAAAAAATAGTCTATGATATTTAGAATAAAATGAAGTAAACCACATGTAAATGTGATAATAATATCAAAAGATATAATGTTGTTTTTGTTGTATTATCTGTAGTTGCGGTGCTTTTTTCCAGGATAGAAATGCTTTCTTCTCGGAAAATATTTTTTTTTTCAAAATGCAAGATATTTAAATTCCTATGTCTAAATTTCTATAACAGATAAAATTATGATACTTCATACAATTGTTTTCAGTTACATATAGATAAACTTAACGATATTTTTGCTTTGAGAAAGACATTTGAAAGTTTGATTCTCGTAGTAAAAAGTACGCTTTTATTTTTTTAAATATTATTTTTTTTAAATAAATAATTTTGTAAATATTGAAGACAAATTAATTTTTATTCATCTCTGAATTAAAAAATGAAAAAATAAAGTGCAAAATCGTTACTTTTTTTATGAGATATGTCGATTTATGGCTAAAATTAACAATTTTTAATTTTAAAAAATTAGGTATTTCTTTTTTGTATAATTTACAATTTAAAGTTATACATATATAATAGGTATTTCAAGAATAAAACAAGTAAAAAGCATAAATAAAAAATAAATTGTACCCCTGACCATCAGAAACAGGCTAAAATATTGATTTTTAACACTTTCTAACGTAGTTGAAAAGTGTTTATGACTTCGGTTTGTCTGGCCGTCTGCCGTCTGCCGCCTGTCCGTGCTCTAACTCCCGTAAATATGTTCGGATTGCCTTGAAATTTTTATATGTTATTGTCGTTATCTATAGCACGTTCCCTATTTCAACTGAAGTGTGTAGCACTTATAGTTTTTTTACAGGGACACTCAAAAGAATGTAGTTACATTACGGTCTATGGGGAAAAATCATTTGCGGTTTATTTTAATGATGTTACACAATTGCAAACACATTGTAATTGATATATATCACTAAGGTGTATTACAAGAAGTTTAATATGGAATAGGGTGTGGATAGCACTTATAGTTAATTTACAGGGACAGTCAAAAGAATTCCGTTACATTACGTCTATGGAGAAAAATCGTCTGCGGTTTATTTAAATAATGTTTCACTATTTTAAGCGCATTGAAATTTATATATATCACTAAGGTGCATTACAAGAGGCTTACTACAAAATATTGTGTGTATAGCAGTCCTCGTTCATTTACAAGGACACACAAAAGAATTCTCTACTGTATGTTAACAATAATTCCTGGAAGTGCGTTTTAAGTTACTGAACGCGATTTCAAATTTAACTCACTTTTTGTTTATTACGTTTTGTGTATAAATTCTGTAGATCATATACAGGGATGCACAAAAGTTGGCGAACACATTTCCGTTTATTGACAAACACTCCAGGAGGAGAATTTTAAACTGTGCTACGCGTTTCTCAACTGAACTAAAATTTAGCATCCTATGTAGTATATATACAAATCTATAGATCCTATACAGAGCTGAACAAAAGTATTCGGATATTTTTCCGAATATTGTATACGTTGGAAATTCCTGAAATTATGTTTTTAAATATGTTATGCGTTTTTCAAATTGTTAACTTAGATGTTATCTTTCAGCTTATTAAACGGTATGATTTGTAAAATTATTTTGGAAGCGTTGGAAAGTGTTACATAATCTATGCTTGACGCATGATTTTTCGTTCTTGTTTTATATTCACTCATGTTAAAATTTATTTAATTTGTAACACTTTAAACAAAACAGCATTCAAAATACTGTTTTAAAAAATTGTAACAAAAAATAACTTCAGATAATGCCATATACTGCATAAAAGATTTTTATTTTAAGTAATTTTAGTGAAAACTTTTAAATTGAGCCTTGCGTGGATTACATTGCGAAAATAACTAACTAGACCTTTTATGAAAATTTAGCATTTTGTATAGCGAATGAATTAAAAAAAATGAGAAGACCTCATACATTTTAATGATCAAATTGTTCTAGGGAAAAAACGTAAATAGCCATTCGACTGAAAATTTTGAAAATTCTTTCAATTTATGTAAACTAATATGCTAAGGGGATAGAATCCATTAAAGAAATTCTATCAAACTTTAAAATGGTCAATACGAACACCTAATTTGGACATTCTATTTCGATTGTACGGTAAAATTTACCTAAAGATAACACGTGCGAAATCGTTCGATGAAAAAGTTTAGAAATTATGCATATTTAAAGTTTTGAACTCCTAATGTCACATTCATTATTAATAGTTACGAAACAAACTACAATGCATATAGTTTTTCAGCATAACACAAAACCTACTTAGCAGAATGAAGCAATAATTTGGATTCGCCTATTGTAAGCTCCTAGAAATCAGCTTCTGTTAAATTTTTTATAGGTTACAATGCATATTTTTTCAGATATTAATTAAAATACAAATAAATGAAGACATTAATGTTAGAAAAAAATGTGTAATTTATAAAACATTTTACAGAAATCGTTTTATAGAAGCCTAAATATTCGAATGTAAAATTAGCTAATTCCGCCAAGTAGTTTTGAGTTATGTTTAAACAACTCAATCACATTGCAATCTGTTTTTCAACAATGCATAATGAATTTAATTTTTTTAGATGTGCATAATCACTAAACTTCTCCACCGAATGACTTCTTGTTTGATATCCTATAGTAAAATTTGCCAAAGAATCCAAATATTTTCACAAAGTTGAATGTTCATATTGAAAATTTTAAGTATTGAGACCCATTTCTAATTTTTTTTTTTTTTACATTAATTGAAAGAATAAATATTTTCCAGTCGAATGGCTATTTTCGTTTTTATTCGGGATAATTTTGTGATTAAAATGCATCGATTGTTCTGTTTTTTCTGTCGACTGTACATAAATGATCTACATTTTGATCCTGCAATTAATATCCTTAAAATATATTTGTTTATACTTTCAACAAGTTTCTGAATTTCCAGCTTTTGTGAAACATTTTTGGTTTGACAGTAGTTCTTTATCGATACTTTTATCTAATAATTAAATTAAATCTATTTCATATAGTTCAATTATTTAGATGTTATTCCGCGAGCAAATTCGTCATTTCTTCAAAAAATAAGTACATATTATTCGAAAAATATGACAAAATAATAATAATTAAATGTAAATTTTAGAAAAACGAAATTCAAAAGAATAGGGTTGTTCTATGGTTTCGCATTAAAAGTTGGTATAAGATTTTTTATGATAACCGTCTTTAAAACTTTCCGTATTTTTCTACACTTTAAGAAAACTTTGAGGAATTTCACTACACTTTTGCTCATTGCTGTTCGCCTATATTATCACACATTAAATTAGGATTAAACATATTCATAAAACACATCCCAAGCTTATAAAAATTTTAGGAGTAGAAACTATTGTGAACAAGTTTGTAAAATTAAACCCTTTCCACACCTGTGCCCCATCCACGAATTTTATTTGGTTGGTACCACTTTTTTTAAACAATTATTTTTACTTATTTAATCACAGAAATGCCCTAACTAAATAGTATTACTTCTCTTTATTACTGGTACCAAAAATGATTTCCGTAGGCACCATTTGAAAATGTTCCCGAATGAGTTCAGGTATCCGCCTACTTTTAAAACGCAAATGTCTGTCATTTTCGATTTTTGCTTGACTCTCCCGACTGTGAAAAAGAGGGTGATGTTTTTGACCATGGAAAATGTAAGATTCTTTATTCGCTGACAAAATGGGAACGGATGGGGAAATTTTAGTTACTGTAGTACCAAACTGAGTGTCACTTCACGAGTGTCATGGGCTATGAAATTATTTTTTAGTTTATGTATATGCTGTTTAAGTTTAGAGAAATAAACAGAATTTATAGCAATTTGTAAATACTGTAAATTTTGTTGTAAAAGAAGAATAACATTATACTTCCATAATGCAAAGAAAAAAAGTTATAAAGTTAGTTATAAAGTTCATGTGTTCTGAAATAAATGAATATCTTCGTAATACTTTAAAAATGGCTGCTGTATTAAAAAGTATATATTGAAATTATGAAAATTTTACAATTATTCATCATCAATCATAGTAAAATGTTAATAAATAAATAACAAACAAATGAAAAAAAATGGAAAAATTCTACATGAAATCGTACGGCTCTAAATATTGAATTAATTTGATTATATAATAGAAATGGAATCGTTATCCATTTTATTTTGTTTTGTTTTGTTTTAGTTCAATTTGAAAAAGTTGATATAATATAATGTGTCATTTTCGTGATTATGAATAAATAATGCTGCAAAAGAAAAACTTCAAAATGTAAACCAGTTTGGCTTATTATGCTACTATTATTAATTATACGATAGAGTTTCAGTAGAATTCGCGTATGTAAGAAGTACAATTTGGTAAACATTTTATATTTTGACAGAAAATGCATCAATTTATTTTATCTGGAATATACATAAAACACTGCTAAAAAGAAAAAAATGTTTTTGTATGCGTCTATTTAATTTATAGAGCCCTGACAATTGGAGAATTATATTTTAAGAGATAATCTTGCTTTATAGCAGTGCCTAGCTACTCTCTTATGAGGGCAGTCTAGTTTTTATTGTGAACGTGTTGTCCGATTTTTAACATTTGTGCGTGAAAGTATCACCTAGCTGGCGTCTCTCTTACTTTCATAAAGTGTGAATGTATTCCCCCGAATCAGATCGTCGCGGTTATTTTGTGCAATTATATGCTAATTAGGACGCTGTGGCCTACTGGCGGATATACAGGGTGTTTCACTACCAGACCGACAAACATGCAGGAGGTGTAGAGGGCACACATAGCAATGTGTGCCCTCTCCATGCACACATAGCAATGCAGGGTCGAAAATGGCGTAGTTGAGAGCTATGGTTAAAAAAAGCAGAGAAAAAGAACAGAAACAGCAACACATTAATGAGACAGAAAACATTTTCTTGAAAGGTTGTACTAGAGAAGGTGTTCAAAATGACGACCAGAAGTCGTCAGGCAGGCTTGACAGCGGCGATTGCAGTCTTGCGGTAGATGGCGCTGAAAGTAAGGTTGCGTGAACAACGATTCTGCTGGAGGTCGTCATTTCAGACCTGGTTCCCGAGGTAGTAGGAGGAACGCGTATTCAAACGATGAAATGGTCGACATGCTGATCGTGTATGGAGCGACGAACTGTAACGGACACGCCGCTTGGACTAGCGTCTAGCCCCTGCACTTTGGCCCCGATTTCAAAAAACGGATCGTTCTGCGCGCATGCGTGCTTGTCTGATACTTTAAAATTTTGTTCTAAGCCATTTCAAAATGAGTGCGTATAGCTCTGTGGTATGTCATTTCTCTTCCGTTCTGTGGTCTTGAGTTCGAATCCCAGCGGCGGGAAGTTTTATTTTTCAGTATTTATTTGATTTGAATAAAAAAAATGTAAAGTTTCCATTTTTCAACATATAAGGGATGGAAAGTTTGAAACAAAATGGAAATAAATATGAAATTTGGTTATAAATGAATTTCGTACATTCTAGAGAATACTTTACAGCGAGTTTCATGCGTCCAGGGATGTTTTTTTCGGTTAATGTACGCGAAGCGTACATACGCAAGTTATTGACCGCGGCTTGAATGAATTTCGTGCATTCTAGAGATTGCTGCAAAGCGAGTTTTGTGTGTCCAGTGATGTTTTTTTTAATGTTAAAAATTGTTTTTTGGATGTTAAAAATTCGCTTTAAAGCGCTATAAAATCGTTAAAAATCCTTAAAAATTGAAAGATCCGGAGGAAAAAAAATGTATTTTAGTAAAAGTCTGAAATTGAATTTCTTTAAGAATGTTAAAAAAAAATTAAAATAATGAAAATTGTGAAAGAAAATATTTAGTTATATTACGCTAAATGTTTTAAATCAAAATCCTTTTACGAATTTAAAGAAACTGATCAACTTGCACTCATAGGAATCAGAATTGTTAATAAAACAAACAGTATCAATCTCGAGTCGACCTTTCCACTCATTTCTCTCGCAACAGATCACGACGCGATAGCGTGTAGAGCGATCCGTTTTTTGAAATCGGGGCCAAAGTGCAGGGGCTAGACGCTAGTGCCGCTCGGTGGTTGTACCAGGAACGGTACCGCACATGCGTGCTCCACATCAAACGACCTTCGCAAGTATGAACAGAAGGTTACGTAAGACTGGTTGTTTAACGAGAGCTACAATGAATCGAGAGCGAACGACGAGGACACCTGGCAATGAGGAGGACCTTACTTCTAGCAGAAGACAATCCAAGTACGAGTACTCGAGCGATAGGCTAACAAGTGGGTTTTTCTCACTCGACTGTCTGGAGGATTCTCTCAGCAAACCAAATAAGGGCATATTATCTTCAACGCGTCCAATCATTATAGCCTGAGGATTATCCACTCCGGAGGGCGTTTGTTACATGGTTTCTACAACAGAGTACTGCAAACAGCGCATTTGCTGCGTTCACGGATGAAGGATACTTCACGCGTGAGGGAACCTTCAATCAACATAACGCCCATGTATGGGTTATGGAGAACCCCCATGGTACACGACCGCGTGCAGCTCAGCGGCGTTTCTCGCTCAATGTTTGGGCCGGCATTCTTGGAGACTACCTCATTGGACCATACCTTCTGCCCAATCGTTTGGATGGTAGAGCATACCTAATCTTCCTGCATAAAGTCCTGCCCGAACTGCTTGACGCAGCACATGTTCCTCCATCGTTTCACTGCTCCATGTGGTACCAGACTGGACTCCTGCACATTGCACGAATGACGTCTACTGACACCTCGACGTAACCTTTGGACAGCCGTGGATAGGTCGTGGTGGCTCGGTTCATTGGCGTGCCAGCTCACTGGACCTATCATGCATGGACTTCTCCTTCTGGGGTCAGATGAAGAGTTTTGTGTACGAGCCCCCGTTCCTTTAGTTGAAGACCTCACCGCTCAAATATCTGTGGCTGCCGGGAGGATACGTGACACGCCAGGAATCTTCCAGAACGTAAGGGAATCCATGCGGCGCCGCTGTCATGCCTACCTGACAACTTCTGGTCGTAATTTCGAACACCTTCTGTAGTACAACCATTAATAAAATGTTTTCTGTCTCATTAATATGTTGTTGTTTCTGTTCTTTTTCTCTGCTTCTTTGAACCATAGCACGCAACTACGGCATTTTCGACCCTGCATTGCTATGTGATTCCGAGTCGTCTCTGTAACCCCTACACCTCCTGCAAGTTTGTCGGTCTGCTAGTTAAACACCCTGTATATACGCTGTTTGTAGTTGGAACGAGTGGATTATCAAGCTCTGCCTTCCAAAGAAATCTAGAATAAAACTTCTTCACTTTAGGGTTTCGGAGTTTTCATTGCTGTCACGTGCTGTGAGATACTGACGTTCCGTATTATTTGAGGAGTTTTTCTTTCGGTAATAAGTTCAATTAAGTACTTCAAATGAAGTAAATTTTGGAGTCCACGGGATTCCAGCCAGTTCCTGATATTTGATTATATTTTTAAGGGCTATTGTTGATTGTGTTTACTAAGTAAACTTTGACGTAGCAGTTTTCTTAAGGATCAACCAAACCAGATACATTTCATAAGAATGTCCACAACTGATACCCGGATATGTCACCATAGTCAGTAGTGTACAGCTTAAGTGGACAGCTCAATACTTTTTTGTTCATATGATTCTATCTAATGCTACCTTTTAAATTTATCTAATCTTTTATTAATACTACCTTTTAAAACTATCCAACATAGCTGAAATGTGTTTATGATTCCGGTTTGTCTGTCAGTCTGGCCGACTTTGGTCTTGTTTCCCGTTTGTCCGCTTTTTAACTTTCATAAATATGCTTTGATGTAGTGTGCTATGGAACATGGAGTGTGTAGCATTTATTATTCGTTTACAGGGACACGCAAAATAATTCTGTTACATTATTTTCTTGAGAAAACACTGTTTGCAATGTATTTTAAAGATTTTATGATACTTCAAACATAAAGAAATTGATATGAATTACTGGGGTTCACTACGATATACTTGTTATAGAATATGGGATGCAGAAGGAACCCCCCCCCCTTCCCAAATGCTTTCGAAAGTGTAGAAAAGGGCTTAGACCACATTCACTTTCATAAGTCTTTAATATGGCGATTGGCATAATTAGAATCCCAAAGAGAGCCCATAATGTTGGAGGCTCTACCTAATTGTTAAAACAAAATCGATATAATAAGGCCTTAAAGTAAACCATTTTGCTTTTTGTTTGAATCTTTCTGCAAGAATTTCAAAGTGGCCAATACTGCGATAGAAATGCACCCACTACTCGATTTTGTGTGCCCACTACTAGCGCATTTTAATCTCTCAAATTTTGTGAGGAAAATGTTAAAAATAGCAAAGTTTTACAGTGCAGACAAGGTTAAATGAGATATCAATCACTCGCTGTTGTCGCAGTCACAAAAACTTAAACCATTTTCCACTAAAAATAGTTGGAATATGTCCTTAAATTGTCCACTACTGGTACAGTTACCTTATACAAACATACATTTTAAGGAAACTATAGCAAAAAACATTCATAGATGTAAAAAAAATAGAATGTTGTGTCTCGGATAACCTTAAACATAAAGTGGGCGCGTGGACGCAAATTTTACGACAAATACGCGTGTGTAACAGCGTAACTAAATGAAACACTTGTGTCGTAAAAAGTACGACGGGTACCCGCTCATGGGAAAAATTATATCGCTGAAAAATTAAACATCAACCATAAAACTGACATTATTATTTTTTGTAGTTTTGCTATCTCCAAATTTCTAATTACTTTCTGGAAATGACCATGTCGTATAAGGATTGGTAACAGTAAAGCGTTATTTCTTCTTGTTAATAAATTTGCTAATTTTTGAACTCCTAAAATTATTTTAGCCATCTTAAACCCCATAATAAACCCCACTAGTGATGCTAGTAATTTCTTACAAAATTGGAACATGAACTTTTTTTTATTTAAGGTATCAATGGAATATTAACACTGGCACAGAACGGAGTCTTCTTCTTTGTGTTCAGCCTTAAAAATCTCTTACAGAAATAAACGATATTTGTTTTTTCTTACTCGACTGCATTTTGAGACTATGGATCAATTATCTCTTGTTGATCATTTCAGCTAGTTTGAAAATAAAAATCCTGTAAAGTTATGCTATTCTTTGCAATCTCTTGACTGTTTCCGCACAATTTTCAAAGCAGCAAATCATATATAATTTTCAATATATAGATCATAGCTGCCAAACCTTCCGATTTTTTTAGTACAACTGTTTCGGAATAGTAATCTGAGTCATATATAATCACAAAATTTTCACCTTAAATAAAGTTAATATTTCTATTCGTAAATAGTGGTACTCAAAAATTTGGAAAATTTGGCAGCTATGATAGATACACATATTTGAACTTAATTCTCATTCCCAACTATGTGACCAAACAACTAGCACCTGATTACCACCTAGGCAAACTATCACCCCTTTTCTCATAAATTTTCTTATGTCTTATTATCATAGAATTTTACGATTAAATAACGGAAAAAGTACTTTTTTAAATAAATTGGTGAAAATTTTTCTACGCATTACTATAGGTCCTGCAAACAACGGTTATTTATTTTGGGGATTTATTTCTGTTGTAAACACATGGAATTTTTTTCCAAAAATAACAATAAAAACAATCATCCAGATGTGCTTTATAACAGCCTCTTGAACATCCAGATATAAATTTATAAAAATGAAGCACAGTTGTACTTCCGTTTTTGATTGCCACTATTTCCGAATACTATCTTCGTCTCATTTAATCACAAATTTATATCAATAAGAAAGGGAATACTTCTATTCGGAAGTAGTGGTACACAGATAATTGGAAGGTTTAGCAGCTATGATAGATATACAAGCTTGAAATGAATTCTCATATCCCAAATATGTCTCCAAATAGCAATTGATTTGTTTTGATGTTTAATTTCTGTTTTAAATGCAGGAAATATCTTTGCAAAAATAACAAAAACAAATCTAGGTATGCTTTATAACAGCCTTCTTGAACATCCAGATAATGTTTCATAAAGCATTACATGATGTTTGATAACTTGTATTGTTTTTGTTTTTGTTTTTTGTCATCGAACGTTTTCATACAGTGGTGGACATAATTATAAGACACCTACCTAATTTGACATACAGTGAAAGAAAAGATTCAGAGCTTAAAAATGCTTTATCAAATACGACAAAAACATAAATTTATTCAGTTATCACACGTAATTGTTTTACAGAAATGATATTTTTATAGAGTTTAATAAAAAAAAATAAAAATAACATGGACAAAATTATAAGACACCTTAACATTTTAATTAAAACACCTGCTTTTTTTTCGAAATATGCAAATTTTCTGCACGCTGTTATGACGTCAGCAGTTAACTAAAGCAGACGATAACCAACTTCACGCATTTACAAACATGCCACGAGGTACAAAATGCCCCAGCACATTTTATAGCATTCTTTAGGTCTTCGAAACATGTAAACTGCCTCCCATTTCGGTAAACCTCACGAGCTGAGATCTCCCGCAAGTTTTCGATGGGATCTAAATCTGGCGAGCGAGAAGGCCAAGGAAGAACGTTGATACTTTGCTTTAAAAGCACTTTTTTGTTACGCGCGATGTACTAATCGACGCGTTATCGTACTGGAAAGAGTAGTTTTCGCCACAAAGAAGTTCACCGTATATGGCTAGTTGATCTTTAAGAAGATTCTTATACTTTTCGGAATTCATTCTTGAATGCACAAAAACGATATCAGTTTTCCCTTGAGCCTCCACCCATTTGGCGGCTCTTTTGTACATCAGGAGACTTCCGTAAATTATACCAATAATAGTGAAACTCGTTAGGATCATCCAGGTTAAACTTTTTTCATCAGAAAATAACACAGAGTACCATTTAGAGGTCCAGGCCATAGTTTGTTTACTGAAGTTTAAAAGGTCCATTTTGTGCCGTCTTAGAAGCGGTGGTTTTTTCTTCAATTTTTAAAATTTCACATAGGAAGCATTATGCAACACCCTGCGAATGGTTCTGTTTGAACAATTCAGTTTCAAAACACTTTTAACGCCTGCAGTGGTCATCTTATTCTGTGTAGCGAGCGAAAGCACATGGCGTCTGTCTCTCGAGGACAAGCAAGGGACACGTCCAGATCTTTTAATCACCGATCCATTACTTCCTCCTTCAAAACATTTGAAATTGCACATCTAGAGCGTTTAATAACTTTTGAAATATTATTAACTGAAGCACCAGTTCCATTTAATCTCCAAATTTCGCGAATTTCACTTTCTTTTTATTCTGTACCTCGTGGCATGTTTGTAAATGCGTGAAGTCGGTTATCGTCTGCTTTAGTTAACTGCTGACGTCGTAACAGCGTGCAGAAAATTTGCATATTTCGAAAAAAAAGCAGGTGTTTTAATTAAAATGTTAGGGTGTCTTATAATTTTGTCCATGGTATTTTTAAGTTTTGTTTATTAAGCTGTATAAAAATATCATTTCTGTAAAACAATTACGTGTGATAACAGAATAAATTTATGTTTTTGTCGTATTTGATAAAGCGTTTTTAATCTCTGAATCTTTTCTTTCACTGTATGTCAAATTAGGTAGGTGTCTTATAATTATGTCCACCACTGTACTATATTTTGCAAAATGTTCGTTATAAAAAGTGGTATTGTTTCCATTGTGTATTTGTGTTCTTAGAAATCCGTACACGTGTGTAAAATTATAACTATTGTATTTCCGTATTCTTATTCTTAGTTCTTGTGAAAAATTATAGTTTCTTGTTAATTGCATTAAAACTTTCTATTCTGAATCATGTGTTCGTCTTTGTTCAATATTTAAAAATAAGTATAAATAATTATTCTATTGTTAATTAAAATGTATATCACATATTAGGTTAAACACATTTTTTTTAATTAGATCAGTGTAAAATTAATATTACTGAAGCATATGAAATTTATAATTTTATTCGTAGTTTCAAAATAATTACCAAAAACTGCATCAAAACATTTTACAAGCAAATGTTATAAAGTGTTTATTTAAACAAATGAATCATTTTGTGCAGAAAAAAATTCTGCATACAAAACCTTTTTATGGATTTTATTCAATAAGGAAAATATTTGATTCATTCATGCAAAAATAATTATAAAATTGCATTGATTACAAATTTTATTTTATTAACAGAAACATTTATTTAAAAATAATAACTGAAATAGGTTAGAAATTATATAGGGTGTCCCAACAAACCTTGTCACATTTAAAAGATTCATAAAAATAAATATACATAATATAGGTACTTCAAACTAACAGAAATGTTAACTGATAGATTGAATTATTTTTGCTAAAGTTATATTGTTTCAGCATCCACACTTCTCTCTATATGAAAACATCTATCCAATATTTAATTTTATGCCACGGATGTTTCAAAATGGTTTTCATATCACACGCAATTGCAGCATGTATGCGTGTTTTTAACTTTTAACCATTTTTCATCTTTAATTAATAAACAGTCTTTGACAAATTCACAAAATAATATCAAGATATTTGATTTCCGGAGACATCGCAGACATGGAATTTAAAGGTTTCGTTTAATCTACCTATGGCTAGATTAAAGAATGGGCACATAGGCACTGGCACAGGCCTCTAAATCTGTAAATGGAGTTTTTAAAACTTCAGTGGAGTTTTATTATTTGCAAATTTTAATGTCTTACTATAGCAAAATGTGAATACTAGATGTAAATCTGTTTTACTTCTTCAAAAATGCAGTCTTTTTTTTTTTTTTTTTTTTTTGTAAACCATTAAGCCAATTTATATTTAATCATACTGTGCAATCTTAAAATTTTAAAAAGCTCACTAATTATGAGCCTAAAAAGTGTTTACTCAGGTTTCAGTATTTTTATTAATGTATTCTGTCACTGCATACTTGTACTATTATACATATATCTGATATTCTGTAATCTAAAACAATCTTTTATGGCGTTTAAAATGTTCAATTATGATTACTTTTAAAAGGTACATTAGTGATACATACATGGAAACATTTCACCTTACTACATCATATGCACAAAGTGGCACGTGTAAAGTCTCTGTGCATGGCAAGCCAAAAAATATAGCCGGGCCCGGAATCTACCTATTTGGAAATTCCCGATTTAAAGAGTTTGATACAATAGCGCACCAATGTAGCGATGCTCATTCTGGGTGCAACATAGATTTTGGATGCAAATTGAAATTTGGAAAGTTATATGGCATGAAATTAAATATTGGTTATATGTTCTTTGTTAAACTAAATGTGTACATATTGAAATTTATTGATTTTACAAAAACAAAATCTTTTATAGATCAGTTTACAAATTTGGGAGTTTTAAATTCCGATGTTATACATTTATTTTTATAATAATTTTTAAAACGTGCCAAGGTTTTTTAGAGACTCTGCATATTTAACTTCTTATAAAAAATCAGAATAAATATGAAAAGAAAGATATAAAGGGAAAAAAAGGATTACGAATGTTATATTAATAGGGTTGGTGGACTCTTCTTAATATTTAACACGAGTATTTTTTTTTCCTCTATTTTTTGTTTCTGTATTTACTAGAGAATTTATGAAACATACATAATTAATAAATTCCAATAATAGTTTTAAAACTTCTGCGTGAAAACTTCCGCGTTTAACTTCTTTTAGGTGGTATTCCTTATTTTTTAGAAACTAGCTTGATTTTAGAGTTTTGACATATTTTCAAGCTAATTCTCACATAACGTATTGAATAGATTTTATATGCTTCTTTTACCATAAGTAGATGGCGCAAACATTATTTTTAGAGAGTAAATTATTTTTAGCTTATATTCAAGCTCTATTTGATTTTAAAATGTCTTGGAAAACATGTCACACTGTTATGCAAAGTTATTACATTAACTTCATTATTAATAAAATAGTTAAGACATTATTTTCTTATATAATACCTTATAGAAATATTATATCATTTGAAATATTCACTATTGTGTAGCGTGGCCGAACTTGGAAATTTTGCCTCAGCGGCATGGGTGGGGGGTGCAAGCGAAAAAAGAAAACACGATGCATTTTTCAAACTAAAACTAATATCAAGGCTGCTAATATCAAAACTAATATCAAAGGATCACAACAGTGCTGTAGTGGTAAAAAAGCCAGAGAGTATACGCTACAGACTAAGATATACACTAGAGGATACACGCTATAGATTTACTTGAGAAATAGAGAGTATACTCAGATTTATAAAAAAAAATCCTGAGATATACTTCGTGTATCAAAGTATAATCTCCAGTCTCCACTATAGCCTTCCTCATAGACATCAATCTCATTGTGCCTCATGAAAGCCTAGGCTGTTTCAAGACATTGAGACGAAATAAACGAAATCTGCAATTCTCGTTCATTATTAAAATAAAAGATTGTTGAAGTAAAAGTGATTGTAAAATAAAAGAGCAAAATCTGGAAACTTCATTGTGTGTAATTTAAATAAAATATACATATATTACATTTTTAATTCTTAAAAATTCCCTCTTTAATTTCACGTTTTTTTTTTTTTTTTTTTTTTTTTATGACTTGCATTTAAGTACACAAAAATAGTATATTATTATTTGGGAGGTCCTCGGTTCCAACATTCAAACTTTAGGATGAGATATATGTATTACAAAATATTTTCACTCTATCCAAGTAATAGAAACTCAAAATGGTATGTTCGAGGTAAAAGGATAACTCCTGTTGTGGTAGGAATGTTCTCTTATAAGATATTGCAAGATAGTTTCTGAAACACAGGCACTGCAGGTAACATTTCGGGAGGTGGCTCTTTATAAAGTCCATGAAGGTAAAGTCGTATAACGAACATCCAGTCATAATCTTTCTCAATCCTGTTGGAAGTAAAACTTGCTTCTGATCCTTGTTTCTTTTTACGACCGGACATTATCCGATAAGTGGTCGTTTCTGCACTTAGAACTCGAGCTCCTTAATAAAAATAAATAAAAAGGGTGTTTATATTGCTTAGTCAGATTAATTTAAATAAATGTTTCCATAAAAAACAATTTAGGTTTATAAAGTTATAAAATTAAGAAAATGCAAAAACAATTATTTTAGTAGGATCTTATAAAGCACAAATTGTTTTTTTATCAACAGTGTCATAAAGAATCTTGCCCTCTATCCATAAAATTTTCGAAAACAAACTGTAAAGGATAATTGAGATTTGTTACTTATTTTCAAAAGACAATAAAATTCGCTATCTCTCAAAATACAGCTGAGCTCGTTTAATATGACATCAGTTAAATCACCGTTGGTCGCGTTGTGAACATTTATCTCACGCTAGGTTTAAAACGCGTGTATTTAACTTTGAAATGACTTTGAAATTCCTTAAATTTGAATTATTTTTTTCTTTAAATATACATTATATTTTATTTCGCCTAAAGAAAGATTTTACAGAAGGATATAGTAGCATCAGTACCTGTTGATGCCTCAGACCAGGAGCTGAAAATATTTTTAAAGCTTTTGTACATCTTGACTAATCTTTAGTGTGTTTCAAGCTGTTGTTTAAAACTTTTAGGCATATGCGCTATTTTTTGTATGTTTTAAAGACAATATAATATCTGAATAAAATGGGTATTACAAGAAATTATTGTGATTGATGTAAATGATATTATGAAAGATTAAATATAAAAACACGATTTTTTACCTATTTTCATTACGAGCACTGTTTATGAAATCGGAGAGGATGAAATGGTCGTTCAAAAAGATGCAACAAATGACGGGTTAAAGGAATATCTTGCTTAATATGATACATCCTGAATATCATAAACTACACTATTTAGCTTGAACGTAAAAACCACTGGTTGAAGGACTATATAGGGTTGTCGTAAACTAAAAACACTTTTACCGGTATACGAAACCCTAATGTCAGAAGCGTTCAAAGAATTGGAATGAAATTGAACAGAAAGACACTTCAAAGTATGCAGTCGAGAACGTGGTGAGGAACAGTAAACCTTACACTTTTGTGGTTACAGTGACAAACATTTCATATAACAACACGCACCATTTTCGTTCCACAATGTGATCTAAGCAATGAAAATTCATAAATTGCGTACGAACGGCACCTGTAACTATAAATTCCCGATTTTAGCACAAGCAAAAATAAGAGGGTACATATGCTGCAAAAATACTTTGGTGGCAATGACATCTACGACCATTTTTCATTTATTTGTCTGATATGCTCATCTGAACATACAGATTTCAGTCTCTGGAGATAGTTAAAGCAAAATTATGCACATCAATTCCGCTCAGTTCTAGTCGCAAAAAAAATTAATATGAAATTCTGTCTATTCTTTATGCCAGGACACACGCTTCATTGATGTACTTGCAGTCATCGTTCCGTGAAGATAGTCATTTGCAAATTTTGCAATCCGAGCAAAATATTTTGTTTTCCTGTCATGCGTTATTCACTAAGGTAAAGCCAGGAGAGATGGCGCGGTCGGGGAGATTGCGCACATAGAGTTTCGGGGGGAAGGAGTAGAGTGAGCACGCAGCGACTCCAGGTAGTTGTACAACAGCAGTATTGGAGTGTGTACTTGAAAGTGCACGTTGATTGTTTTGTTTTCCCAAAGTAAGTGCTTGAATTTTCTAGCTATTCATCAGAATTTCTATACTATGTCAATAGTACAAAATATTTTAAACTTAAACGATTTCTCATAAGCTACTAATCTAGACTAAGAATGTGAACATCAACGGTTCGTTTTAGTAGCGGCCATGTTTAAATAAAAGGCCGCGCAATCTCTCCTGCCGAAATTGGAAAGTTTGCGCATCTGCTACATTTGAGAGATGGCGCATTGTTCCCATTAGTTTCCATACTAGGAGAGATTACGAAGCTTATTGGTAAATTTGCATTAAAAAATTAAAAATGAAAATGGACTAATTTTAAGTTAAACGTGTTATCAAGTAACTTAATATTATTTTGTAATCTTATCTGGACTTGTTTTTTCTGATTCTTTATTTTTTTTCCTTTAATTAATTTTTTTAATCGTTTTTAAAATTATTTCCTTTTTCTGATTCTTTAATCATTAGATTGAAATAGTCACTCCTAATACAATAATATTTGTTCACAAAAACGTTACAACAATGTCATTTAAGTGTAATTATTATTGTTAACAATTTAATTGTAGTTATTATTAGTAACAATCTCTCCTACCCATGTGCGCAATCACACCAACCCTGTAAGGACAGATTGCCCAAAATAACTTTCTTGGTTTTATTACAACTGTTCTATTAAATTGCAATATAACAACAAAATAGCAATGGAAATGCATAAAAAACAAATGAAGTAAAAATTATTCATGGATAGTTTAGCAAAAAATTAATATTTAGATTTTTTATTGTTATTCTTTTGAATTGTGCGTAGACTCTCCTAGCTTTACCTTACTCTTCCTTTAGTTTTTTAAAACTTTTAATTCGGAAAGCGCAGTCTCTTATACAACACTGTGAAAGTTTTTTAATAAAGAAAATACCATATTCTCGTATACTAGAAATATCTGGAATCTAGAAATATCTAGAAATTTATATTATTATTTTATCACATTTTCTTTCTGATTTTGTTGTAAATTACATGTTCAAAGTACACATCTGTACAATTTTAAATAGTAATAATATTTAAATAATAAAGTTTTAAAAGAAAGATTTAAATGCGGTCTCTGAGATCACACGTCCTTTCTTATGTGTTTAATTTGATCTTCCCCACCTGTTTATATTCTCCTTTTTTGATGATAAATATAACGCTTCGACACCAATTATTGTTTTTAATTTCCAAGAGCAGAAATTCTTTGCGAAAATCATCTTTCATGCGGAACAGAACAAAATTGAGTCTGATTATAGGCTGATTTTCCAAATGAATATTCGAAATGGCAACTGCTCTGCTATGAATTTCTGTATTTTAGAAGCATTATTGAACATCATATTAGCTTTATATATTATACAGGAATAAATAAATAAATAAATATGCATGCAAAGTTTTGCTCAGTACAAAATCGTAAAAAGTTTCCATGCATGAGAAGGTAAATCTATGATAGTCTTGTCGTTGTTCGGTCCTCTCTGCTCACCCAGAATTGTAAAAATCAGGGAGAAAAGTCTGTATTTATACTCCTTAGCTGTATGTACCATTTATATGCAATCCTACAGTGTGAAACAGTCTGTCAATTTTTAAACAACTTCAAAAGCAACAGCTTCTGTTTTGGCCTTTATGTGCATACACTGGTGTCCAGAAATTAAGGGTCAGTGACCAATTTCAGACGTTTCGTCGAATATCTACTGAAACTCGTGAGGAAATGCCCAAAATGTCCTTGAAGTTTGGGAATGTAAAGAACATGTTTGACTTCATGCTTTTCGGGGAAGATTTTGTCATGAGGACAATTAGGGGGGAGGCAATAATAATTTTAATCCCATATAATCCTATGGGATTTCCTCCTCAATTTATTAATTATTGCTGTAGCTTTTTGAGTTTTCATGATATTTCACTGGTCTTTTTATATGAGTTGCCCTATAGTATTCACTATCAAATCATGACAAAAAATTGTAGCTCGCGCATGTGCAGTTAAAATTTATTTCATACAAATACCCATATATCATCAAATATTCAATATATTAATATTTTAAGTACAGTATACTATTTCTACAATTTTTTGTCAAGTTTTTGGAAAGCGGTGTTAAATTCGGCTGAAAACTCTGCATGCTATAAAAAAAATTTTGAATTTTTAACAGAAACGATAACATCTTCACGAATACACGTGCTATACTTACACAAAAGCACACAAATGTTGAGCAGGGCCTACATAGTCATTTATTACAGTGACAGACCATTTTTAGCATTTTCTGTTACTTGGGTGATCGAAAATATTTTTTTATTATTAAAATTATTATTGCCCCCTCCCCTAATTATCCTCGCGACGAAATCTTTACTGAAAAGCATGAAGTCAAACATGTTCTTTACATCCTCAAAGTTCAAGGGCATTTCGGGCATTTCCTCACGAGTTTCAGTAGATATTCGACGAAACGTCTGAAATTGGTCACTGCCCCTTAATTTCTGGACGTCAGTATATATAAGTCCTTAATTTTATCAACAACCAACAGACGGATTTGGGTGTTACTTTATTCAATGCAAGTCTAGTACAACAGCGAATGTGTTTAGCTAAAAAAATGGTTGTATCGTGTCCAGTTTTTTTTACAGGGAGATGTCAAATATTTTAATATAAAATTGTCTACTGCCTATCTAATGCGTGAGATGCTGGCAACTAGAGTATCTTTATAAATAAGAAAGTATCAAGATACAATAAATAACACTTGATTGGCCGAGAGAATTTTGCACAACATCTTAGTGAGTTTTCCATTGTCATCAAACTAATGTTTGTTGACTTGCCTCTCGAGTCTAATCAAACTTGTCCAAGCGACTATTCACATGTTCTTAAATATATACTTTCATAGTTTGGGCCAAAACAATTAATCTATTCATTCGCCATTCGCTACTCTCTTTTTTATAAAATCCCTCTACTGACACCAAATTGATGATGGGTAGCAATAAAAGGTTGTCACCAAAAACACTCTGTTGTGCCAAACCATTCTCGCTAAAATATCGTAACTGAAGCTCAATAAATAAAACAAAGATGGCAATGGATGAGTGTTTTTGTATATTTACAATAAAGTTGTGGTTTAGAAACATTCATTTTACGTCGCTTCGATTTTTTTTTTCAAGATTACTCGCTCATAACTTAAAAACTACGCATGACTAAAAAACCATACGAATTTAAAGGAGAAAAAAACATACCTGTTGCTTTTACCCACGCTGAAATTCTTTCTCGGGTGACAGCAAGGTTTTCATACTCAGGGAAATTAGTTAATTGCACAGGTTCAAAAGTCCTGCAAGTGAGCTGTCTAATTGGTGAGAGTTTTTCACTGATATAGCGATTTGATAATGACTTCGTATAGGCGACTCGTAATACTCGGATATAATATGTAGTACTGGAATTACTCTCGGTATAATCCATTCTTTGACTATCGACTTTGTCTGAAATGTAAAAAAAACATAAACAAGACAGAAAACTCATGCATCAGGCATACATTATGAAACATTTTCCAACACTTTCAGAATATATTTTTAAAATTTCACTTCTATACTAATATTATAAAATAGTAAAGATTGTTTGTTTGTAGGGGGTAATCTCTGGAACTACTGAAGTGATTTCAAAAGTGATGGTGGCAAATTGATGGTGATAATCCCTGCTCCAACATAGGCTATAATTTATGTCGGTGCCATTAACCACAGGGGGTGCAGGTGCGAAAAACGTTCTAAAATTTCGATTTTTTTTATACTGAAGGTGTTAGAAACATGAAATTTAGCATGGTAGTTACTTATAAGATGTAAAGGCTCTCTAAGAACAAATTCTAAAAAAAATCGAAATTTAAAAGGGTGAGATGAGCGAAAAGCGTTCTAAAAACATTCTAAATTACAATTTCTATGGAATCTCTGGAACTACAGAACCGTTTTCAAAAGTGATGGCGGCAAATTGATGGTAACAGTCCCTGCTGTAACATAGGCTATATTTTATGTCGGTGCCACTAACACTGGGGGGGGGGGGGGTGCAAGAGCAATAAACGTTCTAAAATTTCGATTTTTTTTATATTGATGGAGCTAGATACTTGAAATTTGGCATGGTAGTTATTTATAAGATGTAAATGCTCTCTAAGAACAAATTCGAAAAAAATTCGAAATTTAGAAGGGTGAGATGAGCGAAAAGCGTTCAAAAACCATTCTAAATTACAATTTGAATGGAATGTCTGGAACTACAGAACCGTTTTCAAAAGTGATGGTGGCAAATTGATGGTGACAGTCCCTGCTCCAACATAGGTTATATTTTATGTAGGTACCACTACCACAAGGGGGTGCGAAAGCAAAAAACGTTCTAAAATTTCGATGTTTTCTATATTGAAGGAGCAAGAAACTTGAAATTTGGCATGGTAGTTACTTATAAAATGTAATTGCTCTCTAAAAACAAATTCTAAAAAAATTCGAAATTTAGAAGGGTGAGATGAGCGAAAAGAGTACTAAAAACATTCTAAATTACAATTTCTATGAAATCTCTGGAACTACAGAACCGTTTTCAAAAGTGATGGCGGCAAATTGATGGTGACAGCCCCTGCTCCAACATAGGTTATATTTTATGTCGGTGCCACTACCCCCGGAGAGGTACAGGAGTGAAAAACGTTCTAAAATTTCGATTTTTTTATACTTAAGGAACTAGAAACTTGAAATTTGGCATGGTAGTTATTTATAAAATGTAAATGTTCTCTAAGAACAAATTCTAAAAAAGTCTGAAATTTAACAGGGTGAGATGAGCGAGAAGCGGTTTAAAACCATTCTAAATTACAATTTCTATGGAATCTCTGGAACTACAGAACCATTTTCAAAAGTGATGGTAACTGTCCCTGCTGTCACATAGGCTATATTTTATATCGATGACACTACCACACTGGGGGGGGGGGTGTAAAAGAGCGAATTTTTTTCTAAAATTTCGATTTTTTTCGACATTAGTGTGGCTTAATTAGTAATTTCTGAATTATGTGGCAGTAAAATTTCCTCTAATGAAAATAGGCCAACGAATACACACTTGGCATTTTTCAAGAATTACGCGAGCAAAGCAGCGGGTTTTGCTAGTATATATATATAAAGATATTAGATATCTAAATAAACAACTTTAGAAAACACATAACACAGTTAAAATCAATTTTCAGCGTTATTACTCTCTATAGATGAAACTGTATGCGCATTCTTTTGTATAGCTTTGTAGATAACATATAATTCGTTCTACATACCTCAAAGTGTAATTCATTTAGAAATGAAAATAATTCATTTAGAAAGCGTTTAACTTTTATAGGGATTACAATCCATAGATGAAAATGCATCCATATCCTTTTGTGCAGCCATATATATAAATTTATTTGTGTTTTACTATACTGACACATAATATAATAAAATTTGGTTTATCTGAACGCGTAAAATAGTTTTAAAAGAACTTTCAAGGTATCTCGTCCATAAAAGATAATGTGGATCATTTTCGGTAGCCCTGTATCTATAGAATTTACACACACCTCAAAATGTATATTAAAATTTAATTCAGCTGAAAAACGCATAACACAACTGAAAATGCACTTCCAGCAATTAACATCTATAAAAGTCATTGTATCCAATATTTTGCCCAGGCCTGTAATTTAATTTATTTATACGCTACAAGAATCTCTTAATATACTTAAATAGAAAAAGAATTCCGCAGAAAACCCATAACACGTTTGAAAATACACTTGAAGCAATTCACGCCTATAGACCATAATGTTCATGAACTATTTCGTGCAGCCATGTATATGATATATAGAATTTACACATACCACAAAATACATTAAAATTTAGTTAAGCATAAAAGCGCATACACTGATAAAAATGACACTTTCAAATCTGAGTAAATCGATGTTTTCATTTTGTTATGAAACTTTTTGTTTCAAATATGATGACCCAATGCTTTCAGCTCTGAAATACCAAAAATACTCAGAATATTAAAATATGGACATACTCAAAACTGAGCACATAGAGGTCAGTTTATGCTCATTTTTGAAACATGGACATACTCAAAAATGAGCACATAGAAGTCATTTTATACTCATTTTTGAAACCTGGACATACTAAAATATGAGCACATGATGTTTTATTCTTGAGTGTGTGCATGTTTTCAGAAATGAGAGTATATACATGTTTCAAACTTGAGTAATTTTGATTCGGAGCCATTTTGACTATGCGACATACTCAAATTTGAGTATTTTTGCTCAGTTTTGAAAATGTCGTTTTTAGAGTGTACCGCAGTTGATAACGTGCTCCTATCAGTTATCACTCATAGTCAATCCTTTAACCGAATTATTTTTAAACCTCTGCAAGCACACGATAAATAGTACGCACTCGAAAATTTATTGAAAGCTCTCTGTATTGCACCTCAGTGATGCATATCATTTTAATTAAATTAAAAGTATTGTAACATCATTGTAATTAAATATTAATATGTAATATCATTGTAATGAAATATTAATATGTAATATCTTTAAAATTTGGAAACAGTTTTCCCTATAATTTTCTTCTATATGACAGAATTCAGTTGTGTATCCCTTAAAACGAACTATTAAAGCTACTCATTCCATGTTCAATAGAAAACATGTTGTAGTCCATCTCAGTGTTACATATAAATTTCAATATGTTAAAATGCACCGCAAGTAATTTTTCTCTGTAGACCATAATATAACGAATTTATTTGGGTGTATCTGTAAACGAACTGCAAATGCTACTCATAACGTACGAGTATTCTATAGAAAGCATGTTGTACTCCACTTTAGTTATATCAGTTTCATTATGTTTGCAGTAGCCTAATATCATTAAAATGCACAACAAACAATTTTTCTCCATAAACCATAATGTAACAGAAATCTTTTGTGATTTCCTGTAAACAAACTATAACAGCTTCAATAGCGAAAGTGCTATATGGAACCTCAATAACATATTAAAACCAAGGAAATACAAGTATATTTACATTCGTTAGAACGCGGTTAGACAGACAGACAGACCAACCGAAGTCAAAACCTTATTAACTATGGTGAAATTCGTTAAAAATAAAAGATTCGAGAAAATAATTAGGACTAGGTTAAATCGCTTATAAAGGAATGTACAGTCGTGGAAAAAATAAATTAAAGTATATTCTAATACAATGTATCTTTTAACCAATTACACTTAACTTGATATTACTTTTATGTTCCACATAAAATGAAAAACTGTATTTTCATTGACAGATTTTGACAGATTTCTGTTTACAGACGTAGTTCGGTATCGTATAATTAATCTAGTATGACCAAATTTTATAACGGTTTTACAACGGGACATTTTGAAAGCTTTCATTATTTAATAATGTATAAATTTTAAGAGTTATATACAAGATTATCCTGAATTCATGCTACAAACTTTAAGGATTGATACATAGATTTCCATATTTCGCATCTAGAGCTATATAGCCCAACTCTCTACAAATTAATGTCCATCTATTAGAAAATAACATCTATCAGAAAAATTGCTCAATTGTTTTATTTAAACAATTGGCTGTCTTTAACATGATTAAACAATATCATTGAATATTTAGTGTATAGAGATCAAAATTTGAGTACATCAAGTAGATCAATTAAATTGATATTTGGATTAAGATGCCTTGTTAGTAGAAATACTTTTTTCAAATCCAAAACTACGTGTCCTTAAAGTTTTGTTACAACCTAACTAAATGTTTTAAATAAATTGCTATCCAGAAAATAATGTAAGATGACTCTGCAAAATTTTGCTGACGTATGGAAATAAGATGCTTAGTGAAATAATCGAAGATCTCAGACTTTCCTTTTTTAACACTTTCCAACCTAGTTGAAAAGTGTTTATGACTTCGGTTTGTCTGGCCGTCTGGCCGTCTGTCCGTCTGGCCGTGCTCTAACTCCCGTAAATATGCATGGATTGCCCGGCATTTTTTATATGTTATTGTCGTTATCTATAGCATGTTCCCTATTTCAACTGAAGTGTGCACCACTTATAGTTTTTTTACAGGGGCACTCAAGAGAATTCCGTTACATTACGGTCATTATGGGGAAAAATCATTTGCGGTTTATTTTAATAATGTTACACAATTTCAAACACATTGTAATTGATGTATATCACTAAGATGCATTACAAGAAGCTTAATATGGAATAGGGTATGCATAGCACTTTTAGTTACTTTACAGGGACAGTCAAAAGAATTCCGTTACATTACGAATATGGAGAAAAATCGTTTGCAGTTTAATTAAATAATGTTTCACTATTTTAAACGCATTGAAATTTATATATATCACTAAGGTGCATTACAAGAGGCTTACTACAGAATATTGTGTGTATAGCAGTCATCGTTCATTTACAGGGACACACAAAAGAATTCTCTACTGTCTGTTAACAATAATTCCTGGAAGTGCGTTTTAAGTTGCTGAACGCGATTTTAAATTTAACTCACTTTTTGTCTATTACTTGGTGTGTATAAATTTAGTAGATCATATACAGGACAGCACAAAAGTTCGCGAACACAATTCCGTTTATTGACAAAAACTCCAGAAAAAGAATTTTAAACTGTGCTACGCGTTTCCTAACTAAACTAAAATTTACCATCCTATGTAGTATATATACATATCTATAGATCATATACAGGGCTGAATAAAAGTATTCGGATATTTTTCCGGATATTGTATATGTTGGAAATTCCTGAAATTGCGTTTTTAAATATGTTATGCGTTTTCCAAATTGTTTACTTAGATGATATCTGTCAGCTTATTAAACGGTAATGATTTGTAAAATTATTTTGGAAGCGTTGGAAAGTGTTACATAATCTATGCTTGACGCATGATTTCTCGTTCTTGTTCAAATGTGTAATGAAGACTTTCGTATTCTGTGAACGTTCTGGGTGATAATGGACGTGTTATCTTCGTAACTAACCCTGAGTGCATCAATGGACATGACTTTCCACTAAAGGTACTCTAATTTTTCAAGGTACAAATAGTCGCAGCAGAAAGTTCGGCTCTTTTTAACACTTTCTAACCTAGTTGAAAAGTGTTTATGACTTCGGTTTTTCTGGCCGTATTGCCGTCTGCCGTCTGGCCGTCTGTCCATGCTCTAACTCCCGTAAATATGCTCGGATTGCTCTGCAATTTTTGTATGTTATTGTCGCTATCTATAGCATGTTCCCTATTTTAACGGAAGTGCGTAGCACTTATAGTTTTTTTACAGAGACACTCAAAAGAATTCCGTTACATTGCGGTCTATGGAGAAAAATCATTTGCGGTTTATTTAAATAATGTTTCACTATTTTAAACGCATTGAAATTTATATATATCACTAAGGTGCATTACAAGAAGCTTAATATGGAATAGGGTGTGCATAGCACTTATAGTTACTTTACAGGGACAGTCAAAAGAATTCCGTTACATTACGTCTATGGAGAAAAATCTCTCTGCGGTTTATTTAAATAATGTTTCACTATTTTAAACGCATTAAAATTTATATATATCACTAAGGTGCACTACAAGAGGCTTACTACAGAATATTGTGTGTATAGCAGTCATCGTTCATTTACAGGGACACACAAAAGAATTCTCTACTGTCTGTTAACAATAATTCCTCGAAGTTACTGAACGCGATTTTAAATTTAATTCGCTTTTTGTCTATTACGTGGTGTGTATAAATTCTGTAGATCATATACAGGGAAGCACAAAAGTTCACGAACACATTTCCGTTTATTGACAGAAGGAAAATTTTAAACTGTGCTACGCGTTTCCTAACTGAACTAAAATTTAGCATCCTATGTAGTCTATATGCAAATCTATAGATCATATACAGGGCTGAATAAAAGTATTCAGATATTTTTCCGAATATTGTATATGTTGGAAATTCCTGAAATTGTGTTTTTAAATATGTTATGCGTTTGCCAAATTGTTTACTTAGATGTTATCTTTCAGCTTATTAAACGGTATGATTTGTAAAATTATTTTGGAAGCGTTGGAAAGTGTTACATAATCTATGCTTGACGCATGATTTTTCGTTCTTTTTAATTTTATATTCAGTATTATTGACCACTGTCCACTATAAAATGAACAATAGTAGACTTGCTATTTTAAAATGATCATCAAAATTAGCTCGGGTAAAAAAATCATTACCTCTTTTCACCTTTATTTCCACAGTCTGCGCATTACAGAATCTTATATCTTGCTGCTCAGCGCACCAAGCTGAGGCTTTGTTTATAACCGTGGAAAATCTTTGGTATTCCAGTCGAGAAAATGTACCTTTTTCAGGAATTTTGTCAGGAACAAAATCTTGTACACCTGAAAATAAAGTCGTAATAATTTCATGCCTGAGTACATTTAACTGTCTTCCGTTCTCAAGTTTATATGGTTTTCGCGGTTCAACATCTTTTTAACACTCAGAAAACATACTTTAATAAAGTCAAAAGTATCGTAAAATGAGCCAAAACAAACAAGAGTATTTTGAATCCGTCCTCGATGTATTGTGTTTATAATATTGATGTGGTTCACCTATACTCTACAAGTAGCAGCACTACCTACTAGAACTGATTTAGAACATTTTTAATGGGTCCAAGCACCTTTTACCTGGGTCGAAGTAACCACAAGGTACTGCATTAGAAATATCAAATATTTTCCATTTATTAATGGAAACTCTTTGACTGAACCAAAACTGAATAATATTAAAAAGCAGTTCCACATTCTAAAATATATTTCTTACCGTATACGAACAATGACTATCAGGCCTTTTATTTGATTCTTAATAAAAACTACTTTTATGTTATTAATTTTATATTTTATAAGTATAATATACTAAATATACTATTTTTTCAACTCATGCTGTAGAAAAATTCTGTAAACTTTACTCCTTTCATGAAATTTTGCAAAAAATAAAATTTTCCGAACAGTTCCTTAGTTATTCAAAACACGGCGCGAGCAAATACTCACGATTTTTATTTATGTTGTATATGTATCTAAAATCGCTAACATATATAATAATCGGAAAGTTTACATTATAGAGGTTACCTTCAGAGCTGCCATCCATAACCTCGTAGAAAACTCTAATAACAAACATGTATGATTTGGTGGCATTTCCTCTCTCAGACCATTTTGAAATATCAGGATCAAACTTTTGAAAATTAGAAACCTTCATTTCCTCGCTTTCTATGGTAATAATACGACCTATCAAGAGATTAAAACAATAAATAAAAAGCAGTTATCTTTTTTAAATTATGATTCATTTTCCAATATTACTAGCCTATAAATTGAGTTCTTGAGTGCAGAATTTTTCTAAAAAAATTTCCTTAAAGAATAACACTACTTTGAAGCCCTGGAATTTAGAGCTCTTTCGGGGATTGCTTTTAAAAAATGTAAAGTGTTTATAAACACCCGTTACACTAAATTATTACGCATATATAAAAGTAGAAAACTTTATTTTTTTTTAATTTATACATTAAAAAATGACGGTTTGAAAGCTGATGGGCTGTAGCGCTTCGAAAAAAAGAGGGTAAAGCGGTGGATACGATAAATCATTGTATACTTGATCAAGAAAAATAAGACAAAACAATTTCGTTTATTTTTTGGCCAAAAACCTGGTGAAATAAGTAGCTTTTTTTTAATTAGCATTCTAGTGAAATGCCATCAATTCAAAGTAAAATGTAAATTTTCAACCACGAGTTTCCTTATTTAAAATTACACAGAAATGCTATATATCAATATTTCGAGTAAGTCGTACATATTTCACTAGAAAAATATGTGACTATTAATGTTAAAAAAATCTATTTGATTGATTGAACTGGCGGAGCTAGAGTGTGCATCGATTTTTAAAATGCTGTTCTGAAAAAAAAAAGCTCTTAAGGTTTTCGTTACTCTTTACTTGCTCTGGCGTTCTCTACTTCAATAGCTCCAAAATTGCCCTATCACTTCCGATATTGATTTCTGACCAATAAAATATTATTTTTGTGCATAAAGAGTATTTTAATCCTGCGTTAGTCGCATGTGCATCTTTGCAATACAAGCCGCCATTTTGCTCTTGTAAGTTTTGAACTAAGTATATTTGTAACCTGTGGCTTCCACCACTTTCCTCCCACAGGTATCAATTTTTCACCTGTAGCAGTTGCTCCCGAACCGGTTATACATTCAAAATTTACAAGACGCAAATGGTGGCTTGTATCACAGTATTACACATGCGACTAACTCAGGGTTAAACAATTTTAAAAAAATTTAATTTTGAACCAGTAAATGTAGTGTTACTACTTAATTTTATTGTTTTACTAAACGCTTTGCCTATACGCTTTTGTCACGTTTCCCTAAATTTGGATGTTTTGTTAATATCGTCTTCAATGTCAAGTTATACTCGTTTCAAATAACAGAACCGAACCATCTATTCACGAAATTTTAAGTAATATTTGGAAATCATTGCAGAATTCTACATTTACGTAGCTTTTAAAATACAGGGTGATTATAAAAAAACTATCCCGACATTTGGGCCCCTAACTATCATACCATTCACAGAAACTGAATGAAATTTTGGCAAAAGGTATTTTGAAGTATGCGCTCAAGAATGATATGGAAAACAACAGTGTCACTCAAACAGTTACGGTTACAGTGAGAAAATTTCGAAAAAATCAAATGGAAACACCCAGTTTTTTGCATTGGAATGTGATCTCCATTGTGGAAAACCCTAAATAGCGTTGGAACGGCAACTGTAGCTTAAAAATCACCGGAACTAGGCAAGGGAAAAGTAAAAAGGACTTTGCTGTGCACCAGAGCATTAATTTTCGTTTCATTTGCGTCACACGTCACACCGTTTCTTTGGCTGATATCCCAGCCTGATTAGTTCTCCACAAAACGAGAAGAAGAAACCAAGAAACGAAAATTTCGGGTTCTACGTAAGACACAGTCATGACTGACAACGTCACGCTAGGTGAAAGAAAAGGCACTGCGAAATGCGAGCCGCGTATGTTCCTTTCTGCCATTCCGAACAAGATGCCTCTTTCAGGGAAAGAACGTGGGGAAATCGTAAAGATTTATTACCTGAATGGACAAAATGCCGCAGAGACATTGCATGTTTACAGCAGAAACCATGGATTACGGCGAGACCCGTGCACTGTCAAAGCTGTACGGGACTTGATTCATAAATTTGAAGAAACTGGCTGCACATGCGATCGACCTCGGTCTCGACGACCTTCCGTTCCTGTGGAAGCTGTTGCAGCAGTCCATCAGACGATAAGCACAGTTCGTCTCGCAACTGCACGCGGTGTTTCACGTGTTCTGGATCTGCCGAATTCAACTGTACGCAAGATTCTGCGCTCTGTTCTAAACATGTTTCCGTATCGATTCCAGCGTGTTCAGATGTTGGAAGCGGGAGACTATCAATTATGGCTGGATTTTGCAAATCAATTCCTTATCCGGTACGATGAAGATAGCTGCTGGCCTTTACGCATTCTGTGGACAGATGAGGCGTATTTCTCGTTAACTGGTAACGTGAATTCGAAAAATTGTGTGCACTGGGCAGAGAATAATTCACATGATGTGCATGCACGTCCATTACACGAGGAAAAAGTGACTGTGTGGTGTGGTATAACGAGTACGTTCATCCTCGGTCCTTACTTTTTTGAAGAGGTTACAGCCGTAGATCTGAAAACGTGTACAGTAACGAGAGTGCTCGCTATCTGGACATGTTAACTCATTACGCGATTCCCGCAATGCAACGTCAAAATACTCTATCTGATGTTGTGTGGATGCAAGATGGCACTCCTCCACATGTCGGGTCTTCAGTCAAACGTGTCTTAACTCAACAGTTTGGTGACAGAGTTATCTCCCGTCATTTCCCATTTCCGTGGCCAGCAAGGTCTCCTGATCTGACACCAATGGATTTCTGGCTGTGGGGATATCTGAAATCCAAAGTGTAACAGTTTCGTCCTCAAACTGCATCTGATTTGAAAGATGCCATCAGAACTGCGATTCAAGATATTCCTATTGCCATGATACGTGCTGTACTGCTATCCACCATCCGCCGCATGCAAAGTGTCATCGTGTGTGAAGGAGGTCATGTGGAAAATTTGTGAAACACAATAAAATGCTTTATTTTATGCTGTTTCTCTGTCCTTATTAGCTGTCTCACTTTTAGCCTATCTACCACCGGTGATTTTCATGCTACAGTTTCCGTTCCAACACTATTTAGAGTTTATCACAATGGAGATCACATTCCAATACAAAAACTGGGTGTTGCCATTTGATTTTTTCGAAATTTTCTCACTGTAAACGTAACTGTTTCAGTGACATTGTTGTTTTCCATATCATTCTTGAGCGCATACCTCAAAATACCTTTTGCCAAAATTTCATTCAGTTTCTGTGAATGGTATGATAGTTAGGGGAACAAATGTCGGGATAGTTTTTTTATAATCACCCTGTATATGGTTACTTTAAGATGATTCGTTGTTTTGTCCGGCAATTTCGAAACAAAATTCAGCAAATGTTTAAATAAAACATAGTGAGGCTCAAAAAACTGTCGAAATCTGCTTATATTTTTTAAGAAATAAGAAAATAAACCAGTTGGTATATTTTATCATCCCATGATTCGCCAATGGAGTTTGACTTCGTGATATACGATAACAGTTGCGAATGGCCACAGAGAAAATATTTGGGCCACGGTAATGATTCAAGTACGAGCTCTTAAGTATGGTACTAAAAAACAACTTTTGTATATAATTACCTTTTTTAAATTCAATACATACACTATCCAGTCAAAAATATTCAGGCGCTTTCAATTTTAGCGGTTTTGTCAAAAATCTAGAGAAATACTTGACGAACTTTCCTTGAACTTCGGGGATGTCAAGAAAATGTTATACCTAATATTTTTCATTGAATATTTAGTCACGTAAGCAAATAGGGGACCGACCACAAATTGAATAAAAAATAATGTGTGCGATCATACTGTATCAGAAAAATCTCGAAATCTTCTGTAGCTGTAGCACATGACTATGTATGTCTTTAGAAACATTTGTGTTAATTTGTGTAAGAGAAGCACATATGTTCAAGACGGAAAACTGGTTTGTTGTTGTTTTGTTTTTATTGGTTTTCTCTCATAATTTACATGTTCAAAGCACACATCTATACAATTTCATACTGATATTTAAAAAACGAAGCTCTATTTGATCCATAAATAAATTATGTGTCTGAAACCGCACGTCTCGTGTTATGTTTAACTTTTTCAGCTACTCTGTTACGGGTTCAGAAATTTATGTAACACAATTTTTTGTTCTTTTTCTTTATTAATGACTGTATCTGCAGTTTGAATTAATACAGGAAACTAAATATGCTTACCTGGAAGTGGATTCGACTGTAGCTGTGAATTAAATCTTCCTATTACCATATCTAAAGTCTCGAATTTGAATGATTTGAATATTCCACATTTTTCCAGTTTCTGAGGAATTAAATTGATGTAGCCTATTTGCTGTTCTTTTTCCTTTTCATCCTTCCTTTCTGTTAACCATAGCCTAAAATTTTCCGAAATCATAATTATATAAAATCTAATAGACATCGTTGCTGACATCTAACAAATATAGGGGAAAGCTAATTCAGGCTCATTTTCAGTTTCTCTCCAATGTTAAATCTATGGCCATAGAATGCATTAATATTTACCACATTTCTAATCTGGAAAATTAAAATATTTTATTTTTTCTGTGTATTCTTCTTAAATTATGTTTATTTGTCATCAATTTATCAAGTTAAAAAAACAGCAAATAGATCTGCAAGTTTTATTCACAGTTCGTTTATTTCTCTAAAATTTTAACATATTACAAAACATTAAGCATATACAGAGTGAGCCAAAAGTCCTTGACGCATTTTGTGATTTAATTTTTAAAAAATCACGTAATTGGCATACAAAAATGTGGTTTGAACGAAAATGCTTCTCATGTTATAAAATTTTTGTTTAAGCAAATAAATAAATTAGTTCGAATAACTTTTCGTAGATGGCGCTACATCTACAAAGCTACCCAAAAAGACATCACATACTTAAGAAAAAGAGCAAGTGACTACAGATAGCGCCAGTTATTGCTAATATATAAAGTATTAATTTTTGGTTATGTATGCCTTTTGTTTTTTGTTTTTTTTGTCATAAGTTTTTACACTGTGGATCAGAAGGATGGGCTTCTAAAGCAGAAATTTAAACTAATATATCACAAAGCAAAGTTTGTGTGAATCATGAAGAAATCGATCAGAGTAATGATGACTCAGGATTATTTTTTATGATGAGGAATAATTTTTATTAAAAGTAGTAAACATATTAAAAATATGATTGAATTATTAATTACATAATTTTTAAAACTTACGATTATTAAAGTGTTCCGGATTATTTAGGCTCTCGTTAAAATTGAGCGTGTTAGTTTTTGGTCGATGTAATGTCCATGTTTTTCATAAATTATGTAATTATTCTTTTAAATACTTTTTAAAATATTTAACTCAATAAATAACTAGTTTTAGCGAAAAATAATTCTTAGGAGGGGGGGGGGGTATTTATTTCTACATGATTCACACAACCTCTGCTTTAGTTTACGTTGTGGCTTCTTATTTTAAATTTTTCTTTGGTGGCGTCACCAGTGAAAAAATACTTGTTTTTCTTAATATTTTGGTGCTTTTGGGGGTACCTTTGCAGGTATAGCGCGATCTATGGTCACTTATTAGAACTAATTTATGTATTTGCTTAAACAAAACTGTAGAATGTGACAAGCATTTTTGTACAAACTGCACTCTCTACTACTAATCTAAACTACACCAACTATTTGACTTTTAATTAAGCTTTAACACGTGTCTTGGACTTTAGGCTGGCGCGATATTTCTAAAAAGTTTTCTTTTTAAATTAGACAGCAAAATATATTAAGACGGGTGTACGGGAAACAATGGAAAAAAAAAAATTCTGTTTATGATAAATTTTAAGACCTCAAATTTTACATTAAAGAGTGAAATTTGAGATCTGATTGATATAAGGGAAGATATTTCCGATACGGCTTGATTTTAACGGTATTTTCAGGATATTTGTTATTTAAATAATGTACAAAAACATGGATTTTGGCATTCTACTTATTGCATACTTTTGCCTAAGTATGTAAATATTTTCCTATAAAATTTTCGATATTTTCATCGATATAAACTCCTTCAAACTAAAACATGCACGGCGTGCACTGTAAATCAATGTAGGTGATTGCACTCTTCATAATCATAAAGCATCTGTAATACACTTGTTTTATTAGTTTCTATAACTCATAGTTCAATTTAGATCAATAACTGCTTCAAAAATAATTACAAAAAATTGGAACACACACTAAAAAGGAAAAGGTGGTACATTAGGGAGTTTAAAAAACGAAAGTGCTTCATGTCGAATCTATTGCTAACGTTATTTTCCTTTGGTTAGATTTTTTTCTTTAATGATTAGCCAAATTGCTCAGCTTAGTCAAAGGTCAATGAGAACCCTAGCCTTGAGAGGAGGTTCAACCGATACGGCTTGATTTTAAGGGGATTTCGAGACATTTATTTTTTAAATAATGTACAAAAAATGGATTTTGGTATTCAATTTATTATACTTTTGCATAAATGTGTAAACATTATCATATAAAAATGTCGATATTTTCACCGATTTAAACGTTTTCAAACTTCGCTATGCACTGTGCATAGTAGATCGGTGTAGACGAATGCGCTCGTAATAATTATCATCTAAAAAAAAAACTGATTCTAAAAATACACTGCTCAAAACAATTAAAGGATATTTGAAGTTTTATATAAAATAAAGATATAAACGAAATTTTTTTTGCCGAAAATAGAAGAAGAGAATCACAAATGCAAATTTTTCTGGTTTTCAAACTGTGGAGTATGCAAATTTTGAGTTCGACGTCAAAAACGCCGCTTCAGCGGCAGCGAATGAAATTTGACTTTCAACTGGATAAAAGAGAATGAAGACAAGGATGATCGGCATTCAGTGATTGCTTTGTTTCGATGAGTACGATGTCTCAGCGAAGTCATTTGACAGATTCAGAAGCTTGGAGAATTGTTGTTAGGTTAGAAGGGGGCCAAACTCAAGCCGAAGTAGCGCAAGCCATTGGAGTGTCACAAAGTGTCATTTCCAGGATCTGGAACCGTTTTCTGGAGAGTGGATGTGCAGGCCGAAGACCAGGGCAAGGTCGTAGACGGGCAACAACGCCCAATGAAGATCGGTATTTAGCGTTAACAGCTCGGAGACACCGAAACATGAACGCTACCCTTCTCCAACAACACCTTCGCTCGGCTACAGGCACCACGATTTCAACTCAGACTGTCCGAAACCAGCTCCATGCTGTAGGTCTGTATGCTCGCCGACCGATGGTATGTGTTAGATTAACATCAAGGCATCGTCGCGTCCGCAGGGAGTGGGCAACCGAGTATGTCAACTGGAGGAGAAATGAATGGAGCAATATTCTGTTTTCTGACGAGTCCCGTTTTTCTGTGCATCCGGATGATAGGCGTATTTTCATCTGGAGGGACCGTGGCAGTAGAAATAATCCTGCGTTCGTGCACGAAAGTGTCAGATTTGGCGGTGGAGGAGTGTTGGTGTATGGTGGCATCTCCATTGACGGGCGCACTGACCTCTACATCATTCGAGATGGAGCTCTGACTGGTCGCCGATATAGGGATAAGATCCTCAGACCTATTGTAGTCCCTTACGCTGCAGCAATCGGAGATAACTTCATTTTAATGGACGATAACTGCAGGCCACATCGTGCAAACCTGGTGGAGGATTTCCTTTTCGAGGAAGGAATCGTTCGAATGGAATGGCCAGCGTGTTCTCCAGACATGAATCCAATCGAGCACGTTTGGGACGCTCTAGGAAGACGAGTTTCTGGCCGCCAACAACCTCCACAAACTCTCCAAGAACTGGAAAGAGCTCTTCTGGAAGAGTGGGGCAGAATACCCCAACTCCTCATTAATAGCCTCATTGAGTCCATGCCTCAAAGGTGTTCAACGTTGCTGGCCGCCCGTGGAAACCATGCCCCCTACTGAAAATGATTTTCTTTGAAGAAAACACCTTTTCTTATTCTTTTTTTCTCATATGCACAAATTGTGTTTTTTTCCTTTTGTACACAAATGCGCAATAAAATGCATTTTTTTCTGCCAAACATGTTTAATTTATTCTCATATAACCTACTATGTCTGTCGACCATGTATCAATCAGCTAAAAAGTTTCCCAGATACAAAATCCACCTAAAACTGCAATATCCTTTAATTGTTTTGAGCAGTGTATATTAAATTAGTTGGAATCCCAGCCTAAAATCTGTAAGTTAAAAATTTCACAAAATAGACTTAAAGCTTGCGGTCATTTTTTCTTTAGTTTAATTTAAAAGATAAATAAAACGAGATAGTTTGAACGGTTTAAGCATAAGAAGCTATATACACAGAAAACACATTTAAAGAAAAACACGTTTAAGTTTTGATAACACTTTTTGTCAGCCGAAAACAAACAGTTTGTTAAACTGGTTGTTACGACTTTCAAAGAGGGGAATGAAAAAAGCTTTCAGGGCATATTATAGACACTTTAAGGATTAAAAAAATGATTTCTTGATTGCAACTATTTAGTGAAGTGCCCGTTGTTGAAATGGGCTACTAACTCTGATTTATAATGTGAATTGCTGTTATCAGGATGGTACTTTAGTAAGTTATTCATATATGATAGTAACAGTTCAGCTTAAAAACATGAGAAAGAACAACTTTAGCAACTTTAGCATCCTGCCCCATTTAATAAAAAAAATTAACATAATAAATAATATCTAATCATCTGCAGTTATACTTGCATAAGGTATATGTGGGAATATCAGAAAACTTGTGTGTGGAATCTAAAACATTTGAAAGAAAAAATAATTTCCCCGATTGCGACTTAAATATTTAACTAGTAGTTCGAGGCCACCGTAATACTTACTCATCACGGATATGCATAATATAAAACATGTGTAAATTATTTATAAAATGCATTGCAATTCGAATAAAATCGTGGCTTGATGACGTCATAAACTTTAAATGCTCGATTACTGAATTGCGTAAAAGAAACATCCTTGCAACTCCAAAATTGATAATCAATTTGACTAACGGTTTACTGCGTCGGATTAAGCGTCTCATTTACAATTAAAATATATCTTTGAATTGAAATTTGAATGAAATGCAGGGTCATGAAAAATCGAAGAGTGTGGAAAATACGATTACAAATATCTCGACATCTAATTATCCAATCGACTTCATTCTTTATGCAAAATTTATGTTTTTTTATTGTCTTTTATATTCGTTCCTTAAAATAAACAATTTCGAAAATTTTTATATACTTTTTATCAAAACGAATATTTCGAGAGTCCGAAAAAATAGTTCCGGATAATTGATGTTACTGAAATTCAATAAGCTTCTTCCCATTATTACATACTAAGTACATACCAAATTTCAAGTCACTATCTCAATTTGTTCGGGAGATAGAGCGTTTACAGACACACAAACACACAGACAGACGGATGGCAAAGTTTTTTTTTTTTCTAAAAATATGATTTTCGGAATCTCCAGTGTCTGAAACGTGTAAATCCGTCAAAAAAAAATTTTCGGTTTTCAAAACAATTACTAGATTTACCCTGTACTACGTATGATGGGTAAGTAAAAATAGTTTGTTAGTTTAGGAACTGCATAAAAAGTTATTCAAAATGTAAAAATATACATGGCCACAACGTCAAAGGGGGATAACAAATGTCAAAAACAAAAAATTTTTTTATAGGAATCCGGGTTGTAATCCACTTATTCATTGAAGTATACATATCTCACTCCATGCCGAACGTGAATTTTCTTTCATAACTTCAACAATATTTAAGATATTGTAACAGTATTTTCAACAAGCTTACATTTCTTATTGCATTTCTTATTGCTTTCTGTGAAAATGAGGACATTACGAAATGTGTCGGAAGTGGCCACACCCTAGAGGTCTCCACGGGCCCGGGCCTGACCCGAGACCCGTACACCCGGCCCGGCGGAGTGAAGGTGAAATTTCAAACGGGCCGGCTGAATTAGAACAATTTTTTCAACAGGCCGGGCCGAGGAGACAAACAAAATAAACGGGCCGGGACGGGCCGGCAAAAAAATTGAACGGGCTATCCGGCCCGATATAAATATTTAATCAGAACTCATAAAATATGAGCTATTTCAAAGAATATGGTTTTCGCAAGAATAACTATAAATGAGCGTCACGAGCCCATGCTATTTTAACAACATAATACAGAAATGTAAGTTGTCCACCGTAGAGATCGACACCGGACAGTTATCTGGGCTTAATATTTTTTTAGCAGACTCGTGACGGGCCGAGATGATGCTTGCATTTTTTTTTTCGACATAGTCGAGCCGGGCCGGAACGGGACAATTGTTTTCAGGATGTGTAGGGCAGGCAATATGTTTTGTAAAAGTATTAATAGCGATAATGAACTTCTGTTAATGTAATCTTTAAAAGTATACCTTAAAGGTGGTTCTTAAATTCTTACTCAACAACGCGAAACCTTGACTCATTTTCTGACTAATTTTTAACTGTAAAGTCATAAAATTGACAAGCCTGACTACTGAAGGGATATGGAATCGAATAGCGTTTTCCATTTTTAATAAATAAATTACTTGATATATAAGAGATTCTTGTCACGTGGCTTCAGATTTTTCCCCTTTCCCATGCTGTCGCTTCCGGAAATTCGATTCAAAACGCTAACTTTGACAGTATTTTCTCAAAGATATATTGCTTTTATCAAAAAAATGGATAACACCGTTCGATTACACAGTTTCTGAATAAGAACACCTGCCAATCTTATGCGTTTCCGAAAAGGAATGAATTTAGAAATGTACCAGAAAGTAGCTCCTTTGGATTTGAGAAAAGCTTTAATAAATGACAGAGAAATATTTTTATAAATCTACTTTTTATTATACAGCTTCAAAAGTTATGATGTTTTAACCCTCTTTTTTTCTGTTTATTCTAAACTAGAATAATTTTTTGAATCCTTATTTGAATGTTGAAAGTCTTAGAATCTAAGTAATTATTAATGTTGCTATTGTGTATTTTCTGTCTTGCAAACACATCGCAATTTTAAAATATACTGTAAACTTTTCCCATAAATATTATGTATGCAGTATTCTTTAAAGGAATCTTAATTATATGCAAAAAATCTCAATTTTTTCAAAATAGTAGAAATTGCAGAAATTGTGTCAGGCCATATCGGACCGGGAAGGGCCTGTTTTTACTGATTTCTGTACGGGCCGGGCGATGAACTGTGAAAATATAAACGGGCCGGGCCGGGCTCGGGCCGAACTTTTGATTTTTGCACCGGGCCGGGCCTGTAAATTCCGGCCCGTGCAGATCTCTACCACACCCGCATCCAAATAAGACTAAGCTAGACTCTCTATAATTCGAAATGTATCTCACAATTGCATACGTTGCAACCGACCGAATTAAAATGCGCTTCCCGCTCTGTACCATCTCACAGGAAGAAAAGTTAGATTGTTGAAAATTTCGTTAAAATATCTTTGTAATTAATACATTTATGAATGAAAATCAGAGTTATTTTTGAAACACAGTACCCTATACTTCTTACTGAATAACTGAATTCCAATCCTGGTTACGTATATATATTTTTTTTTACTTTGACATGCATTATCAACCATTATAGTTGTAACTATATTTCTTTTGTACCCTGTATATTGTATTCACTCATTTTGTAAAGCCGCAATTTGTTCATTGAAACAGATTTTGAATATTTAAATACTATAAAGATAAGAAACCTTTGGAAACTCACCTTAGACCTCTGATATATGAAGTATATGATTCCCCGTACTCTACATATGTCATTTTTAAAGGGTTTGCTTTACCGTTTCTTGACTTAAATTCTACACTCTCGCAAGTGAGAATCTTCCATTTTCTGTTACTTCGCAAAAATTCATTAGCACGATCAACTAGATTTCTGAAATTACAATAAATAATGAGATCAAAATCTACTGATCACACATGTACTATATTTCACTCCTGAATATAAAGAAGGCTTCAGACCACAAAAAAAACATAATTATATCATTATAAAATCCCGTAAAAGAGATTTTGATATTTAAAATTTTTATTATACGTTGCAGGAAAGACGTTCTTGTAAATAATTACACTAACAGGATTTCAGAGCAGTTGTTAATATTTCCCACAAAACAAAGGGGTCAAGTATCTAAAAATAATTGAACTAACGAACTAAAGATAAAATAATAGTGTGTATGTTTTAATTTTAATTTAGAATGCCAAAAATATCTTTATGCGTCAAATTATTGATGTTACATACCTTGAAGCTCATGCATGTATTTATGGGCTGCATTTCGAATGTTTATTTTTCTGTATATACGTATAAATACAAGCTAAAATTCATATACAAACACCTTCGCTTAATTCACACATCTATTAACAACTAGCTTACGTTCAACTTTACCATTATCAAAATCAATTCCATTTTAAGTGTCCTTGTATTATATTTAGAAATAATGTATATTGCGACACATGAGACAGATTTTTTATAGCCCTCTCCAAACTTTTTTTTTTTGAAAAATTATTACAAAAATTGAAATTATATAAGTATTAATAATATTTAAAATATTACTTTTATATTGTTTTCAAATTTTAAATCTTAATTATTGATTGAAATGCATCCCTATTCACAAAGTGATTGTACATGAGACTAGACCACATAATTTGCCCCTATCTTCGTATATTGCTAGATAAGTGGCCTCCGATGCATGCTTCTGCCCCAGGTCCCCGTTTCTGTAAGTTGGTCCATGAGAAAAAAAATTCTGTTAAAAATTACTTTTAAAAACAAGCGATCTAAAATCTACAAAATTCTAAACTTCCCAAAATATCTGGTCCAAACCTCTACAAATTTAAAATGGTCCGGAATACAATGGATTTACAAAATTTATTTAAATATAATAATAATATGAAAAAATGCTTTCTAAAATAATACATTTTATTGCGAACATTAGGGGAAAGTGGGGGCTAATGGGACATTTTTTTATTTTAGGCTAGTATAAAAACAAAAATGCACATTTTATTATTTTTTTTTAAATTTCAATTTCTTTTACAGTTAAGTAAATAAAAACTTCCTAAGAAAGTAAAAAACTTTACCAATCATTGTGTTGTATCCATTTTTGTACTTTAATACAATTGTACCATTAGCCCCCATACTTGGGGCCTATTGGGACACAGTGCAGGGCTATTGGGAACATGCAGTGTAATTGGAAAAAAAGAGCCTTAATTGAATGTCAAATGCATTTTTTATTAACAAACGCTATACTGCACATGTGAAAATTGTTGTGCATCAAATTTAAGCATACATCTTAATTCCACAAAGTCTTTTGGAATTTTTAGCTTCAAAAGAATATCATCCTCAATAACAAAAGATTGATCTTCTTTTTCCGGATAAAAAAATAACCACCCATGTTTGTCCTATCTCTTCAAGAATGACATTTCATATTCTGCTGCATCCACTGTCAAAACACGACCTACAAATGTAATGACCCAGTTTCATCACAGTTAAATATTTGGTGTGGTTGAAAAGCATATTTTGCATAAACCTCTGAAAGATTTTTATAAAAAGTTTGAACGTTTGTTTTATTAAAACTCGTTGCTCGAGCTAAGCTGGTGGCTTCAGGAGATCGAATTGAGAGACCTTTGTGCCGTTTCATAAAACTGTACAACCATTCTCTTCCGGCTTTTCCATCAGAATTCCAGTTGTCTGTAAACTTCAAGTGTAGTGATTTGACAAATTCATATGCCAATCTTCGTGTTGCTATAGTAGTTAAACCATGGTTCAGCTTTTATGCTTTAATTAAATAGGATTCAAATTCATCTTCTTGCTTTGTAGTGAAGACTTGATTTGGTATCATCCTTGGTTGAATGCAGAAATCAGATTTTTTATGTTGTCGTGCATCAATAACATGACGAGACAGCTTGGATTTTGAAATTTGGCACATCTCTGCCGCTTCTCTAATGGAAAAGTTTTCTTTCAAGACTTTATCTACGGCAAGTTTAATATCTGCAGGTGTTGCCCGATTTCTGTCTGTTTTTGAAGGCTTGTTTCGTGGCATCTGAAATGGAATATTGACATAGTTATAATAATGATAAAATATAGACTTAAGAAAACAGAAGTATAGGTTATCTCAAAATGATAGGATAAATGTAAAATAGGAGTTGCCTACCTAATTGTAAATACCATTAAAAATAAAAACATTTCTTGCAGGATTTTTAATATTTGTTACTCTGCAAAATTGAAATCTGCCCAATTTAGAAAATTAATATCGATTTTTTTAGTTTTTTATATGCTGTGTTAATGTTTCTAACCCCTGTTTACATTTAACCTAATTGACTCTAATTAATTGTACACAAAGTGAAGAAAAACAAACCATTACAATGTTGTTTTAAAGAAATATTGAGTCATGCAGGTTATCATTAAGTTGTCCCATGACCGCTTTACCTAACGTAGTTACATAATTCTAAACGAGTTTCCCATATAAAATAAATTATTCCCCCACAAGAAATGTCCCATTAGACCCCACAATGTGCATTTGTAATTTGAGAAATAGTTATTTACATGTGTAATTCATTATTTTCTCAATAATATTTTCTCATTCACTAATATTTGTAGTATCTAAAACAGTATTTAAATAGGATATAAGTATTCTGAATTATTTATAAAATAAAATCAATCACTAAAATTAATACTTACTTTGGCTTGTTCAAAAATAAACTTGGCGTTTTCTCAACAGCAATCAACTGTCATGGCTGACCTCCCATGCTGCAAATGTGTGCTAGAGCTGCTGTCATTCAGTGGTGTATAAATCTTCACTAAAATATATGTAGTGTAAAAAAATCCATTTGTCCCATTAGCCCTGTGTCTCATTAACCCCCACTTTCCTCTATGTTTTCTAAATTTTCTCTCTCAAAAAAAAAAAAAAAAAAAAATCTTAAAAGACAATTTAAGGAACATATTATTGAAAACCACTGTAGAAAGTTTTATAGCTATATCTTTTACAAACATTAAGAATATATCGATTTACACATGAAACATTTTTAAAAACTGATCCTGAGAGTAAAAAAAAATCCTGGAAGATGGAGGAAAAACCATAGACAGTGTAACATAAAAAGTACTATCTTTTGAACTAATTATCACTTTTACATGCGGTTTGCGTCATTTTATTCTAAATCCTCTCTAGAGCAAATTATAAACTAAAACAGTATAAACGGATTTTTCTTTAGATTTTTAGGTTCCGGACCATTATGTATCGATCAACAACACAAATTACAAAAAGATACTTATTGCAGCCGTTCGGAGAAAAAAATTCCAAACAATTTTGGTATATTTTCCCCGATCATGAGCCCCACACTCCCAAACCACCCTCCGTTCAAATGTTGATTTATATATATATATATATATATATATACCTGAGATAAGTCATGCTGTAACTCTCTTATTTATGAACCGATTTGAATGTAACTGAGTATCTGATATTTATAGGACATACCAAGGTCTCGACCGAGTTCGTTGGCCAGCTTCGTCCGCCATCTTGTTTCAAAATGACGGCCAGTTAAAAAAAAAAAAAAAATTTTAAAATTCAAAAACATGTACAAAAAAATTATAAATTGAAAAAATTGTTTCTGTTAAGTGTTGGAACGTGATACAAGGATTCTGGAACATTATTTTTTTTTTTGCTATGTCTTAAAAAATGGCGCTGAGATTTGGCAGTTTAAAATTCTAGGATGGCTGAGATTTTGAAACAATCTGGTATTTGTAATTCTGTAACTCTCGTATTTATGAACCGATATGAATGTGACTGATCATGTGTACGGAACATACCAAGGTCTCGACCGAGTTCGTTGGCCAACTTCATGCGCCATCTTATTTCAAAATGGCAGCAAGTTAAATTTTTTAAAAAAATTTAAGAATTCAAACAAAATATGTATAAAAAATTGTAAATTGAAAAAGTTGTTTCCATTAAGTGTTAGATCGTGATACAAGGATTCCGGAAAATTTTTTGCTTTGGCTTTATCTCAAAAAATGGCAGAGATATGGAAGTTTGAAATTCTAGGTTGGCTGACATTTTGAAACAATCTGATATTTCTTATGCTGTAACTCTCATGCTGAAATACGTATTCAAATTTAGTATTAACGAAAACCAGGATTGAATCTTTTATAATCGGTTTCCAAGCAATTTAGCTTCGGGTGTTTGAGTAAATAAGTTTAATTTTTAAAAACATAGACTATGAAAGCTACCTTTTCCTCCCGGTACAGGCCGGAAGGACTTTTTTATATAGTGTCGCTTCATGACAGGAGTTGTTTTCCTGTCCTGTGCTTTTGCTTTTGGAAATTCACTTCAAAAAGCAAACTTTCACAGGATTTTCAGAAATATTTTCTGCCTTAACCGATATACTATAGAAAAACTGTTCGATTCCATATTTTCTTAATAAGAGCACCTGCCAATTTCATTCGTTTGTAAATAAAGTGAATTCAGAAATGTGTCAGATTTGAGTGTCATTGATGCGTCAGAAATGTCCACGTTGGATTCAAAAACAAATAAAGAGATGCTTTGAGAATTATGTATGATATACTACATTCTCATATATTCCCCAGTACCAAATTTCAATTTATAGAAAACCTCTGAAATCGGCTCTTCATAAAATAGCAAATAACGCTGGAACTAATCGCAGAAAAGCCGAGAAAATTTGTATTCAATCATTGAAGCATGTAGATATATATATACAGGATGTCCAAAAAGTCTGGAAACGGTCGTATAACTCGAGAAATATACATCGAATTGAAAAACGGCTAAATGCATGTTCAATATTTTTGAAAAATCTATTTAGGGATATCAAAGTTGCTCCCCCAATTTTTCCCCCTGGGGGGAAAGAGGGGAAACTTTGAAATCTTAAATGATAACCCCCATTTTTATTGCAGATTCGGATTCTACAGGAAAAAATACGTAACTTTTGTATTTAATATTTTCTTCGAAACATCGTATATGGAGCTGTAATCGAGAAAATGCAGTGAGAATCGTTACCATTGCAATGTCGGGAAACGCTCGAATGATTCGAGAAATATACATCAGATTGAAAAATGAAAAAATACGTGTTTAATATTTTAGAAAAATGGCAACTTTGATATTCCTAAATATATTTTTCAAAACTATTGAACATGCATTTTTACTTGTTTAGAATTGTTAGTGTCATATTTTTTCCATTACGGATCTTTTCACTGTCATCAAAAATGTTTCGTTAACTTAATATTACAAATTTCTTTAAAAATAGTACAGTATTCCAATGTCATAATGATGGTGATAACGATCTGAGCTATCGCTTTTGCTTTTATCATTCATACATTTACTTCTAAATCTTGCATAATTTAACTTTTTATATTACCGCATAGGTGTTAAAAATGTACTTTCAGATGAGATTTGTTTAACAACTGTAGCTAAATTTACTAATTTTTTATGAAATTTTAATTAATATTCAAGCACGATTTTTTTAAATCTATCTAAACAATAAACATTTGTTAGCTAGAATAATATAACGTAACTAAAGAAAAGTAGCAGAATTGTCAGAATCGGGTATTTATTGCTCATGCTTGGTGAGTGCACATTAATTGTAACGCCATTTGGCTATGGACCTGATAGAAAGATTAACCATAAGATCATACTTTTTCGCTAAACTGAAGACAGTCTTTCATTTTATATTGAAATTTTTTCAATACGATCTTTACAGGTGTCATTGATTAATGCTAGTGTTCAATCGTGTTATTTTATTCACTAAGTATACCGAATACAGTTTTTCAGATGATTTTCGAGTGTGATTTTTACTTATTTCTTAGCAGTTTGAGGTAGAACGTCACACATACAATAGAATGTCACTAATAAACGTCAAAATAACAACTTCACAGCAACGAGCATGTTGAATACAGACATTTTTCTCCGTGGCGGTTGGGGAGGCGGACATTCCTAAGTAGCAAAAGATGGTCGGGCCAACGTTGGCTAATTGTTAGCAAATTGTCATTCCCGTTAGCCCACAGTAAAAAATGTCCACCTTGCCGTACCATTAGCCACCGAACTATTTGCAAATAAAGGCCGAACAGTGACCCAACCATTTACAGCTCATAATCCTGCTCTGATCTCAGATACTCTCCAAATTAGAGGGATCTCTACACCTAACATTTGTCAACCCAAACATTCCCTATCCCACCATTTCCCAACGGTTTACACGGAATGCCAACGACAGGACAAGAAACTGTGCTACTGGGTTTAAGGAGTTCTAGAGACGGGCGGAGCAATTTGCATGATCAGGCCATTAATAAAAGGAAAATCAGATCAAAGATCAAAGACGGCTACTGAAGAATGCCTACGTAGGGCGTAATGCCCACGTTTACTTCATATCTAGATGAGAACAGTCTATGGGTATGGCATCAGAAAATTGTGAAATATAAAAGTTCTCTCGTCGCAGGCTGCGATGGAATGATGTTGATGTAGGAGCAATGTGGATGTGCGCTTTGATGCTTTGATTGATGTCAGACTGATGAGCATAGAGGCGAGGGAGAAAGACCCATCAGAGCCATACAATTCTTTTTTTATCTAATACTTATGAAAACAATTAATTTGTAAGATGCATACAATTTATTATAAATAAGATGCAAACAATTGGTTTATATAAGATGCAAACAATTAAATTATATACGATGCAAAAAAAGTTAAGTATAGTTACAATTAAGATGCAAAAAATAATGTAATTTTTTTCTAACAATAACAAGAGAGCTAAGCAGGAAAGTTTACAGTACCCGATGCCAAAAATAAGGCGGAAGACGTCAAAAGGAAATGTTTTGTGTAGGAAAGCCAAATGAAAATAACAATGCAAGTACTATAATTTTTTTTTTGGAATAACTATTGGTTATGCAAACCTAAATACTTACAACGAAGCATTTAGGGTGGCTCTCTTCTCCTTCTTTTGGAAGGTGGAGCAAAGCCGTCATGTCTACTTAAGATGACAAGCGGTCTCTTCCTCCCTCTAGTGCTATGTACACTGTAATGTTGAATGGACTGCAATGTTTCGTTGGGTATTAAAACTCAATCTCTGTGGAAATTTTGTGCAAGTTTTTTAATAACTTGCGAGATAAGTCTCATATTGAGATCAGCATGAATGACGTCATTCCGGACAAACGTTGTCGCCTTGCAAATCCTACGTAATAAATAGTTTTGAAAAATTTTAATTATCTGCATCTGAGTTTCACAGACCGTACCCCAGACAACTGAACTGTAGGTGATGATTGATCTGATGAAGGATTTATAAAGTAATAATTTATTCAAGAGTTACAGACGGCTGTGATAAGCCAGTAAAGATTTAAGGGATATTTGAGCTTTGGTAGATTTGACAATTATGTCTTGAATCTGCCTAGGCCAGGTTAATTTTGAATCTAGATAGATACCTAAATATTTGTAATTGGTGACCCAGGGTATGAAATCACCATTAAAAGAAAGATTAACAATTGGGGACATAGATTTATTGGAAAAAATCATAACGGCACTTTTTGCTGCTTTGACTTCAATACGCCATTTTCTAAGCCAGAACTGAAGGGCCAAAAGGTAGGCTTGGAGTTTAGTCATCCCAGTGTCTAATTAAATGTTGCTGGTTATGATGGTCGTGTCGTCCGCATATAATCCTAAGGAAAATCAGAAACTTCAACGGAAAAGTGAGTTTGTTGCAACGGCGAGATAATGTCTCCCCTGGCAACCTTTTCAATTCATCACTGGTTGTGACATTTTAGTAAAGGATTGATATTTATTATCTATTTCAACAACACATAAGAAACGAAAGTAATCGAAAAATGTTTAAAGGTATCATTATTTCCAGCATTATAATAATATCGTTAAAAGATCTGAACCATAACAATCAAATTGAAACATCAAAGCTAACTCTAGTAGCAAAAATATATTGGTTTTACTAGTTGTATTAAGTTACAATGTTGTGACAGTATTCTAATCAGTGGATTCAGAGTCTGTTCTCTTCTTCAGCTGGAGGGTGTGGGTGAGTGTAATTATGACGTCCAATTATCTGCCCAAGGGAACATACCCAAGGGGGGAGTACCTTTCGTGAGTGTCTTTCTAAGGGAATCTAACCCGTATTTACGCAAGGAAAATCCAAGATTCGAAGAAAACCACGAAAAATTCCAAATGATTACGCCGACGGCCGCGATTGGGTTTGAACCCAGCACCTCCCGTCCACAGCTTTGAGAGAAGAACTTCTCAGACACTGGTGGAGCTTCAGCGGGAAGGACACATGCGCCCCACTGGTTGTTTAAGGGTGAATTCTTGCAATCCTGATATCAAACCAAATTTATTTATATTAGGTCCCAATATTGCGCCCACCACATAATTCATCTTAAATGCGTCTAATGTAATAGTATTGCTTAAATATTGACTTTATAATGGAAATATTATCGATGAAGTGCCACTGTTACAGAAATATTGCTTTTACGTTGTAAATATTTGCAATGAAATGCTAATATTTCAGAAATATTTGCAATGAAACGCTATTATTGCAGAAATATTTGCAAAGAAATAGTGAAATATTTCTAGTAAATTTTGTTGCAATATCGGCAAAAGTAAACACTCCAATGTTGGAGAAATATATGACCAAGAGAGCTAATACAAGCAACGTTGGCCCAGAATTGTTTTGTTAGTAACTTAACGATTTCAATGATACGCACAAGAAGAAGCAAAGATTGACGCAAATATTTAAAATAACCATTTCTGCCACGCATTCTATCGTATAAAAGCATTGAACTAAAACAATCCCTTAACTTCCGTTCAGATCACATTCACGGAAGGAAGCTCTTTTCCCGGCTTCATTAATGTGGAGAGTCTTCTGTCGCGCTTCAAGCGAAGAGTGTCTCTGACATGTTTCTCACCAACCCTGGGAGAATTGCTTTTTTTATTTTGCCAGCTTTGCTTCCAAATCTCAGAAGAGCAATAAACAAGGTCACAACTGACCGCAGAGCCTTTGGTAAAGAAAGGCCAGAGAAATAATTCATGGCTTCTGCTCACAGAATTTGATAATGTGATCTGAACGAAACCTTAGAAAAATTGAAGCCAAAAATATAAAATTATAAAGTATTAACATGACTGATAAAAATGGAAATATCAATTAAAAATTAAATTACCGAAAATTTTCGTAAACAGCTGATTGAAGGAATCCTCTAGGCACAATAGTTTTAGGTAAAAGGTCTATAAATGTGAATCCAGCGTCACATCGTAAAATTTCTTCGTACATTTCATTGTTATACAGAGCAGTATACGTATTTAATCCAGTTGCCATCTCTTGGAAATAAACAAATGTATAGAAACAAATAGTGAACCATTAGTATCTTGCACACTTTTTTGTCAATCTGTTGTTACTTGTTTCAATATAGCATACGGTAATAATGCATTTTTATCATTTAGAGTCCGGATATTTCATCATTCTAAAACAGGTGTGCAGGATATTACAAAAGTTTGAGAACTCCAAATATGTATAAATTCATTCGTTCTGATAACAATTGCTGTTTTCTCATTCCCAAGGTAGAACAACGGTGTATTACTGTCACGGTAAAATTGCGTTTCATCTTAAGGAATCAGGTATCTTGAAAACAAAAATATTAAATTGAAACATACAAAACTCGAAAAAAACCCAGTGTTCACTTTTCGTCTTAAAACGTTTTTTAGTGTGTTTGAAATAAAATGACATAAATCACAGAATAAATATGATAAGATCAAAAGATATAATGCTATTTCTATTGTATTATCTGCGGATGCGGTGTCTTTTAAACTTTTGATTACGGGGTCGCGACATATGTCGTTCCAGCGACTATTTTTTATTCTATTCGTACCAGTTTTGGAAAAAAATATCTGTCATAGACTTATATTAGGATATTTTCAAGAAAAATCTACCACAAAGAAATTTTTTTGTAAATTTTGATACGACTGATTATAAAAATAGTCGCCATTCCTGGCCCGTAATCAAAAGGTTTATTATACAAAAGGTATATATACATTGTACATATATATATATATATATATATATAATGTGTGTGAAATTGTATACTTCAAGAATAGAAAAGGTAAAAGCATAAAAAAAATAATAAAATTTTGTATCCCAAACCACTTGAAATCGGCTAAAAAAAATCGAAATTTTTTATATTTACTTATATTAAATTTTAATAATTTTGTAATACTTCAAACCCAACAGCATTGAAACTTTTCCATTAAAAAACATTTTTTTAAAGCAACTTCTACTACTGCAATATACGGCATAAAAAATTTCATTTTAAAGTCATTTTATTAAAAGCTTTTCTTTTGTCACTTGCATGCAGTACTTTTCGAAAATGACTAGCTGAACTTTTTATGAAAATTTAACATTTTGTATAGCAAATTAATATACAGTCCGCCAAAAAAAGAAAGAATGCCCAATCATTTTAATTACCAACATGATCCAGGAAAAAAACTTAAATAGCCATTCAACTAAAAATGATGTCTCCTTTAAATTTATATAAAACAAGAAGCTTGGGGACGGAGCGACTCCATACTCAAATTGTAACAAACTCTGAAATTTTCACATATTTACATCTTTTGGGAATTTTTTCCTACCCATATCAATCGGAAATCTTTCGGTGAAGAAGTTTACAAATTATGCACGTTTAAAATTTTGAACTCCTCATGTGAAATTCATTATTGGTAGTTCCCAAACAAACAGCAGTGCGTATAAATTTTTAAATATATCGCAAAAACTACGTGGCAAAATGACGTGATATTTTGGAATCGCATATTTGACCCTCTAGAAATTTATTTCTAATAAATTAATTATAGATTACACAATACATATTTTTTTCGAATATTAATTACACTAAAAGTAAAATATAAAAATAATATTTGAAAACAAATATGTAGTGTAACCTATAAAATGTTTTACAGAAATCGATTTCTAGAAGCTTCAAATCTGCGAAACTAAAATTCCAGCTCATTCCGCCAAGTAGTTTTTAGTTACGGTTTATAAAAATACTACCAACAATCCAATCCGTTTTTCAATGATTAACAAGAACGAAAAATCATGCGTCAAGCATAGATTATGTAACACTTTCCAACGCTTCCAAAATAATTTTACGAATCATACTCTTCAATAAGCTAAAAGATAACATCTAAGTAATCCAAATACTTTTATTCAGCCCTGTATAGGATCTATAGATTTGTATATATACTACATAGGATGCTAAATTTTAGTTCAGTTAGGAAACACGTAGCACAGTTTAAAATTCTCCGTCTGGAGTTCAATAATACGGAAATGTTTTCCCGAACTTTTGTGCTTCCCTGTATAGGATCTACAGAATTTATACACACCACGTAATAGACAAAAAGCGATTTAAAATTAAAATCGCGTTTAGTAACTTAAAACGCACTTCCAGGAATTATTGTTAACATACAGTAGAGAATTCTTTTGTGTGTCCCTGTAAATGAACGATGACTGCTATACACACAATATTCTGTAGTAAGTCTCTTGTAATGAACCTTATATAAATTTCAATGCGTTTAAAATAGGGAAACATTGTTTAAATAAAGCGCAGACGATTTTTCTCCATAGACGTAATGTAACGGAATTCTTTTGACTGTCCCTGTAAAGTAAGTATAAGTGCTATGCACACCCTATTCCATATTAAGCTTCTTCTAATGCACCTTAGTGATATATATAAATTTCAATGCGTTTAAAATAGTGAAACATTATTTAAATAAACCGCAAATGATTTTTCCCCATAGACCGCAATGTAACGGAATTCTTTTGAGTGTCCCTGTAAAAAAACTATAAGTGCTACATACTTCCGTTGAAATAGGGAACATGCTATAGATAATGATTATAACATATAAAAATTGCAGGGCAATCCGAGCATATTTACGGGAGTTAGAGCACGGACAGACGGCAGACGGCAGACGGCCAGACGGCCAGACGGCCAGACGGCCAGACAAACCGAAGTCATAAACACTTTTCAACTAGGTTGGAAAGTGTTAAAAAGGTATCTAACTTTAGGAATTCAAAACTTTATGCGTGCATAATTCCTAAACTTCTTCACGAATTACTTCTCGTTTGCTATCCTAAGATAAACTTTACAGAAGATTCCAAATATGATGTCAAAATTACAATTTCGTATTGAAAATTTCAGAGTTTGTTACAATTTCAGGATGGATAGAAACGATATCGACGGGTTTTTTTTACATAAATAGAAACATATAATTTCCAGTCGATGGCTATTTCCGTTTTTTTTGTGTGATAATTTGGTTTATAAAATGTATGGGTTATTTTCTCTCTCTTTACTTTTATCGATTATACATAAATTTATCTATAATTTTTAGCCTTCAGTTAATATTCTTAAATATATAATTTTTTTTTCAATATATTCCGGAATTTTGTGAAATATTTATTTTTTGATTATTGAAATAATACAAGTTTTCTCTTCATACACTGTAACTGAAATATCTGAAATTTAGACGCATAAGTGTCTGAAACGGATGGTTCAAAAAAGAGACTTTAAAGTGTCTTAATTTTTAAGGCATTTGTCTGTGTCTGAATTTCAGACACATGAAATGTCTGAAAAATCGCCATTTTTTTTTACACGGGCAAACAGCTAGAAAAAAAAAATTGCAAAAAAAGTGAACCGCCAGTGCTGTCGTCTATGGAAGCATTTTGATTTTATGATACGGGAGAATTACTTTCCTCCAAGGCCATATCGGACCAGAGACCTGAGGGTTAGAAGTCTAACGCCTTTATCGATCACGGTAACGGTACCACATGAAGGATTCATTTTAAATGCAAGTAATGAAGTAATTGGGCTGTGTCTCGATATTCTTATAGGGAAGATTGTAATTTATCGGCGTTGTCATAATACTTACTACTTTTAATTATTGAGGTTAATTTATTAGTAGAGTTTTTCTATGGTTAATGAATATTTAGAATGTGATTTGATTAATAAAATTTATTAGAGAAATTTTGTTTGCTTAACAGATTGTTAGAGTATGCTTTGATTCATTTGTTGCGGATTTGTAGAGGATTTTGGGGAGATATGTTCAATTTGAGATGGTGATAGAGATTGTAAAGCTTTATGATTTATGTGGATGGAGGAGATATGAATTATACATATTTTCAATTCGATTGTTATTAATACATTTTTTTAATGAAAAAGCGCTGGGTGATGAAATTTAATTGACTAAATTTTCTTTTTGGCCGATTTTAAAAAACGCAGTAATTTTTTTCTTTTTGAATAACTTAACATAATTTAACACTAAGAGAAAGTACAGCTAAGAATTTTCCGGATCTTTCATCCGTAAATCCACCATGTAATTAATTTTTTTTATGTTTATGTGTAAAACATTATCTCAAACGGGTGTTTCAGGGCAGTTTCGAATTCAGAAGGCGGTGGCCCACGGGGACATCTCAACCCCCCCCCCCCCCCCCGAGTGACATCCCGAGTTTTGAAATTTAAATGTGATTATTAAAAAGATAAAATTTAATCTTCCAAGTAACTGCAGAATGATTACACGGTAACAGAAGAAGGAACTACTCATTTTTTGTCGGGGATATCCCTGAACCCCTCTTAAAAGACAATTTTAATCTATGTTTCCTTTTTAATACCATGTTTTTTATTTCAGCTTAAACGGGGGATTCAGAAGCACAGAGACTCATGACAGAAAAAAAATCAGTTTCATTGCTTTATTTTTAGAAATGTTAAAAACTTATTTTTGAATATTTAATATTTCTTCATTGTTAAATTTTTACATCTATTTTGTGTTTTAAAATTGTTTTCATAAGGATCCCTGACACAAAAATCATAATTTAGCTTATTTCATGAATATATTATGCATTTTATAAAAACGGACCATGCTGTAGATGTAGATCATCGACACATATATTCCAAAATCTTGCCTCTACCTACATTTCTTTTTTGACTCTTAGTATTTCAAGCTATATATCTTACTTTTTTTTAAAGTACAAGCACTACGTCTGATTACTTAAAGTAATCAGACGTAGTGTTTGTACTTTAAAATATATGTATAATTATTTACGGACCGATGAATGGTTATTCATCGTATTATGTCATTTGAAGCTGCAAGCTGTTGGCCGATGACTGTTCCCAACATGAATAAAGTGAGAAATTGCCTGACTAGGATGTTGATCCGGGTAGCTTAGTGGCAGAGCGTCAGCACGGTACGCTGAAGATCCCAGGTTCGAGTCCTGGCCCAGGTCAATTTTTCACTCATGTTGGTTTAGTGTATTTAACTGTCTGATAAAATGCGTGTTCTTATAATATATATCTTACCTTTATTTCAAAATTTACAGGGTAGCTTGCATTTCCCTGCGTACGCCTATGAGTGCAAGTAACTTTTGAAGAACTTTATATTTTTCTGAAAAGGAATTGTTTTTTAACTTAATACACCAAAATTAAATTAGTTCATAATAACTACTTATACTACGCTTTTTATTGTCATGACTCTCGTTGAAGACTTCTTCATTCCTAATAACATGTTGCGCCATCTATTATCAATTTTGCATGAAATGTTTTAATTAGTTCCATGATTTGGTATACAATTTTGACACTCGATCTATGGTCCAATCAAATTTTATTGAATGGACAAGTATTTTAAACAACATTCATCTGTTCGGAAACAGTCCCTGATGGTGCTGGCCTATACAGTGGCACGATTGTATCACAGTCATCGCACATACGATACTACTGTATCAAATTCAGACACTTAAGTTTCTGAATTTCTAAATGTCTTAATTTTAGATATATCATCATTGTTCAGACTTTTTTTTCAGTTCTTTTATACCCTGATCATAGTAACACACTTATGTGTCTTAAATTAAGACATCTATGATGTCTGAAATTTCACATTCAGACACTTAAGTGTCTAAATTGCTTTTTCAGTCACATATGTGTCCAAATTTAAGACGCTTCTATTTGCAATGTAGTAAATTATTTCAGATTCTTTTTATCTAATTATTTTTTTTTAATCTAGCTCGTGAGGTTGAATTATTTGAGTGTTATTATGCGCGCAAATGCGCCAGTTCTTCAAAACATATGCACATATTCTTCGAATAACTAGACAAAATAAGTAAAAATTAAATGTAAGCAATTTCAGAAAATACGAAATTCAAAAGATTAGGATTGTTTAAATATTCCTCTACAGTTCTGAATTACTAGATGGTATAATATTGTTTATGATGAGCAGCTTTAAATCTTTCGCTATTTTTTGACACTGCACAATTACCTTAAATAATTCCACTGCCTTTTTATTCTTTGTTGTTTACCGATATAATAAGACATTACATTACGATTATACATCCATAAAAAACTTTCGAAGTTTTTATAGGTTTTTGCAGTACAAACTTTTGTACTAAGTTTGTAAGCTTAAGATATCCGCCTACATTTAAAAACGCAAATTTCTGTCATTGTGTACTTTTACTCGATTGTGCGCGGCTGTGAAAATTAAATGTAACGACTTAGGGTTGTTATGAATCAATTAATAACAGTCTAAATTTCTAACAATAACAAAAATTAATGTAAAAAAATAAAACTTTTGTCTTGATTAATTAAATTTCCTCAGAGATCTGTATTACAAAACGGAATTTTATGCAATCCACAATTAATAAGAAAGTTCCATTAGGTAAAAAATAAAAGTATATACAGTCATTTCGGCAAAGTTCAAAAAGTCAAATAGTCACCAATAACGACAGAGCCTGGCGCTGTTCGACAAATCAGTTTCCAGCACATCCAGAGGATCGGAACCCTAATTAACAGAATAAGACCGCCCCAAAATCTAACTCCATGAGGTGAATAAGTCAATCATCTAATCTGAATCAGAATCATTGATTAAATCTTCTGCGATATTTCTCTGACTTTTCAGCTTCCTTTGGGGGGTTAACATAATATTTACTTTCAGTCCTACAATTTTTAGAGGTCCGTGGGTTGGACACTTTTAAACTGGCTTTCTGATTGGTTTTCGGTCGACACCAAGATTTCATTACCACGTCTGTACTCGTCTTTTGCTCCATGCATATACAGCCATCAAGGACATGCCAGTCTGTCACTTCTTTATATAGACTCCCTTCGCTGCATACCACTGCAGCTATCAAGGGCAGGGCTAGCCTGTCATTTTTTTGGTGAGCAACTTTCTTTGGCAAGCCCCTGTTTGCCTGTTCCCGTGAGACTTGGAATGTCCATACTTCGATCCCCTCCTAATTTATGAGAGTGGTGTTATGTTGTCAAAGCTTCCCCCTTCTTTAAAACAATTTTTTTTTCTGGGAGAAAAATGGTTTAAATTGAATGTTAGGCAATATAGGCAGTTTAATTTCTCAAGAGAAAGGCTATTCTCACAAAAAATATATACAACATATTTTGATTAAATTTTCTGTACTGCTAACTACTATTTAATTAGATTTTACAAATTGGATACTACGCATCAACATAATATTTACTTACTCGTATAAAAAACACATCAAAAACTCATATTTACATTGCAAAACGTTTATCTGTACTGAGTGATTGGATGGCTGACATGCAGTCGAAGCGAATGCTGTATTCCTTCCCTGTGCTATTTCCCCATTCTGCTGCTTTTAGTATAGCCAGTAGTTCGGCTTGGAAAACCCTGTTGTACTCCCTTAATGGAGCTGACCCTGTTTTTATTTTATTTTTTATTTTTTTGAAAGCTACGAATGCCGAATACCAATTTCGATCCATCTGTATATATTACTATGTCCTTGTAATCACGTCCTATTCTTGGTTCTATGGTGTCCGCCGGATGTGTTTCCCATACATTAATCATTTTTATATAGTCTGTATGGTGGACACGTCGCGAGCAAGGCCGGCCACGTACTACCACAACAACTGATGACCGATATATCCTGTTAATAGCTCGTCGATAATAATTCATGAAAATTAACAAAGATATTTTTTCCAAACTGGCAGGATCGGGTTATATGGAATACCAGTATTGAATACCTCTAACTGTACTGACTCAGAGACCTATCCTTATATTGTGATTTGTGGAAAACTAAACTATATTAACTGACTACCTTGATACTATATTTTAAACATGCTCCCTTTGTACAATTAAATCTGTATTTTCTAAATTTTGTTCGCTTTCTTCATTTTTAACCCTCTATTTCATATTATCCGACTATCGCATAATATCCAACAAAAAAGTTTTTCATTATTGTTATTTATTTGCATGCGATGCAATTTCGGAAAATGAATTTTGTCAACAAATAACTAATCACAAATAGTTAAAGTTTGTGATTGTATTTGGTTTTCGGATTTTAAACAATATCAAGCTGTGATATTGCCTCAAACGTAAATGGTTTTCTATGATACCCGAAGTTCCTCTGCATCTTGGCTCTTTGCGCTCCATTTTCAATACAGCAATTAATCTACAATTTTCAATAAATAGATCATATATGCCAAACCTTCCGTTTTGAGTACCACAATTTCTGAATAGCATCTTCGTCTCATTTAATCGCAAATTTATTTCATTAAATAAAGCAAATACTTCTATTTGGAAGCAGTGGTATTCACAAAATTGGACGGTTTGGCATCTACGATACACACAGGCATGAACTGAATTCTAATGTCCCAATTACTTCTCCAAATAACAAATGTTTATTTTGATGTTTATCTTCTGTTGTAAATGCGTGGAATTTCTTTCAAAAATAACAATAAAAATGCGTCCAGGTATGCTTTATAACAGCCTTTTGAACATCCAGATAAGGCTTTATAAAGTTTAGGACAGGATGTTTAATATGTTTGTTTTTATTGCTATTTTTTTCTGACATCGAACGTTTTGATGCAACATTTTACAAAATGTTCGTTGTAAAAAGTGATGATGATTCCATTGGGTATTAGTGTTCGAGACCATTTCGCAAGATTATTTTGTAATTAGTGCACATGAGTAAAATTCTAACTATTGTACAGCTTGAACATAAATTATTTCGACAAAAAGAATGGCTTATTACTCGTAGGTATAAGCCAAACATGAGAGTGCACATAACTAAATAGGATATTAAAACACACAAAGTTTACTTCTTTTTACAACTGGTTGACATTGTTACGCTTAATTACTGTGCATATGTACCATCGGTAATTCAGTTTTTGCCATGTTTGTAAGCATGTTCGTGTCGATCAAACAAAAACCAGTGACGATCCGCGATTTAAATTCAGGAATGGATTTCGGAATCGGTGGACTCTAAAACCGGCTCTTTAAATATTTTCATACGACAAAATCGGTGGGTAAACAATCAGGTGATCGTGGTGGCCATGGAATACCTCCGTGACCAATCCAAGCAGGAATTTCAGCACTGAGACAAGAAGTATATTTTAAAACGTGAGGTATAATGCCAACAATTTACCATTGAACCATTAGCTTATAATTAATATTCCGCAAATTATTAAATTACGAATTTGCCTAAATTAATTATGTCCACTCTGTATTTGCCGGCTCTTAGTTATTGTAAAACGTTACTGTTTCTTGTTACTAAATAAAAACATCGTATTCTGAACCACGTGTTCCTCTTTCTTCAATAAGTAAAAACAAGTATAAATAATTATTCTATTGTAATTAAAATACATATCACATATTAAAATAAACTCACTTTAAAAATTTATATCAGTGTAAACAAATTATTTCTGAAGGTTATGAATTTTTATAAGTTCAATCATTGCTTCATAAAATTACCAAAAACTTTATCAAACATATTTAAAAAATAAATGTTATAAAATGTTTATTTTAACACATGAATTATTTTGTACAGTGAAATAAAATTGCTGTATACACAGCTGTTTTATACATTTTATGCAATAAGAAAAATACCAGATTCCCTCATGCAAAGATACTTATAAAAATGTATTGTTATAAAATTTATTTGATTAATAAAAACATTCACTTAAAAAATAATTGGATTTTTTTCAAGGCGCCTCAAAAAATCTTGATACATTTTAGAAATTAATATAAAAATAAATATATAAGATAAACTCGCAGAATTGTTAATAGATATATTAAATTATTTGTTTTGGTAAAGTGAAAATGTTTCAACATGCACACTTTAGAAAATCTAGACAATATTCTATCATATGTTGCAAAGTGGCTTCCATAGAACATGCAACTGCAGCAATAATGCGTGTTTTATGTTTTTACTTTTTAAACATTTTGCATCTTTCAAGAATAAACTTTGTCTATAACAAATTCACAAAGAAAAAATAAAAAAGTGTGACTCCCAGAAGCATATTAGGTCTTCAAATTGAAACATCTCGTACAGTCGAACTATTTGAAAATTGCCGAATTTTCAAATTTCGAAATAACCCCACTAGTGATTGTACTTATTTCATGTAGAATTATAACACTAACTTTTTTCTTTATTTACGGTATCAATGGAATATTAATGTTAATAATGCTAACACAGAACAGAGTCAAGAATAAATTCAAATTATAGGTCAAACTTCTTTGAATTCAACCTTAAAAGTCTATTGTAGACATAAAATTTGTTTTCTCTTACCTGACTGTATATGGACACTATAAGAGTAATTATCACATTTTGATCATTTGAGCTACTTTTAAAAAGAAATAGTCTGTAAAGTGGTGCGAAAAAGACCTTTTGTTATCTCTTGGCAGTTTACACTCAGTTTTCAATACAGCAATTCATGTATAATTTTCAATAAAATAGACCATAGCTGCCAAAGAGTTTCGAACAATAGCACCCCAATATAGCGATGTCCTGTCTCGTTGCCACATAATTTTCGTATGTAAATTTAAATTTAGAACATACGTATCATAAAATTGAATATTGGCTAGATGTTCTTTGTTCGACGAAATATGCACGTATTGAAATTTATGGATTTTACAAATCTAACGAATATGGGAGTTTCAAGCTTCTATCTTATATATATTTTTCTATATTAATTTCTAAAATAAGTTAGGGTTTGTTGAGACACCCTAATCTAAATATATGTGAAAGAAATTCGAGAGGTTAAAAAATTTAGCACTTTTTTCATTTAAAACATCTCCCAGAACTTTTGAGTAATCTTTGCTGTATTTAACCACGTAATATCTGTCATTTGTTGTTGTTGTTGTTGTGTATGACCCTATTGGGCCCGGTGAAATATCTGTCATTAAAAAAGTAAAAATTACTTTTGGAAAATTTTCGTAGATATTTTGAATTTTAGCCCTTTCGGGACGGGTGATGCATATATGCATCGTCAAAAGTTGTATGTGGAATATGTTTTTGGCACCACTAATAAATAATTGTAATATTTGTCTTTTTCATTAGAGTATTTTTTGGTATTTTACAAGTACAGGGAACTGTTTAAAAAAAGTGGTACCAACCAAATAAAATTTCTGTAAGGTATGCCGTCGCGAAAGGGTTAAAAAGTGCTAAATTGGCAACAGTGCGATGTGTTAATAGGATGATGGTCTCTTTCTAATATTTAATATGAGTAATTTTTCCTCTATCTCTCTGCTTCCTGTATTTACTAGAGAAGTAAATAAACGTATATGTTTATTAACTTTCAATCATAGTTTTCAACTTCTGCAAAAGTGGAACCGTGTTTAGCCTATTTGTATGGATATTCCTTATTATTTAGAGACTAGTTTGCTTTTAGAGTTTTTACTTTTTGTCAAGCTAATTCTCGATTCAATCTATTGAATAGACCTTGCATGCTTCTTTTATCATAAGTGGAGTACGCGAGCATTACTTTTAGTAGGTGAATTTACCTTTAGCTTGTTTTAAAGCTATATTTGGCTTTAAGAGCCTACATCAGTCACGCGAAAAAACGCTCCAGCTAATGTTAAGTCTATGGGAATGTTATCGCGCGATTTCTCGCTCGCATTTTAATATTTTTAAATGATTCTTTTTGCATAGGATAGCTGAGGTCGATCTCTAACGTTGTTAGTTTTTACTTTTTCGATTTTGGTTCCAGTTTTTTTATATAAGAGTAATTTCACTTTCAGAACCAGTTCCAACCGGTTCCAAAATTAAAAATGTCCGCTTATAAAAAAACCATAACCAAAATCATAAAAGTAAAAACTAACAACGTTAGAGATCGACCTCAGCTATCCTATGCAAAAAGAATCATTTAAAAATATTAAAATGCGAGCGAGAAATCGCGCGATAACCTTCCCATAGACTTAACATTAGCTGGAGCGTTTCTTCGCGTGACTAGCGTAGGCTCTTAAAATGGCTTAGAAAACCTGTCACACTTTTTCTGCAAAGTTATTACATTAAGTTCATTATTTATAAAATATTTTAAACATTTTCTTATATAATATATTAAACAAGTATGATATATTTTGAAATACAGTAAACGTCCGATTATCCGGCACTCATGTGACCGACGGTATGACGGATAATTGAAATAGACGGATAATCGAAAAATAATACAAGACCGTTATTAAAATTAAATATATAGTCGTCAGTATATAAATAACAATATTTAAACGCTTTTTTTTTTTACTTTTTTGTACTTTCGTTAAAAAAAGCATAACTGATAATAAGAATTCAATTTTTGGGACAAATTTAAAATTTTACAGAATAAATATGTATACACCTGTGTTCATCCAAAATAATCCATTATACATTTTTATTTACATTTTTCTTCCGCTTTTATTGCAGAAAGTTTATGAATTCTACGTTTTAAAAGTATTTGGGTTGCACCTGCTTCCTGTTGCATCTCAACCCAATTAATGCAGCAAGAGAGCATAGTCTCCACTTCTGCATGACTGACTCCTGTATCATCATTCCCGATCACATTCATCCGCTTCAGGTTTCTCTGGATAATTTCGTCATTCGTTAATTCTTCATAACCAATATCATTCTTGTCACAACTAAGCCAGTCTGTGATTTCATCCGTATAAATATTTTTTACAGATTATTCTATGAACTTCAATCCAGAGCAAATGGAATGAAAAAACTGACCAAACAAAGGCTACTTTAGGAAGAATTGAAGAAATCACTAATTTTCCACACATTGTAGCAAGACAACACCTTCCAAGAAGTGGGGACTCAGTCAAAGTAGTGAAAAGAATACAGAGTTAAAGTCAACACATACTCTCAGGATCTCCTGTGAATATTTCATTGTGTATCAAACGTGCAAGGTGCAAGTTCTATCCATCATCAAGCAATGACAACAAAAATAATATATTCTGCTACAGTTGCAAGAAACACAATTTCAAATCTCATATAAAATATTACTGTCCAAATTGCAAATAAAGATAAGTTTCAATTTCAAATATTTTTGTGTTATTTTTGAGATACTTTATATTATTTGATCTGTATATAAACTAGTTTACTACTATTTAAACCATTTCTAAAAAGGCACCTTTCATTTACTGCTAGAAATGATAAAATTCTGAATCGGGTCATATGAACCCGAACAGTACAGCCGTGTAGTAAATACGAACAGAACAGCAGGGTTAAGAAAAGGTCTTACAGAAATCAATCTCACGATGCCTCATGAAAGTCTAGGCCTCTTGAAGCAGTTGATACGAAATAAACTAAATCTACAGTTCCTGTTAATTAAGTGTTGAAATAAAAGTGATTGTAAATTAAAAGAGCAAAATCTGGAAATCCTATTGTGTTTTATTAACCCTCCAAGCGTCTTAACCGTCCTTCGTCATATAATTTTTTAATTAAAACCTGGGAGTTTAGTAGTCAGCGCATAGCTCTACCACGCTACAGGTCCAGAGTTTGACTCCGGACTTTTCAAGGTGCACCCAGCCTTTCATCCCTTTGGAGTATATAAAATGAGTACCAAGTTTGCGTTTGAACTAAACACTGAGAATTCCGCGTTGAGTGGACCACCTGACCGATACATACTCTACATTTCACGCAAAGCAACCAGATTTAAATCCACAATTATTATTTTATGAATCGTTAAACATATATTATAAAATACTACCATACGCTTAGAGGGTTTTTAAATAAATATATGTATATATTTTTAATTTTTTAATTTTTAAAAATTCATCCTTAATTTAATGTAAAATTGTCCTCCTTTTTATTTCATTTCCTGCATTACAGTACACAAAGATCAAGTATTGCTATTTGGGAGGTTTGTGGTTCCAATATATAATTTATAGAACGAACTATATATTTTACAAAATATTTTGACTGTATGAAAGTAATAGAAACTTATATTCAAATCAACTTAGAGTGATAAATTCCAGGTGATGATGATAAATCTTGTTGTTACAAGAAAGTTTTCTTATGAGACATTGCAACAATGTTTCTCAAGTACAGGCAGTGCTGGTAACATTTCAGGAGGTGGCTCTTTATAAATTCCATCAAGGTAAAGTCGTATAACGAACATATAGTATTCATTCTTTTCACCCATGTTATAGGTAAAAGTTGCTTCTGATCCTTGTTTTCTTTCACCACCAGACATTATCCGATAAGTCGTCGTTTCTGCACTTAGAACACGAGCTCCTTAAAAAGAAGAAGTGGGGGTTAATATCGCTTAGTCAGATTAATTTAAATAAATGTCTGCATAAAAAACAATTTAAGTTAATAAAAGTTACAAAATTCAGAAAATTCAAAAACAAATTAATTTAGAATGACCTTATGACCAACAAATTGTCTTTTTACCAACAATATCGCAACGACTCTTTCTCTTGGTCCATAAAATTTTCAAAAACAAAACTTTTAGCAGACTGAATTATGTTTGAGGTGTTATATCTGTTGTGTTATTACATTACAAAAGAATTTGATGCCCTTAGATCTTCAAAATACAGCCCAGCTCGTTTAATGTAGTGATGTAACAGTGGCGCACTATTTGGGTGATTGTCACTACTAAATTTTAACAGTGTTCTTCGCCTTAAAAAATCTCTGAAATTCTGTCCTTTAACCCCTTCGCGACTAGCGACCTTTACAGAATTTTTAATCTTTTACCACCGTTTTTTCAAAACAGAAATTTTCGCCTAATTGAATCGCAGAATTAATAAGATTTAATAAGGCAAAGCTTATAATAAAAAATAACTGGTGGGAATAATCGAGGATTCTGAGCATCTTATGCGTCACGTATACGTGTCGCTCGTCCCCAAGGGGCTAACAAGACGAAGAATACTGTTGAAATTTAGCTTTGAAAATTGGTATTCTGTGGTGCGCCACTGTTCCATCACAATTAATATGATATCGGTTAAAGGAATATCTTGCTTAATATTATATATAAATTCCTTGTGGCCGAGAGCGTATAAGCGTTAATCTGTCACGATGGCAGTACTGGTTCAATTCCCGGTGACTACAATGGACAGACATAGTGCGGAGTTCCTGGCTGTACTTGTGTCGTCCAGTGGTTCATCCGTAACAAGGCTGTCACCTTGTGTATTACATACAAAGAAAGGAATAAAATGATATATGTAAAAAGAAAGAAATTTGTTTTAAGTCTTGTATGTGTTCTAAGATTATGTAAATTAAAAAAAAAACGATCTTTCCAGACAACAGCCATAGCAGCTGCAGGTCTCAAAGCAACCCCCTCTAAATATGATATATCCTCAATGCCTTAAACTGCACTATATAGTTTCTATGTTAAAAACTCTGTTTAAAGGAAAATATGGGATAGTCGTAAAAAACATTTTTGCTAATGTACGAGGCTCTAAATGATGGAGCTGTTCAAAGAATCCGAATGAAATTGAAGATAATGGTATTTAAAAGTATGCGGTCGAGAATGTAGTGAACAATCAAGCTCTCATTGTTACAATTACAATGAGAAAATTTCAAATGACAACAAATTCTTTGGACAACGCAAACTTATGTACGGAATTAAAAAAACATAAGTTGGAACGGTACTTCCAGCATTACAATTGGTGAGATCTAACACAATCAAATAAGAGCAATATACTGCAATACTTGACATATACTGCAAGAACACTTTGGTGACATTGTCGTCATCTACCAGCATTTTGAGTTTATTTGGCTGCCATGGTCACCCAAACACACCCCAATAGATTTCTGTCGCTGGAAATAATTAAAAGCTAAAGTATACACATCAATTCTGCTAATTGATGTCATGCAGTTAGTGACATTTTTGTTAGTATTTTATTTTAAAATGAAGAAAAGAAAAGAAATAATTAGTTACATTGACTAACGTAATTTATATATGAAGAATCATATTTAATTTCAGAAAATGAATACTTTTATAGATTAATCCTACTAATTACATATTTACGTGTTTTGAACTTCTAACATAAAACATTTTTAATGTAATTCCAGGAGATATTATTGCATTCAAATATTCATACTTTCATTGTTTTTGTTAAAAAATTTGTCAAAAAATTTGTTAAATTTTGAGGTACGTCTTATACACAGGGAAAACGGTAACTTACAAAAGTGTATCCTCAAATGTTCACACATTGATTCGCAGAATCAAGAACTAACATGAAAAGATGTGATTTTTTTTTAATGTATGTTGAATGCGCTTGTAGAAGATATGGCACTTATTAGAAATTTGCTTATAAGACATGTCGGAGAAAACTTTTCGGAGCAAATAAAGTGTTTTAGCTGGTATGCGAAAGTGTGAAACTTTTTCCTATTTAAAAAAATTTCAGCATATTATGTTCCACAAAAATATACTGAAAGTGAAGTAAGCTTTTTTGCCTTTATTTCTTTTGCTTTCATAAATTCTATATCTTAGTACAGCAATGCATCTCCTTGTCCGTGTGGCATCCTTTTAGTTCAGAAATTCCGTATTCATTCTAGAAATTTTTATGCCGTAAAATTTAAACAGTACGGTCATTTCAAACAGTCAATTTTGCTTTAGATAACGACAGATATTTCACGATTACATAAGGTAAAGATTATTTCGAAATTTCCGGTATGAACACTGAATTTCTGAATGAAAAAAGTGGGCAAACTGGCAACGTTGCTCTATACTGTTATCGATGTAATTTTGCACAAAATTTTAAACCAGTATAAAAAAATAACTAATTGTCATTCTTTTGCATGTATAGATTTGCGTCTTTGAATTCACACTCACCAGATATATTAAGTATACAGGGTTATTCTAAATGATGGACCCATTTTCAAAAAATTGTATTTATTAAAGTACAAATCCAAAATGAACAATTTGAACAGATGTGGAATCCCTGGTTACGGAATTTTGGCTACTTTTGTTTTGGCGCGCCTCTCAGAATCACGCCAACCATCCATGAAAAAGAAATAAATCCAGCAATTTAACTACTACCGGGTTTCCATAGCAGAAATCATAGTCCCCAAAATTTGGTGATTTTTTTCATTTTTTTAACAGATTAAAAAATAAAAAATCCGTGACCAGGGATTCCACATCATAGCCGAACAATCTTTATACCAATGAAAAGAGGAAGTTTCAAAGTTTTTTTAAGACATTATAAATGTTCAATGTGTCCACAGTTTTCTGCATGGCAAACATCTACGCGATAGCCAAACTCGTCCCACACACGAGAAAGCGTATCTGCTGTTACTGAATGCACGCTTTCAAAGCGGTGATGGTTCCAGAGGCGGCCGGTAGAGGTCGCGCGGCAATAGGCCACTGCGAGCTGAGTGCACTGCTGCCGTGGACTCAGTAACAGCAGATAGGCTTTCTCGTGTGTGGGACGAGTTTGGCTATCGCGTAGATGTTTGCCGTGCAGCAAACGATGGACACATTGAACATTTATAATCTTAAAAAAACTTTGAAACTTCCTCTTTTCATTGGTATAAAGATTGTTCATTTTGGATATGTACTTTAATAAAAACAATTTTTTGACATGACAATGGGTCCATCACTTAGAATAACCCTGTATATAGGATTCTGATTGAAATGTGAAATTCTGTAAAATATGTAGTAATCTTAGAAAATGATATGCATTATAACTATTTTCTGTCTCAGCTTATGGCGATATTCACCATCAATTCAAGATGCATTTATTCTTAATTTAAATCTTATTTCTTTTTGCAGATTTAATAGGAATAAACCTTAAATGTTACCAGCTCTGTTATGCTTTAGGCTGGTTCTAATGAATCAACTAAAAGAATATTTTCTGTTGTTAATGCGTATGGACCGGTGAAAGAAATCTTGTTATCTAATTTTATCTATTTCAACTTCAAGAGCCGTTATTCGAATGTAGTGAGATGTGTCCTAGGATGTGCAAGGGAGCCGCAGGGTACCACTATTTCAGAAAAGAACTGTCCCAAGCGAAAAAGAAGTCGCGTGTAAGCACTTTTTAGAGGCCCTTTCCTTCCAAATTAGTAAATCCCCTGTCTTCCCACAATGTAATCACATTTCGAAAAACTATGTCATACAAATGCGTTTGAACAGGAACAACGATATCCATATAATAAAAGGGGAAACATAATTAAACAAAAATATACAAATTAATGGCAAAATATTTTTTACAGGAAAGTCAATATGTGTTATTACATTACGAATAATAATTAAAATAATAGTGAATATTTTCAGAATTATAAATAGCACCGGCCTCTTAACAATTGATATTCAGTTCATGTGCCCATTGAGACATCTCGTGCGCTGGTTACAGCTTAACCTAAAGTATAACAGCACCTACAGATTGAGTATAGTCTATGAAGAATGTGTTATGCTCGCACCTTGCGCCTAAAATTTTATTGATTAAACATTTTACTTTTACCAAATCAATATTTTAAAAACATCTTCAATTTTATTACCGTAAGGTCGTTTCTGCTTTCGAATAGTAACTTTCGCCTTATTTAATCGCTGATTAAATAAGGCGAATATTACTACTCAGAAATAGAGGTATCCCGGGCTCTATTGCTCACACCCTGGATGCGGCACTATTTGTATGAAGATTAATTTTAACTCTTCATGTGCTGAATTTCACAGAAATATATTAAACATTAACCTATTTGTTTCGAGAATTATTTCTTCAGATTATTTTCACTTTAAGCATGCAACTATTTCCTTTGTCATCTATTATTAATGTCTGGGGACATATTTGACACTTATTATTGAATTATTGGTTGTTTTTAGTTCGACAGGAAAATTTTCCTGTGGGAAACAGCAAAGTTAAATTCGATTAAAGTTCGCGAGACAATACCATATCTGCTAATTATAATTTATGTAGAAAAAGAAAACTAACTGCAATGAAACGTAGTTAAAAATAAGTGGCAAAATAAATCGCTGTTGCTTTTACGTTCAATGTATCTAAATAGCTACAAGAAGCATTCGTACGTTTACAGTTTTGAATATCACTATTTCTAAATTGTAATCTTCGTCTAATTTAATTGCTAATTTCTGTCATTAAATATGAAAACTTCCGAGAATTATTTTCGAGAACTATTTCTTCGAGAATTTTATTCCTGCGAGAATTATTTCTTCCGATTATTTGCAAAACATACAAATATTTCTTTTGTCATCTATTTATTAATGCCTGAGGGCATAACTGCCACTTATTGTTGAATTAGTGTTTACTTTTTGCTTGCGAGGAAAATTTTGAAGTGGGAAACAGCACCGTCAAAGGAATTGAAAGTTTGTGAGACAACACCAAATATAGTAATTATAATTTATGTAGAAAAGAAAAACTAAGTGCAATAAAGCGTAGTTACAAATAAAAGGCAAAATGAATCAATGTTATTTCATTTTCTATGTACCTAACATTTGAAGAAGAACCATTCTTAAGTTTACATTTTGAATACCACAATTTTTAAATTGTAATCTTCGTATAATTTAATCGCAAATTTCTGTCATTAAATGTGACAAATATTACTTTATAAAATAGCGGTACACATCCTAAAATTATATGTTAGCAGGAAAAACTGCAACTTTTATAAAATGGGTTAAAGATATTCTGAAATAATTAAAAATCCTTCAAAAATATCCATATATTATTATACATTGATTTTTTTCTTAGAATACAGAGGAGTATGTGTATGTAGTTAATCTTAACTTACATGGTTATATGAATATTTTACAATACGAAGAGTAAATTTTAATTGCACTCAAATAGGCACTAAACTCGAAGACACAGAGATAATTTGTCCATATATATATATATATATATACAGCGATTTATTTTGCCACTTATTTTTAACTACGTTTCATTGCAGTTAGTTTTCTTTTTCTACATAAATTATAATTAGCAGATATGGTATTGTCTCGCGAACTTTAATCGAATTTAACTTTGCTGTTTCCCACAGGAAATTTTTAGACAGTCATATATATATATATATATATATATATATATATATATATATGACTGTCTAAAATTTGACATTTCCACTTATTCTAATTTTTTTTTCCATAGACTGTATTGTGAAAAAAATATATAAATATTAAAAACTATGCCAAATGACTTAACATTTTCCATTAGCAATTTGAGGCACGAGTAATTTTGTTTCTGTAATGTTGAATTGACACCAGAATTTTCTAAACATTTTATTTGAAAATAAGAAAATGCAATTTTACAGCTTTATTCGGCCACGTTATTACAGTAAAATTTTGTTTAAAAATTGTGGTACAAATTGTGGTACAAATCTAGATTAAAATTAGGTGGTACAAAAGATACCCCATCATCATTCAAAGAGTTAAGTCATGTTACCATCTACAGTGCCCCCCCCCCCGGTAGCTTTTTGAGAAAGACTCACATTTTCAGCGCCTTGGTGCGAGAGCAACGGTTGGCGTGGTGCTGAATCCAATGATGCATACAGAATATGTACCCCTTCTTGTTTGTGACGTGATACATATAGTAAACAGCAACTCTATTCTTTTGCTGCTGTGAATGTCAAAGACAGTGCTTTGTTTTTCCCCGAAATTTTATCAAGTGGAGAAGAAAGAATGAGGAAATGTTATTTTACTGCGCTTTACATTTAATACATTGCTTTAAAACAAAGAACTTTTTGAGATTTAAATGTTTTAAATTTCACAATACATATAATTCAAACGTAAATAAGTTTTTTTCTCTAGTTTGGTAATATTCTTTTACTTCATTAATTCGTAGCGTTTGAAGAAATTACAAAACTTATTGAGATTATAAAAATATTATTAGCTTATAAAAATATTATTAGATTATAAAAATATTTTTAGATTATATAAATTTTTTAACCAAAAATAGAACCGACTTCAAAAACTACTACAAAGTAAAAAATAATTTTTTTTAGGTAATAGTTAATAAGAAATTAAATTAAGAGCATTGTATTTACCATGCATATTATTATATTTATGTACATTAATTTGATTTTTTAGAGTCGGTGCCAGCCAAGCCAAGTTAAAGCCATGTTACCATTTTTAAACATTTCATCTGATGTTATAAATGTGTATTCTCAAATGAGATTAGCAACTTATATGTCGACAAACATTGCTTTGGAAATTAGTTAATCATTTAAATCATTGTATTTTCTACCATTTGATGAGTTATATGTATTTTTTTTATTGTCTCGTATTTATGTAGATTTAACTTACACGCGTGTTACGATTTATATTGGATATTTTGTTTTGAATTTTGTACTTGGCTTGGCTGGCACCGACTCCAAAAAATCAAATTAATGTACATAAATATAATAATATGCATGGTAAATACAATGCTCTTAATTTAATTTCTTATTAACTATTACCTAAAAAAATTATTTTTTACTTTGTAGTAGTTTTTGAAGTCGGTTCTATTTTTGGTTAAAAAATTTATTTTTCGCTTTTTAGTAGTTTTTGAAGTCGGTTCAATTTTTGGTTAAAAAGTTTATTTTTCGCTTTTTAGTAGTTTTTGAAGTCGGTTCTTTTTTTTTTCGGTTAAAAAGTTTATTTATTTATTTATTACTTTAGTGATATCTATATTTATATTAAACCATATTGTTGCTAATATATTTTTTATTTCACGCTAACCTTGGCAGTAGACTCGATTACGGAAGATTAGAAATTTTATCTTTATTCTCACCTAATCGTCTTGGATATTGTGTCATAATCGGGCTGTATACTACAGTTTTGATAACTGTGTAACTCACTGATTTCGGTGCTTATGCTTAATGTGTACTGATTTTTACGATCCGTACAAGGTAAATACACTGCACCAACAATGTCGCCTATAATACTATTCGGAGTAACCCCTTTCTTTCTATATTGTCACTCTATAGTTAATATTATGTAGTTGAAATATTAAAAGACAATTGCAGAAGCATTTATATACAACTGTATTGTATAATATAATATAGATATTGGATATTTTAAAGGCAGTTTCCAACTAGTGCACCACAGGTGATAAATCGCCAAATATCTTCTGTAACACGTACATTTATATGGGATTTGAAACAACATTGTATTTAATTATGCGCCAATAAACGCTCATCAAAATATGCCAAACCGCTGTGAAACTGCAACAATGGAACTTTTAAAAGATTCAAAAGTAGATTTGTTGTGGCATAATTTATAGTTTTTATCCGTACGTTGTATTATATTTATCCAATTCACAATTTTATGTAATTTTGCTTTTCACATTTAGCAACACTCAAAAGTTTTAGTTTTTGTTTGAATCTTAAAAAGTTTGTTCTATGAAAATAAATCCGACAAGTTAAAACTGATTTAAATATGTCAGTATTTTTATTATTTGCAAATTCACGTAATAGAATATTTTATGATATGAAATGAAAGTCGTCTGCCCAACAAATTAACTATTTTTAAAATGCTTATATTTTTTTTCGTTTTTATTGAATTTCTGAAAAAGTACTGAACCAATTTTCATAAAATTTAAATGGGACCAATTCGAGAGTATTCTCATTCGAATAATAAAAAAAATCACATAAATAGGACGCAAAGTTCCGGAGTAATCGGTGAACATACATAAAGGATTTTAAAAGATTCAAAAGTAGATTTGTTAGCATAATTTATAGTTTTTATCTGTACGTTGTATTATATTTATCCAATTCACAATTTTATGTAATTTTGCTTTTCAAATTTGGCAACACTCAAAAGCCAACAAATTAACTATTTTTAAAATGTTCATTTTTTTTCGTTTTTGTTCAATTTCTGAAAAAGTATTGAACCAATTTTGATAAAATTTAAATGGGACCAATTCGAGAGTATTCTCTTTCGAATAAAACAAAAATCACATAAATAGGACGCATAGTTCCGGAGTAATCGGTGTACATACATAAAAAAAAAAAAACATACACGTCGAATTGATAACCTCCTCCTTTTTTGAGTCGGTTAAAAAATATTATATATTATTATATATTATAAGATTATAAATACTTATTAAGATTATAAAAATAAAATTAGAAGTAAAGCTTTCTATTTAACTAATATTATTATTATATTAATTGATTGAATCTGTTTTTTATGACATAATTGAACTTCGCAAAGTATTATTATCAATACTACTGATTCAATTTAGTGGGGGGGGGGGGTATTTTTTTTAGTAAGCAGCATAATTGTGTGCTGTGTTAGGCATTAATCAAATACATTTTCAATAAAGTAATTGATTATAGATTGCTTTTAATTTAATTGCTATTAGAAGTTAATAGCAAGTTGCAACTAAACTGAATTCAATTGCATTAGATTGAATGACAAATAATAATATAATGTAGTTGTATCCTGCAATTAAATCAACCACAGTTAAATTAATTGAAATTAATTAATTGCAAGTTGAAGAGTGCAATTAAATAAATGACTATTACATTTTAATCATGTTAAACCTTTATCTTTATCATTATCTCGGCGTTTATGCAAAAAACATTGGCTTCCCCCCAGCGCACAAAATTCAAAATCTTTAAAATTCTTATTTTTTCTTTATTTTAAAAATGTTGCCCCATTTTTTAATATTATTTTGTCCTAGTTATTTTATTTGGTACTTTGAAATATTAACACATCACATTGTAATCAATCGTCTAAATTCTTCTCTCCTCTGTTTCCTTTATTTGCTGCTCCAACACACAGTTCAAAATCTTCAACTCTCTTAAAAGAAAAAAAATGTTCTGTTTATCACATTGAAGTGACAATAAATGAATGATCAATCCTTTGAGTCACCATCCCTTTTCCGAATTTTTCTCTTCCTCCCCCCCCCCCCCCCCCCAGCACACTAGTTTTAGACTATTGAAAATTATTTGTTGCTTTTCAGAAATGATAGGTAGATAATTTATTATATAAATCCTGCCTGAAATGTTTACTACCCCTTTCTTTTATCTCTAACACTGCATAAAATTTACAATCTTTAAAAGTGTTTAAGAAAATTACTATTCCAATTTGTTTGCTGCTTTAATCCATTTGTTTATTTGCTGAATTTTAAGTAACAATAAATAAATAAACTATAGCATCTTGGGGAAGATGTTTCATCAAAAAAAGAAAAGAATGAAAGACAAAAAAAAATCTGATTTCCCCTTTGCTACTCCAGCACACATTTAATTCTTACTTTTTTTATTTTTTCCTATTTATTATTTTGAGGTAATTATAAATGAATAATCAATATTTCAAATTCTGTTCCCCTACCCCCAAAAAATCTTTCTCTTTTTTTTTCTTTCTCCTCCCAACACACAATTGTTAAATATTTATTTTATTTCATTTTTTCAAGTTTGTGTTTTCTATTTGTTATTTTGCATAAATAATAAATACTTATCTAAATCTACAACCCCTTCACCAGCATACAAAGTTTAAAACTTACTCTAGCTATCTTATTTTTACTTTGATGTATGAATAAGGTAATCATTCTAAATCTCCCCCCCCCCCTCTCCATATAAACACACAGGGACTATTTCGTCCGCCCCCATTTCGCATAAAAACAGAAAACATAGACAACGATTGGCGATAGAATTTGCTGCGCATTCTCTCTTTTGCCAAATTCGCCAAGCTGGTGCTGGAACGTGAGGATTTCTGAAAAAGCCCCCGGGTACATATAAATAGGCGCTTTGAACTTACTTACCCTCTGATACATGGATTAATTTTAAACCGATCAAAATCATATTTTGCAATTAAAATAAATAAAAAATGGATTAAATTAAGATCATTAAGAAGAAATAATGTTGAATTTTTAAAAATCTTACATTCCTTACAAAATACCCTGATATAAAGTTTACAAGCACTAAAAAATTATTAATAAAAGTTATTACATAGTTTTTGTGATAATTTAAACTCTTTAAGCTTCTTTTCGTAAATTGATTTTTAAGGGGGGGGGGGATTTTGCTTAGATCTAAAAGCAGAAATTCTTTGAGAAAATCTTCTCTCGCGCAGAACAGAAAACATTTAGCAAAGGCAGATTTTCCAAATGAATATTGAACAAGAACGAAAAATCATGCGTCAAGCATAGATTATGTAGCACTTTCCAACGTTTCCAATATAATTTTACAAAACATACCGTTTAATAAGCTAAAAGATAACATCTAAGTAAACAATTTGGAAAACGCATAACATATTTAAAAACGTAATTTCAGGAATTTCAAACATATACAATATTCGGAAAAATATCCGAATTCAGCCCTGTATAGGATCTATAGATTTGTATATATACTATATAGGATGCTAAATTTTAGTTTAGTTAGGAAACGCGTAGCACAGTTTAAAATTCTCCTTCTGGAGTTTCTGTCAATAAACGGAAATATGTTCGCGAACTTTTGTGCTGCCCTGTATAGGATCTACAGAATTTATACACACCACGTAACAGACAAAAAGCGAGTTAAAATTAAAATCGCGTTCAGTAACTTAAAATGCACTTCCAGGAATTATTGTTAACAGACAGTAGTGAATTCTTTTGTGTGTCCCTGTAAATGAACGATGACTGCTATACATACACTATTCTGTAGTAAGCCTCTTGTAATGCACCTTAGTAATATATATAAATTTCAATGCGTTTAAAATAGTGAAACATTATTTAAATAAACCGCAGACGATTTTTCTCCATAGACGTAATGTAACGGAATTCTTTTGACTGTCCCTGTAAAGTCACTATAAGTGCTATGCACACCCTATTCCATGTTAAGCTTCTTCTAATGCACCTTAATGATATATATAAATTTCAATGCGTTTAAAATAGTGAAACATTAATTAAATAAACCGCAAATGATTTTTCCGCATAGACCGCAATGTAACGGAATTCTTTTGAGTGTCCCTGTAAAAAAACTATAAGTGCTACACACTTCCGTTGAAATAGGGAACATGCTATAGATAACGACAATAACATATAAAAATTGCAGAGCAATCCGAGCATATTTACGGGAGTTAGAGCACGGACAGACGGCAGACGGCAGACGGCCAGACGGCAGACGGCCATACGGCCAGACGGCAGACGGCCATACGGCCAGACGGCAGACGGCCATACGGCCAGACAAACCGAAGTCATAAGCACTTTTCAACTAGGTTGGAAAGTGCTAAAAATGAAATGGTTCTGCTGTCTAATGTTGTATTTCACAAGCATTATTGAAAGTCATATCAGTTTTATATGTGATACAGGAATAAAAATAAAATATGCACAATTCACTGGTGAGGTTTCTTTTTCAGTAAAACCTCATAACATAATTCCATGTATGAGAATGTTAATCAGTGAGAATCGGGTCGTTATACAATCCGCTCTCCTCATCCAGTATTGTACAAAACCTGGGAGAATAGTCTGAATTTAACACTCCATAACTGTGTGTAGTCTTACAGTTTGAGACTTATGCTCACTCTCTCAATTTTTCATAAAAAGATGCTTTTCAGTTCCTCGACGATCGTGAAACCCCATGTTAACCTATGGTAAATTTTAATTAGGTGATTACTCACTACTTAATATAAAATACGATTTTCATCATTAGAAAGTAGGCGCCAGATAGTGACGTAGTACGTTTTTAAAAATCGCCTCCTTAAATTTTAAGTATTTTTTAAACGATTGTTAATTTTGAACTTTTTCCTCAAGTAGGAATTTTAAAGTATATAGGTTTAGATACTTTAAATTTAAAATTAAAAACAATTTTAATGCACTACGTCAGCATTGAATATGTAATTTTCTGATAGTGGAAACTGTACTTTCATAATTATATAACGTAATGACAAATCACCTAATTAAATTTTTCCATAGGTGAAAATAGGTTTTCCATAGGTGGTCCCTTCGAGACTGGCCCCACCAGTGGCTGAGAGGTTCTGCTCTCGAAGCTGGTAGACGGGAGGTGCTGGGTTCGATCCCAATCGCGCCCGTCGGCCTAATCGTTCGGAGTTTTCTTGGTTTTCTTCGAGCCGTGGATTTATCCATGCGTAAATACGGGGGGCCCTTAGAAAGACCCCCACGAAGGGCACTCCCCCGGGCCTATGTCCCAAGTGTAGATAATTGGCCGTCAATAATCAACCCAACCCTTCGGGACTGATGTCCCATACATGAGTTTTATTCGGCTTGCACCACTTTTTTTCAGCTACCTGTATACTTATATAATTATGAAAATGCTTTAATTAAATATGCAAATATTACATTTTTTTTATTACTGGTACCAAAAACAAATCCTGTATGCACCTTTTGACTGTGTATATATGCAACCATTGTTTCGAAGCGGTCAACATGGGGTTTCGCGATTGGTGAGGAAAAAAACTTGCATCATTAAAAGTGTCCCCTTAAAACCTACGCATGTCTAAAAAAAACGAAATTAAAATTTTAAAAAAACATACCTGTTGCTTTTACCCATGCTGAAATTCTCTCTTTAGTGATAGCAAGGTTTTCATAGTCAGGCATAAATACCCCTGTAGATATCTGCACTGGTACAAAAGTTCTGCAAGTGAGCTCGCTAATCGGTGAGGGTTTTTCACTAATTGAATATCGATTTGATGATGGCTTCGTATAGGCGACTCGCAATACTCGAACAAAGTATGTAGTCATGGAACCACTCTCAGTATAATCCATTCTTTGAGAATCGACTTCTTTGGCTAAAATTTAAACAAAAATATAAACAAGAAAGAAAACTGTGGCATAAATTATATTCTCTCAAACTTTTTCTTCTAGTAAATTCTTGGAATGAAAGTAATTATGATCGTCGAACAAAACGAAACTCAGACGATTGCGAAATTTATATGGGTATATAACACGGTATTGGGATTTTTTTTTAAACCTGGACAAATTTTAAAATATTTAAAATCATTTAATTGTTTATACGTAAAGCAAGCATTGCATGTTAAGATTAAACAGGACTGTAATTACTTAAATTTTATAATTTTATAAGGAAAATCCTATCTCTCCTGGCACTACAAACTTCAGTGGAGTGAAATCGGCGTGCGACAAATCTCTTAATAAAACTTCAAATTTTATTAAATACGAAGAGCAGAGGAAATGCACATTAAATCATGAAATATTCATAAGTTTACATGTTTATTTGTAAATAGTACTAAGAAACCAATGTAATATATTCAAAGAAATTTTTTCCAAAGGCGTGTCCTCCGTTGCTAGCACTACTCTACTATCAAAGTTCGTTAGGACAACAGTCTTGTCTTTCGCAGAAAATCGTTACAATTTTTATATGCTGCTAATCATCTAATAATTTGATCAAAGGAACCATAATTTAAGCGGAGACTGAACATTAGGAAGCTAATTTTTATTTCGTATTCTGAATGTCTGGGGAGATGACATTCAATTTAGGGGACACAAAAAGTGCAGTATGTTTGTTTATAATTATTGAAATGTTTTGCTAAAAATGTTTAATTATGCATTTATCTTAGTAATTATAAGAACCATAACGCTATATGAATTCATACAAAAGAAATACGTAAGCATATATTCATAAAGTAGATAAATGGGGCAAGCATGTATAGATGAGATTACATAATTTAACAAAATTTTATAATAAACGTGTTGCATTTTCAAATTTTTTGTATGAGTCTTGTAAAATACCGCATTTACTAAAATATTACAGTAAAACTCTTTCTAAAATATTTGATTGCCATATCTTTGGGCCGCAATTGTATCATTAGCGTATACTTACTCAAATGTTTCTAACATATAAAGAAGAAAAAGACATTTAAAAGTATCTTATGCATTATCAGATACTAAATATCATTTTGAGCTTCTATAACGTAATTTGTATAAAGTTGTAATAAGTTTCTTTTGGTAAAATTCTGTATGTATTTATAATTATATTACGTAGAATAAAAAAAATTAAACTTCTTAGAGAAACAAATATATATTTATAAGATTCTTTTTACGCGGCACCAATATAATTACTAGAGTTTATTTAGCCTCGATCCTATATATTCATGAAAAAATAATTCTTTTTTCATGCAACAAAGATAATGTCGACTCTTGAGCATAATTAACCCTTTCATTACGGTCCAGAACCGACGACTATTTTTTATATTCAATCATACCACAATTTACAAAAAATTTTCTTTGTTATAAATTTCTCTTGAAAATATCCTAATGTAGGTGTATGACAGGGATTATTTTTCAAACAATGGTACAAATAGAAAAACAAATAATCCTCTACGACGTATATGTCTTGACCCGTAGTCAAAGGGTTAACGACAGTAACTTAGTCTCCAATAGAAAATGGTATTTTAGCTTAATTTTCTCCGTTCTACAAAAAAAAAATAGTTCAGCTATAAAATAATTTTTATTCCATGCATGAAATTTCCAGGCATTGTCATTCAGATATGAAAGAGTCCAAAGATGTTTTATATTTTCCTGTAAATGCGATATTTTTTTTCATTTACAGTCGATTGCTACTTGACAGCCACCTTCGTGATTCATGTACCGACAGTTGGTTTTAAACCTCCATTTGGAAGTACTTCTTGTAAAACGACTTGCATTTATAGCAATGAAAAAAAATGTTCAATTCTTGGTAATCTGAATAGAAATATCTGAAATTTTCATCATATACGGATAAAAAAGGTTTCGTAAATGTGAAAAATGGCGAATTTATTTTCTAGATGAATACTTATTCCATGCAGTTTACTAAGCTTAAATTACAAGCATATTTTATAAATATCTATCATAATAATGTCATTTATTCATTCATTCTTTTATTCAGTCCTTCTGAAACACGAGACTCAAAAACCACACCATACCAATTATTTTACCTTCAAGCCTTTCCGTGTTAATTTCAAAAGTTATGCTTCGAAATAAGGAAATAATTGGAAGAATTATAAACTCTCAAATGCGCCATTTTTGTTACAAATGCATCCTGTTGTTACTAATGATTTTCAGTTAGATCGTCTCTTAACATTTTAAAGATCTCTCTCTACATCTCTTAAACCATTTTGTTGCTAACGTATTTTATATTCGTCATTACTCTGACCATGGTCTCACTACTGTAGGATATAAAATGAATAATATCGTGCTTGTCATTTTAAAATTACCGACAAAGTTTGTTCAGGTTACAAATATTTACCTCTTTTCACCTTTATTTCCAGTGTCTGGGCATTACAGAATCTGAAATCTTGTTGCTGCGCGCACCAAGATGTTGCTTTCTTCACAACGTTGGAAAATCGTTCGTATTCTGGTAGAGAAAATAAACCTCCTTCCGAAATATTGGCAGGAATAAAATCCGTTAAACCTGGAAGAAAAAAGCTTAATAATTTCATGCCTGAGGGCGTTTATCTGTATTTCGCCTTTGAATGTTTTTCCCTTTTCAATATAAAAAAAAAACTGAGAAACATATTTTAACAAAACAAATTATTAGAAATTTCATTTTTTTTCATTTATTAAAAAACATTTAAAGAAAAGTCCGCATTCTAATATAGCTATTTCAACATAAAAGAGAAATGATTTTAAAGACTTTTTGTTTGGTTTCAAACAAAAACTTCTTTTAAAGAAAAAATAGATGAAAGACATTTTATTATTTTATAATCAATAGTTGGTAAATATGTAACTAAATGGGTCATTCTTCACTAACATGCAAATTTAGGTCCCAAAACAATTTTAACTGAGTGATGCAACAATTTCTACGATTTTTTTTTTTTTTGGCAAGATGGAAAAATATTTTAGGTTTTTCTATTTCTCAAGCTAAAAATGAGAGAATCAACTCAACTTCGGGGAAACAAATGCACCGAAAGAGCAAAAGTCTCACTCACTGTCTCAAAGCCTGAATAAACTACTTTGGTATATATAACTATCTTACTCCCTAATTGTATCCGCTAATTTTAATTCCATCTGTTTTACACCTATTCTGGAGCTAATAAATGAGGCATAATTTAATGTTAGGGAGATCAGCTAATCTCAAGATAAATCCTATAAAAATCTGCCCTACACATCTGTTCTCAATATTCTCCATAAACGTAAACTTGCCACCAACGGAAGAGTGCATTTTTCAGCACTCCCAAAGGTGTGTGTTAATACTTCTTGTTTCCGCTATACATCATTAGCTCAAATTTAAGCCCTCCAACTATTGTTTATAAAATGTGCCTTGGAAAGGGAGTTTTTTTTTTTTATTCTCATCTTCCTGTCCTCTTCTTACGCATTATTAGTGAGGGATATTTTACTGACAGTGCAACATTAAGCATTCGAGTCGGTTATCTTAGCCTGCAAAGTCCCGTTACCGACAGAAAAACCGCATGGATTTTATTCGGGTGTAAGTACAAAAGTCTTACTCATCTGGATTCCTCTCGCGTGGTTATTTTGCAACGGGAGTGAAGATTATAAATATCATATAACTATAATTCTAACCAGAAATTTTATTTAATAATATCTAATTAATTTATTTTTGTTTGCATTAGTTTAAATTATTTTATGAAATAAAATAAACCGGTGCAGAATGTTTATTTGATCTAATCTGGTAATAAAGCGCCTGATTTGTAATGTGTTAATCTCAATTCAGTATTTTTTTTTCCAGATTGTTTCTAGATTTTCTTTTTGTATAATGTTTTTAATTTCAGAAGCCTACATAATATTATATAAAGTAATTTTACTTAAAATAGATATTTCGTGCAATATGAGCAAAGGATTGTTAACTTTCTCAAACCAATGGATGATACCTTCCTCCCCTGCAATCATTCTTTAGGAAAATTTAAATATTAATGAACAAGGTATCCATTGCACTTACATACTCGGTAAAGCATACAGACCAGTTTAAAATCGTGAAATCGTAAAATTGTCGCGGAAAAAAATAAGGAAAATTTTGTCACGAAATTTGCATATTAGTAAAGTATATATAACATTTTTTTGTTTCAAATTTCTCCTCCTCTATATAAAAGTATTGCTCCTTTTTACTCCTTTTATGAACCTCTGCAAAACAGAACACAGTTTTTCTTAAGTTTCAAATACACTATTTACCAATAAGTATTTGAACATCTGTGATCGAAAAGAAAAACAACATTTATTCACATTCAATAGTTAGTAGAGCCTCTACGATAAGCAATTACAGTCGCAACCCTCCTGGGTATGCTTTCTACGAGTCCTTGTATGACAGCTAGTGGTATTTTTTTTCATTCGGCTGGGAGAAGAAAGGTAAGTTCCTTCACTGATTTTGGACGGTTGTCGCATCCTTTAATTCTACGATCCAACTCGTCCCAGAGGTTTTTGATTGGATTCAGGTCTGGGGTCTGGGCAGGCCAGTCCAGTCTATCAGCCACCATACCAATCCATGGTGGATCTCGCAACATGACAGCTGACGTAATCATACTGGAGGTAACATGGGTCCAACCCGTAGAACTACAACAACGTAGGAAGCACACTGTCATCCAAAATAGTGCAGTAGGCGTCGGTGCTAAGCTTACCATGAATTGCGACCAAGGGTCCTAGACCAAACCAGGAAAAATATCCCCTGACCATAATTCCCCCTCCACCGAACTTAACTGTGGGTACAATGCATTCTGGAAGGAGGCGTTCTCCAGGCAGACGCCAGACCCAGACCCTACCATCCGAGCGGTAGAGGGTTAACCTTGATTCATCACTCCAGAGAACCATTTCCACTGTTGTACGGTCCACTGTTGACGTGTTTTGCACCACTTTAACAGAGCAGCGTGGTGGGACTTGGTGATCAAAGTCTTATTGGCGGCAGCACGACCATAAAAACTAAGTAGATTAGCTTTCTTACGGATGGTATTCATTGAAATAACACACCCGGATGTCTGTTGAAACTCTTGGAGTATGTGTGCCATTGGTTGGGTGCGATTCTTCCGAATTTCTCAGGACAGCACCCGTCGGTCTCTATCTCCCAGTTTCGTGGCTCTGTCGACTCTGAGCATATTCCGACAATCACCGCTCACCTTCCACTTCTGAATCACATAGGCCACATTCGATTTTTTGTAATTCAGCTCGCTAGATATGTCCCTTAAGGATCGGCCATTTCTGTGGTACCCGATGATTACACCTTTCTCGAAATCAGCTAACATTGTACTTCGTGGCATCTTGCATGCGACTGATGCCAATGTTGTTCCCGACAGCATATTTAACGATGGAGAGCTTGACGTGCATCAGTACCGCATATATCGGCATTTACATAGGTATCCAAATACTTATTGGTAGATAGTGTATTTAAACATAATTACCTCTGATTGAATTGTTAAAATTGATAGGGCATCTAAAAGTCAGACGTTTAATAAAATACACATATAAACACCATACTATAAGCACAAAATAAAATCATTATTTAAAAGCACATAATTTAAGGATATTAAAAGCACAAAATAAAATTATAGAGTAGATATTTTGAGCTGTAAACAAGCTCTAAACGAGGCATGTGCACTGTGCAGTTCCATCCGAGTACGCGATTCTGCTTTCACGCACATTCCTGAACTTTTAAAACAACTGTTTGATCTATATCAATAGTTGTACTGATTTGGGACATTTTAAAACTCAAAACATGAACTACATCTACATAAAATCATCACATCATCTACATAAAATTATGCTTATACTGAAAACCCTCAGAAAAAATGCCAAAGTGTACTTAAAAAGAAAACTCAAAACAACTCTGATTTTATTTTGCACTTTTAACCCTACATTGCACTCAGTGACATATATGGAAGAACCAATACTATTGTCCACAGTAACAAATAAATATACAGAGATATTAAGCATATATCATCGGACAGTCGAACAACATGGGATCATTTTGGTACATAAGAATCGCTAGATAACAGTTTTGCTGTACCTAACAGGGAATTTGTTCAAAGAAAAATTCGCCGCTGTGAAGTGCTTGATTACGTGAATTCAAATTTCAATAAAAAACATTTGAGTAGCATTTTAAATGGAAACAAAAATGGTTATATTTTGGAAAATTTCCCTAATAAAGAAACGTAATTATGTTTTTCGCTTTATGTTGTGTTAAAGTATTGATAAATTACTTTAATTGAGCGTTTTGGATATGTCACATTGTGCATTGACATTATACACGTGCAAACAATTTTTATTTTATTTCATTTTATTTTATTTTATTTTAATGTCGAAGAAAGACTTAACTGGTGATAGTATTGAGTTTTTTTTTAATCCTACCGTCGGAAAGTGAAGATAGACATGATTTTTCATAAGACGAAAGTGACGATGGCATCGGCAAAAATGCGTCTGCCTTGAACCAAATATGTAAAACTTTTAATGATTCGGAAAATAGTTCATTACCTTTCAAGTATGAATATTTCTCTTTGAAGAATGCAAATGATGGCGTTAGCTATACTCAAAATGTACATCTGAAAACATCAAACTCTCAACCTATTATAACAGGGTCCATTAGAAGGTTGTGTAAAGCGAGGATTTAATCCACAACCATAGCTACAGTAAAGAGGGCCCCAACTAAAAGTAGGTATGTGTTATCTAAAGGAAAAAGGTCTTTATAAGCAAAATATTTTGAGTTTTTTTGGAAAGAAATTTAGAATTATCAATCAGAGAAATTGATAATTTACTGTAATGCTTCTTATACGTTTTTCCTAATGGTTTATTGAGCCATATTGTAAATAAAATTCAAAAATTGGGCATCCAAAAAGACCCTCAAACCTCTTCCTAATTACGATAACAGAAATAAAAAAATATTTAGGAATATTTTTTATGGATCTCACGCTATTGCCTAAATTTCATACGTCCTGACAATTTGAATTCCGTTTGCCTTTAGTTAAACAGATGTCTATAAAGCAGTTCGAAAAAATTCATTAGTTCTAGAATTTCAGTGATTAATTCTATCTAACCACCGTTAAAACTACTGCAAGTGATCATCTACATAAAATTATGCTTATACTGAAAACCCTCAGAAAAAATGCCAAAGTGTACTTAAAAAGAAAACACTGTCACAGTAGACGAACAATTGTATGCCACCAAGGTTTCTAACATTCTACGAAAATCAAGTCATTGAAAGATCTGGAAACTGAAAAAGAAAGACTTCAGATGAATAGGCGACTGGTATAAATGGGACAGAAATTGTTACAATAATATAGTACAACAGTAAACCAGTTTCCTCGTCATCTCTTTTTGTAGGTCATCGGCCAACTCAACAAGTCAGAAGGTACTGCAAGAAGCAGAAAAAATTTTAATAGAAGTAGATTGTCCATAGATAGTGCGGAACTACAATCAGCGTACGAGAGGTTTTGGTTTGTTAGATTCATTCTTGGGAAAATATAAAATATTTGTTTTAATAGTACTTTAAAATAATTTATCATCACCTCGATGTTATTGTCATAAATTGTTGGTTTCTGTTCAGATGAATCGGAGAGCGGAGACAAATAAAAAGATTTTAAGCTGAAAGATTTCAAACTGGAAGTTGAGAACTGTCTTAACGTATGTGGTCCATCAATAAATTAGAAAATATGTAACATCTTCTGAATCCGATAACTACATTGAAATAAAAAAAGAAACAGCCAATGCCGCGATCCTTCCTCCTCTTGATGTAATAGGACGCTTCCCTATGCGGAATTGGAAATGCCAACGCTGCAAGTTTCCTGAATGTAAAAGGAAATTTTGTATATCATACGAAAAATCATAATTGTTTTATTTTTAAATAATCAAACATTTCTAGAAAATACAATTTAAAATAGTTGGTATGATCAATTATTTTACTATGTGATACCATATAAGAGTAAATATATACCAAATAGGAGGAAAATCGTGCAGTAAACAACAATTTATGACAATAACGTCGAGGCAATGATTGAACCTTTTAAAGTATTTTTTTCCGAGAATGAATTTAACAAATAAAAACCTTTTATACGCTGAACACAGTGTGCCACATATGGAACATAATGAAAGATTATAGTTTCTGCTAAAATTCTTATGTTTGACTTTTTTTATTATTTTCCTCATAGTCAAGAGTATAAATGACACCACATATTTTTTTGCAGAAAAAAATATCGTGCATTGTAGGGTTAATATGCCGTTTCTATGTGAATCAATCTACAAAAAACGTTACCTTATCTTTACATGGTAGTTAATTTTTAACAGAATATTAAGAAAATATATAAATTTTAGATGTTTTACATAACAGACACATTAAAAATATATATGTGATGAAAACTTACGATTTGAGAACTGTATTCATTTATATTTAGTGAACGAAGGTGTACTTGTGTACCTCCGTTATATATTATACCTATTTTTCTCTATTATTATCTTCACTTATTTTGTGAATGTTATAAATATATTATCCATTCAATAATGTACTTTTTTCTCTGAAAATTTCTTTATATAAAAATTTTATTATGACAAAAATTATATTTTTCAAAATATATGTTTGAATTGCTGTTACAAACCTTTATTGTATTCTCCGTTACAATAAATTCTGTGCAATAATTTACAAAATATAATAGCATTCGTCACTTAATAAAAATATTCCGAGGCAGGATTAACCCTTTTTATTTCCGTTGTTAGCAGTGAATGCGCACATTATCGTTTGTCAATTTTGAAGTATTCTTGCCGAACTAGACATGAACTTTCTGTATCCCCTTTTCTTCATTTACAACGTAATCATTTATTTAATTAAAGTAAGTTTTTAATTCATATACATACAACTTGTTTTGAGACATTTACTTCGCATTTCATGGACTACCCTAAATAACCATGGCATTATAAAACAAAACATGTGTATTTGCATCTTCTGTTACAATATTATTAAGGAAATTACCTCCTAAATATTTAGAAAATAAACTAACCACCAAATAATAAGAAGACTATACAACCACCTATATAAATCTTAATGCCGTTCTCAAAAAATATTTTCACCCGTACAACAACTCAAAACTTTCTGACAATATTTTCCAACTCATTTTTAAACGTAAAAACATTATGCTTGCAGGCATGCTTATTGAACTAATTTGTAATCGAACAGTCTTTTTTTTTCATTTTTTGTTAAATTAATTATAACTTTATTTATAAGCAACTGTTGTCTCAGGACGGCAGTTTTTCTCTTTCCAGCGCTGTCGATTCAGGAAATTCGGTTAAAAACACCGAATTTGACAGCATTTTCTGAAATATCTTCTGCTTTTACCAGATTATTTACCAAAAAATGAGAAAAACCTTTGGGAATTAGAAATCGATCCTAAGATATTCCCGGAAATCATTTCCTTTACTGAAAATTAAAAATCCAACCTGAGCTTCCCAGTTGGAAACATAGTTGAAAACTTTTTTTTTTTTAACTAATACATTTTTTTATATTTAATATATGTTTTAAGATTGACCACTCACAGCACCAGAAAAGCACTTTTATATGGAAAATATTAATAATTGTATTCAAATAAAGTTTTGAAATTTATTAAAAGCGATACTTTCGTATTAACCACATGTCAGGAGTTAATAGCCGAAGAAATCGCCCACGATTTCTCTATTTACTACCTTTTCTCATTCCTTTACCGATTCTGATAATTTTAGTGGTTTAAATCCGTAGTTGATTACATGTCTTTTAAATTTGTGTTTTATTTATATTAATTTATTTATTTATTGATAAAAATTTAATTTCTTTATGGAATATTACCCGGAAACAAATGCTGGACTATTTATAAATGCAAACATATAAGTGCAAACATATATGTGCAAACGGGCTGCAAGCGATAGAGACAGATTTTAAAAATTCATTCTTGAAAATTATTTTAAAAATCATAAAAAATTAAGTAAATTTAGATACAGTTTTCAAACAAATTGTGTTTGAAAAACCATTTTGTTTTTCTTTTCGTATTCGACGGTGTAAAAACTGAAGTTGTACAATGTTTAGAAGTAAAAAAAAAAATGCAATAAAAAAAAATTTATTGGTCAGGTGTTACCACCGTGAAAATGACGTTAGCGTTACTCGCGGATATGCTTTTGTTTTATAATACAGATATTCTACAGTTGCCTGTATAATCTCTAATATAAAGCAACTATTTAAAAACACATTCAAGCAGAAAATTCTGTAAAGGGGTTTTAAGAAAAGAGCAGATACCAGCTTGAGGAACATAATTATATCTAAATAAATTTAATAAACTTTTTTATTTATTCAAACCCACAAGTTGATCAGTTTAATTATAGATATTTTTCACGTATTATGGGAATAATAAAACTCGAATTAAAAAAATTACCTATTTCTTCAGAGGTGCCAGTCATGATCTCGTAGAAAATTCTAATAACAAATATGAATGTTTTGATGGTATTTCCACTCTCAGACCAATTTGAACGATCTGGATCAAACTTATTAAGATTGGAAATCTTCATTTCTTGGCTCTCTATGGTAATGATACGACCTGTCAAGAGATTAAAACAAAGAAAAAACAGTTAAATTGTTTAGATTATGATTCATTTTCAATATTATTAGCCTATAATTGGACTTCTTTGAATACGGAATTAATATAAATAAAATTTCCCATAATTAGTTTTATTTTTTTGCTAAAGGGTTTACGTAAACGCTTTTATCGCATATTCCTAAAACTGCACCTTTTTGTAATTATCATCTGTCAGGTTACACTTGTTTGAAAATATCAGAATATCGAGTCCATCTTTTCACGGAACTTTAAGCAATATTTGCAATTTACTGCATAATTCTACAGTTGCTTTGCTTCTGAAATCCATCGCTACTTTATGAAGATTCGTTATCTTGTGTGACATTTTTTCAAACAAATAGAATAAATATTTAAATGAAACACAGAGAAGAATCAAGAAATTGTAGAATTCTGTTTAAATTTAGTTGTGTTTTGTAAGAATTTAAATAAAATTAGTTAGATTCGTTGTTGTTTTTTATCATCCAATAACTCACCGATGGAGTATGACTTCATCATACCGACATCTTTTGTACCTCTGCACGACAATATGGTGATTAAGAGCCTACACTAAGGTGTCTCTATATGAGAATGACAACATATGCACATAACGCTGGATCATACAGAAGTTTTTGTTCAAACTATGTCAAACCTGCATTCCAGAACTTGGCTTTACTGACCTGGACGAGTTCGATTAGACCAGTGAGACAAGTTAACAAACATTAGCTTGGCGATAATGGCAAGCTCGCCACTATGCTTGGCGATTCGTTTTCGTCCAAAATCGTCTCAACCAATCAAATTTTATACCCCATATGTCTCCACTCTCATATAGACACGCACTAACATACATATTCGCAAGCTAATGTTAAACTAATGGACAACTTGGAAGTTTCTCATTTGCATTTCAATATATTTAAATGATTGTTTTTGCACAGAATCTCTGAGATCGGTGTCAAATTTTCTACCTTTGTGCTTTTTCAGTTTCAACCTAAGGACACTTTCAATTTCGAAAAAAAAATGCTTGGCTGTACCAATATTGAGCGTGTGCTCAGAATGAAACTACATAAAAAAATCAATAAAAGTAGAAAGGTGCAACGTTAGACGTCGACCTCGGGTATCCTATGCAAAAAGAATGATTTAAATATATTGAAATGTAAACTAGAAACTTTCAAAATACTCTTCCATTGGTTTAACAGTTCAATGTGAATGTCGACGCGTTACTGAAGTAGATCCGAGACATGTGGGTGTTCTTTTAGCAGATTCCTCGTAAATATGTTAAAATATCTAATAAAATATAAAATTGGAAGGAATTATAATTCAATGCAATTTGCCGAAAACTTATTCTAACAAAAGGTATTTTTTTCGGGGTACAATAAAAATTTTAGTTGAAATATTTACTTATAGAGAACGCTTCCACAGAAAATATGCTTATCTATAAAATGCGGTGAACACTACTGAAGGTTTATACCTGAGTTATCTTTTTTACTGCCAGAAACATTGGTAATATACGCAATCCTTTTTAGAGTCTTTGGAAAATCTCATGCATCCATTCGGATAATGATGCTTGCTTCATTATCTGATCGTTTCGATCTTCGTTTAAAGATGTTCTTACTCGCTTACAAATTTAAATTTTTGATGAAGGTAGGCACATTCAGTATTTGGAAATGAAAAATGCTGGTGAAATTTTACCTGAACTCAAACTTATTTAATACGTAATTATTCAATTTTAATTAGTGCAGCTCTCTCTATTGGCAAATGTTTCAGCTAAAATTTTTATCTTTCTAAAAAATTCTCCCTTAGTTGAAATAAGGTTCATTTAGATTATGACGTTATCATCCTAGGCGTTGGCGTTCTAGGTTTTAAATCAAAAGATCCAACCTATCAGCGGCGATGTAAACAACAAATGAACACGCGGATTGGTTGGAAAATCTGTACCTCGCAGACCTCGTAGACCTGGGGCACCGCCCTCTGAATACTAGGCCTGAGCGCTGACACAAAAATGGCGGATTTTTTTAAACCTTTGTACGGTCCCCTAATTTTATACCCCAGTATTTTCTAAAAGTTTTCTTTGACTTATTGAATCTCAGAAAAATACGGTGGAGAAAACTTTTAGAAATTATTGATATTGAATTTCAAGGGACCGTACAGACGCTGGAAAAATGCCGCCTACGACTGCCACAATTTTTGTGTCAGCGCTCAGGCCTAGTATTCAGAGGGCGGTGCCTGGGGAGACAGTTACGTCATAATGTAAATGGACTTGGAATACCTGGTTACCTGGAATAACGTAACCGTATTTAATTATACAGTTTCCTTCTATTTTTATGAATTTTGAAGCCTATAACGTAACAGGGAAGATGCAGTCTTTGAAACCGTACTCTGCTGACTACGCATAATGAAATTTCTTGATGAAGCAGACATCATGTTTTAGAAAGATCTTCTGTGCGAATATTTCTTTCAAAACTTTTTTTTTTATCTCATAAGTTGAATGTTTAAAGTACACATTTGTACAATTTCTGACTAATATCTAAATAAGGAAGCTTTATTTAATTCATACATGAATAGAGCCATACTCTGAGATCTCACGTCCTCTCTTATGTTTAACTTTTTCATCTCCCATGTTACGGGTTAACAGATTTATCAGACACCTTTATTATTTTATTTGACGAGTGTATTTACAGTTCTAAAGTATAAATACGTGGATTAATAATAAATTAAAACTAAATATAATTACCTGGAAGTGGATTAGACTGTAGTTGCGAATTAAATCTTCTTATTACCATATCCAATGTCTCGAATTTGGGCGATTTGAATATTCCTCCTTTTTCCAGCTGCTGAGGGACTAAATTGAAGTAGCCTATTTGCTGTTCGCTTTCTTTTTCATCCTTTCTTTCTGTTAACCAAAGCCTAAATATTGTCAGATTGATAGTTATATAAAATAAAACATACATCATTGTCGATATGTAACAAATAGAGAGGAAAGATAGTTCAGGCTTGTTATCAGTCAGACCCCGAAATCCCCTTTCAATTGTTAAACCTATAGTCATGGAATGCAGTAATTTTCACATTTCTAATACAGTAAATTATTTTTGTGTGTGTGTACTTTTCTTATGTGATGTTTCTGAATTATATAATTATCAAATTTGGAAAATAACAAAAAGGTTTCCAGTAATATATTTTTATTCTCACTCCGTTAATTTCTCTAAGCTTTTAAAACTGTACAAAAAAATTAAGTATATTTTTTAAAAGGTTTTTTTTTAATTAGACAGAAAATAAACATCATTTAAGAAGAGTGTACATATAAAAATAAAGACTGAAAAATTAAATTTTCTGTTCAGAAATTTGAAACATACTAATAATTCCAAAGTCGTTTGTTGAACATTGAGGAGTAGAATTAAAGGTCTGACTGATAATTAGCCTTAAGGTGTAAAAAAATATTTTGACGCATTGAAATTTAAGACTTTTTTTTTTAAGAGATGGAAAGTGTTTAAAAAATCCATTTACAGTAAATTATTATACATACATTGAAGTAAAATACTGTAATTTTTTTATATATATCTTAAAAAATTGACGCTTGACATCTGATGGGCGAGAACGCTTCGAAAAAGGGTATCAAGCGGAGGACACTGCAATTCATCGTAGACTTAGCCTAGAACAATGAGACAAAAAAATAGTTTTTGTAGTCCAAACTAAAAGTTCCTAAATCAATCCAGTGAAATACGTAGCCGTTTAAGTAAATATATACGCATTTTTAGAGAAATGGCATCCATTCAGAGTAAAATGTAAATATTTAACCAAAAATATCGTTACTCGGAAATGAGTTACACAGAAATGCGAGATACCCATACTTAGAAAAATATCCTTCGTATGTCCAAAGAAAAATATTTAACGATTAATTTTCAAAGAGATGAAGCTGATTGAGTGAAATTTGGCGAGGCAGAGTGTCCACCGATTTTGAAAATGCTGCTCTGGAAGAAAAAGGAAAAAAAACGCTTAAAGTTTTCGAAATTGTTTTCTCGCTATGGTATATGCTTACTTCGTATAGCTCCAAAACTTACCTTTTCCCTTTCGATATCGATTTTTAACTAATAAAATATGATTTTCGTAAGTATAAAAAATACGAGTACTTTAAAAAAAAAAAATCGTAATTTTGAACCGATCAAAGAGCTGATCATTTATCTCTTAAATTAATCATTTATTTTAGAAACCAGATAACTGAGAAAAATAGAAAAAGGTTTAACATTGATTTTCTTAAAGCTGTTTTCAATTTCAAATTGGCTACTTTCTGACAGATTTTTTAATTCATTTTTGTTTTCAAAGGTTATGAAATTGGTAAGGACTCTTATAAAGAAACTATGTAATTGAATTATTTTCCCATTTTTCGGTAAAGACAGAAGATTTGTCAGAAAGGGCTCTCAAATTTGACCTTTTAAACCAAATTTCAAACGTGATAGTGCGTAAAAGTAAAAAAAAATTCTATCTTGACAAAACAATTGCTTATAACTCAAGATATAATTTATTTATCGAAAAACGAAAAACTATTCGATTACAAATTACTTCAATAATCATGCTTGTTTGTATCATGTTTTTATGTTAAAAAATGTGTCAGAAAATGTAGCAAGAAGTTTCACATTGTTGAGCGGAGAAAAATGTATTTTTGAGAATCGCCTTAAGTGTGTATGGGCCAAAATCTCATAAGTGTGATTTCTCAGTCCCCAGTATATCTCTTATCATTTCTTTGCAATATAAATTCTCACTTACTGTTAAAAATGTTTAATGTCTCATTTAATGTTTATCTGTGATTGTTCTATAATATTATGTTACTTCTACTGTGAAAATCTGTTTTTTGTTGTTTTTGTTTTTTACGTTTAAAATGGAACTTAAATATATCTAAAGTCTATCTCTAAAGTCCCCCTGTTCCCAATTCATAACTCGATCATTAAAACCATCAACAAACATTAATTATTTAAGCAAAAAACCAATGCATTTATTATAAATATGAATCTCATGGAGCATAATAATATAATTTTTATATGAGTGAAACGTGTAATATTTGTTTTTGTTGGGTTTATAGTTGTGTTCCTCACTTTTTTGGTCACTACTGTCCCGGTGTATGAATTTCTTCATATTTTCACCAGATGGCAGTATGCAGTCATTTTCAGTATTGTTTCCAATAGCGGAGCACATGTTGTTCTTAAAAAGTCGCCACTGCTTTCTGTCTGTCCATAAATATTTTCTGGATTGAAAAGAATGGAAGAGAGGTAAGTGTACCTTTACTAACCATCACTACTTTCCCCGCCGTTAATTTAATTATTGATATTTATAGATTAACCAATATCTAGTCATTTAACCGTAGGTTTGATGTCTTTGAAAAAAGTGCATACAACATTTCAAAAATGTTCTTTGTAAAATGGCAAATTGCAAAAAATGTCACTATTGTCCCTGTCACTTCTGTCCCTTACAATTTGTCTGATAAAACTGCCATATCATATTTATTTTTCAATAAAGTTTGTGCCCATCTACTAATTATTATTCCGCAATATATCAGTGGTATTAAAAATTCAAATTGAGTATGAGACTTTTAAAAATCAGATATCAGCGGCCAAAATCACACTTATGAGATTTTGGCCGGCATATATAGACGCCTTGATTGGTACAAAGCCCCACTAAAACAACGTTCTGTATACCCTCGTTTCGCAACCTTAAAATATTAGTTTAGTGCAGAATTTCCACAAGCGCCATCACTTAGACGCTTAAATTTGTATTTAAATTTGTGTTTTAGATATTTCTAAAATTTTGTGTTTTACAGAATTATAATATTTTTCAATGAGTTAATTTTCCAATCTAAAAAGTTTTTCATTACAGTATTCAGATTACCTGCCACGTTTGAATTTCAGAGGCGTCTGAAAATACTTTTGACATTTGAATTTAATTTAAATTTTATAACTGACCAAAATAAAGTTCAGTTTTGTTAATTTTTATCCTTAACCCAGATTATTTGTTTAATAAAAAGGGTAAAACAGATGAAAATACAGAGGCGAAATGTATTTTATTGCAGAAACCGCATAAATGCTGCAAGGGAGATTTTCTTTTTTTTACTCAGCTTCCCTAAATCTTAATGAATAAATGCTTTTACCATTTGCTCTACCTTATAATTTCGACTTTTATCGTAAGTAAATATATACTCTTAGCTCAGTTAGGAAGTTTTTCTTGAATTTTGAAAATTCTGCACCTAATCGATTTCTGAAATAAATGATTCAAATGAAGTTGCAAGTATTTAGGGAGGTACGCAGGTGCTCATCGTTTAAAACGGGTGCTAGCACACAGTGGGGCAAAATCGCTAAAATGCGCTTAAAAATCAATTACTAGTTTTTTAATGGGGTAATCAATAGTTCATATTTACTAAACAACATCTCTAGCCATCAGAACACGAGTTTCAGAGCGTTGCGTTCACCAGAAGACTGACAGAAGCAGTCGCACTATACAAAATATGGAGTCTGTGCTTTACATTCTCGAATTTTATCGTAAGAAAATATCTACTCGTCTACTCTTAGCTTTTCTGTTAGGAAGTTTTTCTTGGACATCTTAAAATACTAAATTCTGCACCTAAGCGATTCCTGAAATAAACGATTCAAATGAAGTTGCAAGTATTAAGTGAGGTATAGAAGGTGTTCATCGTTCAAATCGTGCTGGTGTACACAGTGGGGCGAAATCGCGAAAAAGCGCTTAAAAATCAATTTTTATTTTAATGGGATAATCAATAGTACGAGGGTCGATCCAGAAATAAGGTTCCCGTCAAATTTACAAATAGACTACATTGTTTATTCTCCTAGAAATTTACATCGTTGGAAAGAAGAAAATTTTCTCTATTTCTCTACATAATCGCCATTTTTTTCTACGCATTTTTGTAGACGGTGCTCCAATTTCTGTATCCCAATGTCGTAGAACTCCGGCGCCAACCCGTTGAGGAAGCGTTTCACCTCTTCTTTGACGTCATCGTCGCTCCGGAAGCGTTGGACACCCAAGTGTTCCTTTATCTTGAACAACAAGTGATAATCACTAGGTGCGAGGTCCGGACTGTAAGGTGGGTGGGGCATGACAATCCACCCAAATTGTGTCAAAAGCTCCTAGGTTTGACGGGAGACAAGAGGTCGGGCGTTGTAGTGAAGCAGCGTTATACCGGCTATCAGTCCTCCTCGCCGGCGGTTCTGGATAGCTCGGCTGAGTTTTCTTGGTGTTACACAATAACTCTCACTTGGCACTGGCAGGAACCTCCATCTCGGACGACTGCTGAGCCAAGAATAAGCGGCGCAGCGAAGCGCGGCCGGGGGAATCGCGAGTGCCGGAACAGCCGCGGACAGCGCTGTTGCCGTATTTTGACTCGTACCTTCTCGTGCGGCTGGAGCTCTTTGGGAACCTTACTTCTGGATCGACCCTCGTACATATATATTAAACAACATCTCAGGGCATCAGAGCTCGAGTTTCAGGGCGCTGAATTCACCAGAAGGCTGACAAGAGCAGTCGCACTATAAAAAAATAGAAAAGATTAAAAAAATTACTTTAACAAAACTTTTAATTTTTTATATATGTTATTTAGGGTGAGTTAGGTTTTTGTTTTGTCCAATAACAGAATTAGAAGAAAAAAAATATTTTTTTCAAAACTTTAGAACCAAAATTGAATATCTAGTATTAAAAAAAAATCACGAATTTTATCAGTATCAGGATTTTCAAATCACTGTGTAGTTTTTGTGCCTCTTTGCGTCTCTTTGAAATTTACGTAATATTTTCTCCAAGGGTCTGAAAAACAAGCCTGTGCAAAAATATCTGCGAAGACTTGTGAGCTAGCGGCGAGAGATCAAAATGATTTCAGCAGTACCTCTGCAATTGTCTGGGACATCAACAAATCGGAATAACAATTTCTGGGTGAATTCATGTCCTTCTCCGACGAAAATAATCGGCCTATTAAATTCAACTTCGCCAAAGAAACTGGTACTAAAATTGTTGAAGGTGTTACGAACAAACAAAAGTCACCTCCCTTCATCTCTAACAATCAACGACAGCTATATCTCACGAACGGTCGTACAGTCATACGAACCTGGGGTTGGTCTCATTCGATTCAGCGTCCAAACATACGTAATTTTGATACTCCAGGCGACCTTTTTTGACTTTTTAATTAATTTATTTATTTATCTTTTTTGGGGGGGTGGGGGATTTTTGGACTGCATTTCTTCTATTTTGGATTCCTTAATGAGGTGAGGTTGAAAGCTGATCATAAAAGAGGATCTAGCTGACAAACAAGGTCATTCAACTATTTGGTTAGATGTATTTGTGTTCAAAATTTTATATCTCCAGCTCTATACGTTCAAAAGTTATATATTTGTAAACGCTTTTTGTGATTTCGCCCCACTGCGTGGCATCTATGTTTTCTAAAGTTATCTTTGGTGTGTCAAGATGTCCTTTAGTAAGTCATTCATGTACGATAGTAAAAATTCAGCTGAAAAACATAAGAATGAACACCTTTAAAGATGACCAAGGGTACCCCATTTAGCCATAAAAGATTATTCAACATAATAATTAATATCTGAACCTAGGTTTAGAATCTACGTATTCAGTCAGAAATATATCAATTTTCACTCCATGCCGAATCCGAATTTTCGTTCATAACTTTAACAATATTTAAGATATTATTATAACGGTATTTTTGACAAACTTACATTACTTTCTGTGGCAGTGATGACATCAAGAGAAGTGAAGGAAGTGGTTACCATCCGTGTCCAAATAATACTAAGCTAGACACTCCATAATTCTGAATATAACTGTCATTAGATACGTTTCAATTGGCCGAATTACAGTGCAATACAAGCATTTCCCGAGCTGTCGTAATATTTCACAGAAATGAGTTTCTCTCTTAAAAATTTCGCTAAAATATCTTTGTATTTGTTGAATTTTTTGAACGAAAATCAGATTTCTGTTTTAAGTAAGATACCCTATATTTCTGACTGAATAATTAGATTGTGATCCTGGTTTCGTATATAAATATTGTTTGCCTTGAAGTGTATTATCAACCATTAGAGTTAGAACTAGTTCTCCTTATATTGGATCCAATCATTTTTCTAATCACGTAATTTGTTCATTGTAAAAAGATTTTCAGTATTAAAAAACTGTAAGGATAAGAAACCTTTGGAAACTTACCTTAGACTTCTTATATATGAAGTATATGTTTCCCCGTACTCTAGATATGTCATTTTAAAAGGATCTACTCTATCGCCTCTTGACTTAAATTCGACGCTCTCGCAAGTGACAATCTTCCATTTCCTGTTGCTTCGCAAAAATTCATTGGCACGGTCAACAAGCGTTCTGAAATTATAATAAATAAAAGTTCAAAAACTACTGATCACACACTAACCATTTTCATTCCTGAATATAAAGAATATTTTCAGACCACAAATAAAACAATTGGATCATTATTAGGATCACTCAATGGACATTTTCTATTTAAAATTGCTATTTACAAATTTAACCATAAATTGAGAAAAAGGTTCACGGACAGTCTTGGAAAAAAATTATCACTTGCTACTAACTTTACAGCAAATTATCGTATAAAAATGTGACTGGTACCCATACCTGCCAACTAAATTTCATTGAAAATCAGAAGATTTTGGACAAAAAATCAGAAGAAATCAGAAGATTTTGATGAAAAATCAGAAGAAATAAGAAGATTTTTAAAATTTTACAAAACTTTCAACATGGATAAAATAAAACTAGCTAGGATCATAATAAATGAGCAAATTTGAAAGACAAGTAAGAGTAAAATGAAATATTCACTAATTTGCAATTAAAGAATGTATATTGCAGACAGAAAAGAATAATTTCATTACATAAAAAGAATAGCTACAAAAAACATTTATAGTAGATTTTTTACTTTTCATTAAAATACTCTTAAAACGTCCGTGATTTGGAATATTGGTGTTAAACTAATTAACTGGTGGTGTTATGCAACACCACTTAGAAAATTTAACCAGTAAGGTATTTTTTGTCGCCATATACAACCAAAACTGAGTAAATATATTTATATTATTCAAAATTGACAACACATGAACCATTAAAATATTTGCAATAAATACTGTATATTATATGATATAAAAAAATAATAACAAAACATGTAAATAGAAAATTTAGTAAAACTTCGTTATATATTACTAAAAAAAATTACTAGAAAAAAATTATTTTGACATGTTCATAGTAGATTTCTTAGCTTTTTTTAAAAAGTCATTAGAAAATTGTGCTTTATAACATTTATTGTCAGCAAATGATTTCGCAAACAAAATATTTTCTAGAGTTTGTCATGATTGATGACCAGAACCGAGTCTTAAACCGAGTTTTCTTAATTAAACTGAAAATGCTTGCATTCAACACTGCTGTGAGGAATAGTCAATACAATACAGCTTTTAACACTTTGCAAATCATACCATATTTCGAAATTTCATCAGTGGAATACATCTTTCCTAACAGGGCAATGCACGAATTTCATGTTCCATAATAGATTTTTTTTTTTCACATTGAAGTCCTGTGAACTGATTCTGCAATAAGTTCCAGGCCACATCATCAATTTTTAAAACAAATGGACATTTTTCCACAAAAAAAATTACATACATTGTAAGAAGATTTTTTTGCAACAGCTTTGGGATTAGCCTGCTGTTCACCATCTTGTTTTTTTAATCAAAACATATTTGTTTTGTTTCTCATTTCCAAAATAATTTTCATCCATATTAACTTATTACAAACATGTTAATTAATTTTATTGACTAATTTATTTATATTTAATAATAAAAGTTAAAATGTTTTGATTTAACTTGATCATGTCAGAAACAAAACAAATGTTGTGATTTATCGCCCACGGTCAGCCATCTCATATTTTAAATCAAAACATTTTAACTTTTATTATTAAATATAAATAAATTAGTCAATAAAATTAATTAACGTGTTTGTAATAAGTAAATATGGATGAAAATTATTTTGGAAATGAGAAACAAAACAAATGTTTTGATTTAAAACACAAGATGGCGGGCAGCAGACTAATCCCAAAGCTTAGCCATTTTTTTTTAATTCATTACTGTTATTTTAAATGAAAACAAAGTAAACTTTATTTAAATCTGAATTCTTCTCTTTTTAGAAAACTAATGATGGTTTCATTTTTTAAACAACTGATAAACTATTTTCCTGTTAATAGATAATGTACCACTTGTTCTTCATTATTTAAATTATAACTGAATTGTTATCAAATGGATGATCCATTAATTTTGAAAATTTAAACAACTCAAAGTTCAGCAAGTTTATTATTATTATTAAGAGAAAACTTGCTAATGGTCATCACTGGATTATCTGAGAGACAGCTATCAAATTTTCCTAACTTCATCACTATTACAATTGTAAATTCCACCCCCCCCCCTCCTATTGGCACAGAGTTCCAAATATATATATTATAAGTTGCTTTGGTGGTTGCTAAATTTAACAGATGAGAAAAAACAGCCACTAAAAACATTTACTTCTGCAATTTCTTCAAATATTTCTGAACACCATTTTTTCCTTTAAAAAAGGAAAAAAAGCAGAAGATTTCATCTTCTGATCAGAAAATCAGAAGATAAGTTGAAAATAAGAAGAATTCTGAAAAAATCAGAAGAGTTGGCAGCTATGCTGGTACCAATGGATTAGTAATAACGTGTACTAATTAATGATATGCTTAAAGTTTGCTTAGGAAGTCGTTTACATTTAGGAATTGTTCCAAACTTTAAAATTTTCAATACTAATACTTAATTTTCCCATCATATTTAAGGTTTTCTGTAAATTTTACCTTAGGATACCCAACGGGAAGTCATTTGGTTCAGTAGTTTAGGAATTATGCAGGTTTAAAGTTTGGAACTCCTAATGTTAAATTCACTTTTGATCGTTGCAAAGGAGATTGCAATGCAGCATAACTCAATTTAAGCATAATTAAAAAATTTCTCAACGAAATGATCTGTAATCTTGAATTTTCATTTTTGAAGCTACTAGAAATCGATTTCTGTTAAAAAAAAAAATTCCTAAGTTACAATTCATTTTTTAAAATTAATTTTGAAGTTTTTTTTTTCGAATAAAATGTAAATTGTAACTTATGATTTTTTTAACTAGAAGCTTTAAATATGCTAATCCAAAATCTATATATATATTTCTCTTACGTGGCGCGAAAAAAGGGCTGAATTTCTAGATTATCGTTTGGCACTAAGCAACAAGCGTAGTTTCCAGAATCTCTCAATATAGCGGGCCAGCGAAAGAGCAGTGAAACGAGTGAAACTCAAACTAGAAAATAGTTAAAAATAAAATAACGTGCGCGTAATCCAAAGCGTTTGAGATGATAACTCATTTTAATTATGAGTAATATCGTTAATTTCAAATGAATTCTCAACGCTTATTTAGAATTTATTTATGAATTTCCCTCATACGAAATCGGAGAGAATTAAAAATATCAACTGTCTAGATCGCACCTGCTGCCGTCTATTGCTGTATATGCAAATTATTGAAGTAAAAAATAATTTATTTTGCAAATATCTATAATCTAATCAATTAGAACAGTTTTACGAAATTTAAACAATAATTGTTCCTATCACGTAGTGTTTCTTTTTTTTTCTTTTTTTTTTTTTTAATGAATCTAAGCCGTGCTGTACAATATTATAGGTGCAATGAGTTTTAAACTAATTGTGTTTTCAAGATCTTTTTTTCATAGTATTTAAATGATTTATGCACATTGGTAGCACCAACTAAATGCATTTTTAACTGTGTTTTCAACGAAGTTTTAAATTATTTTTTACATTAAAAATTGTCAATTTTATGGTGGTTTTTGGTGTATTTATGATAGTACTTATTCGGCTTGAATTTCTGCAAAAATGAAAAGGGTCAAGCGAGCGAAGCGAACTGGGACCGCGTATAGCGTTCTCAATGTGGATTGCTTCGTAATTCACCGGGGCTGAGTCCCCTTGTTACAACATATTCCACCTAGTAGTTTTTGAGTTATGCTTAAACTATCCGCATTGCAATCTGTTTTGAAATGATTATAAATGAATGATTCCTAAACTAGTTGACTAAAAGACTTGTCGTTTGTTATCCTAAGGTTATCGAAATCCGGTTTTACCGAAATATACAAATAGTAGGGGGCTCGTCAACCCCTGTGAATTACGGAGCAATTCATATCGAGACCGCTACGCGGTCCCAGTTCGCTTCGCTAGCTCGCCCCTTTTTTATTTCTGCAGCAATTCTAACCGGAATAAGAACTACCATAAATCCCCCATAAACCACCATAAAATTGACAATTTTTTAATGTAAAAATATAGTTGAAAACACAGTTAAAAATGCATTAATCATTTAGAAAATATGAAAAAAAGATCTTGATAACACAAATAGTTTAAAACTCATTGCACCTATAATATTGTACAGCACGGCTTAAATTCATTAAAAAACACTACGTAATAGAAAGATAGTTTATATATATCATCAATCATTGTTTAAATTTCGTAAAACTGTTCTAATTGTTTATAGATATTTGCAAAATAAGTTACTTTTTACTTCATCAAGACAGCAACAGATGGCAGCAGGTGCAATCTAGACAGTTGATAATTTTATTCTCTCCAAGTTTTGTGTGAGTGAAATTCATAAATAAATTCTAAATAAGCGTTGAGAATTCATTTGAAATTAACGATATTACTCATAATTAAAATGAGGAATTATCTCAAACGCTTTGGATTACGCACATGTTACTTAATTTTTAATAATTTCTAGTTTGAGTTTCACTGCTCTTACACTGGCCGCCATATTGGAGATTCTGGAAACTACGGTTGTTGCCAAACGATAATCTAGAAATTCAGCCTTTTTTTCGCATCACGTAAGAGAAATATATATATAGATGATGTCCAAATTAAATATTAGTTTAAGTTTGGTACAATTTTCATATGTAGACGTCCGCTTAAGTTAAATTTTCCTATAGCAATAATTAGTAGACGTTATTACTAATCAATTGCTACTGGTCATATTTTCATTAGATGATTTCCAGCAGAGTTAGTTGGGGGTTATCACATTTTTCCCCTGGATTATACAATCGTGGAAAAAATAACTGAACACCCCCTTCTAACTCTGCAACAAATTGTTGTAGAAGAAAATTACTAGTACCAAACGATTGGGGGAAATAAAGTCTACTTTTAAATGATGTATATAAAATTATTTAGGGGGCCATCTACATATCAAGACAAACCCAAACTTTGTTTTTTTTTTCAATGGCAAGACACAATTTTGACAAGATATTTTAAATCTTCAGTTCAAACTATGCCTAGATACCAATTTTCATGAAATTCCTATGATTAGTTTCAGAGAAATTAATTATTTGAAAATGAGCATATTTTAGGGCTGTATCAAATTCGGTACTCGATTCTTGAAATGCTGTAGAATGACTAAGTCACTTCTATTAATGTATTATTTCTTACCAATATGACAATTTTACTCATTTAATCCCTTCAGGGGCAAAGTACTTTTGTAGCTAAAATATTGAAATGATTGATTGACACCAGGATTCACGAACGAATTTATTTTAAAATAAGAAAAAGCTTTTCCTGATGAACCTTATAAATTCAAAATTTGATTATAAAATTCTGGTGTCATTGTGGCATTTTGGGATTAAAATTAAGTGGTATATATAATATACCGGTGCCCTTCAAGGGGTTAATATATTTTGGCTATTCTTATATATGGTAAAATCCTTTTCAATATTCATTTTATAATGTTTACAAGGTTGAATTATTCGATTAAAAAATATATAAGGATATCTGTGATTAAAATAGTTTTCGATTATGTGAATGTGATTGGAATTTTATAAGTGTTTTTATAATGTGATTTTCCAGATTTTGAATTTACATTACTCACTCGTTTCTAAATTTGTATGTAAAGAATATCGGCGAATACAAAATTTAGAATAAAAAATAGCATGAATCATTATAAAGAAACGATGCAGAAAAAAAACAGACAGATTGCTTTTCAATCTGAATATAAATCTTATCTCGATTACTAAACTTTTTCAGCAAATACACAACACATATGCATTTATAAACTTTACTTCAAACATATATACCGCAGAAAATATAAAAGAGGTTTATTAGACTGGAGAAGAAGCTAGAAATTCAATTAATGATAACAAAATTAATGAGTAAGATTTTTTTTCTAAGGTAGGACTGTTCATTTTTGAAAAATGAACTTTGTTAATTGAAAACATAAAAGCGAAACTAATTTACATATCTAACGTAAAATTATACTTCATTCAAAAACTATTTACGTAATTTTAATTAAAAATTTAAAAGCAGACACAGAAAAAGTAAAAAAGAAAAATATTTTTCTAATCTGCAATAAAATGAGTAAAATATTTTTTCAAATAATGCTTTTCTGCACATCATTAACGACCCCTTTAAACCAGCATCATATCATTTTTTAAGCATAATTTGAAAACTACTTGGAAGGAAAATTTGAAATTTTGAATGCGCATAAAGCAGGCCATAATAAATATAAATCTATCAAAAAAATTGTAGGTTGCAATTCATAATTTTTTCAACTATTAATTTCACACAATTCATATTATAAAATTTTAAAAATTACAAATTCAACGTTATGTGTGTTTGGGTTTTTTAGTATTATAAACAAACAAAAAAATTAGCACATTAGAATTATATTTTCAGGAGATATTAATAAGAATATGAAAATTTAATTTAACATTAGAAGCACTAAATTTTGAATATTTTTAATTCAGAAACTTATAATCCAAATGATTTGAAATTTGATATCTAGGCATAGTTTGAACCGAAGATTTAAAATATCGTGTTAAACTTGGGTGTTGCTATTAAAAAAACAATGTTTATGCTGTTTTTTATATGTAGATGGCTCCCTAAGCAAATTTCATATACATAATTTAAAAGTAGACTTTATTTCCAATCATTTGGTACCAGTAACTTTCTTCTACCATAATTTATTGCATTGTTAAAGGGGGGAGGGGGTTCAGTTTTTTTTTTCTACGACTGTACATATTTCTACTAACAGGATTTAAATGCGTTACTAAGATGTACAGTCCTGGGGGAAAATGCGATCACCCTCGTAATTCTCCTGAATATAAACAAGTTGGAAATTGTACGTCAAACGTGACAAATGAGGTGCGTTCGTACTATAGCTAGTTATATAAATATTCAGATCTTGATGATTTTTAATTCTGTGAAATGAATTATATCGTCTGCAGATTAATTTCTGTAATAAAATAAGTATATCGGTCGCTTGACGATTAAACATCGGAAGCTCCTATAACAAAAAAGCACCGATTTCTTTTAAAAATTTCAAATCTATACTAATAAAAGAAAGTTTCGCTCTGTGTGTGTGTCTGTGTGTGTCTGTGTGTGTGTCTGTTGGCGATGTCTAGGAAAATCTAACCCACCTAGAAGGCTGTAAATTTAGATTTAGATAGTCCAAACCCTCTCCTGGTGCAACATTACATCAGAATTTTAATATTTTAATTACTTTCTGAAATATTAATTAAAATGCACAAAGAACTCTCATTAAAAATACACCTTTTTCATCGGTTGGTTGGTTGTGTAGAATATCTTCTCAGAACACATTAAATAAATCAGAGTACTGATGCATAAATAAGGACTTATAACGAAATAGTGCCAACATTGATTGCAGTTACCTGCATATAGCCAAGCTAATGCAGCGCCATCTACTCACGGCAAATTACATAAACGCCACATGTTTAAGACAAGCACGTTTTTCTTCATTACAATTATCTGGGTTTAAGGTTTCTTTAAAACACGACATATATTATTGTGATAGAGACTATTATTACAGAAAACTTTAACAGATTATTTTTTATATATTTGCGGGAATGGCGAGGGGTAGGGGTCTAATTACATTTAACAATTTTAACCCGTAGCGTTTAATTGTTGTTTTATATACAGAATACCGCTATTTTAAATCTCAGTTTCTCAGTAATATCTCAGTAATAATGTTCCGAACTTCTCCATTTAGTTCCATTTTTACTAAATCATCGTAAAAATCAGCATTCATTGCTTCAAAGTGTATTTCTAAAAAAAAAATTACCAGTATTTGCGAATAATAGCCTAAGCCAAATTTCAAATTAAGTTCCTAGCTTAACCAAATGAATCAATCTTTAAAGATGTATAGTGATCCTCCTAATTAGTTATTTGCTGAAGGTCACTTGAACATCCCACCTCCCTCCGGGGCCCTCCTTCAAAGTTTTCTCTAACTATTTCCCGTTTCCATATCTCAGCAACTATATTTCCGATTTCAACACAAGTGATACCAAACATTATAATTAACTTAATAGTTACCCTTTATAACATTAAACTAAATTTATGAGTAGCGGTTACCACTATTTCTGAATAATAGTTTTAAGTCAAATTTGTAATTAAGTTTCTAGCTTAACCACACGAAGGAATTTTTAAAGATGCATAGTGATCCTCCTAATTAGTCATTTGCTGAAGGGAACTTGAACATCCCCTCCCCCCCTCCCCTCCTTCAAAGTTTTTCCTATAACTATGCCCTGTTTCCGTATCTCCGCAACTATATTTCCGATTTCTACGCAACTGATTCCAAACATTATAATTAACTCAATAGTAACCTTCTATAACATTAAAGTAAATTTATGCGTAGCGGTTACCACTATTTCTGAATAATAGTTTATGTCAAATTCCTAATTAAGTTCCTAGCTTAACCAAACGAACGAATTTTTAAAGATGCATAGTGATCCTCCTAATTAGTCATTTGCTGAACGGCACTTCAACATCCCCTCCCCCCCCCCCGACCCCTCCTTCAAAGTTTTCTCTAACTATTTCCCGTTTCCATATCTCAGCAACTATCTTTCCGATTTGAACGCAAGTGATTCCAAACATTATAATTAACTTAATAGACACCCTTTATAACATTAAACTTAATTTATGAGTAGAGGTTACCACTATTTCCGAATAATAGTTTAAGCCACATATGAAATTATGTTTCTAGCTTAACCAAACGAACGAATTTTTAAAGATGCATAGTAATCCTCCTAATTAGTCATTTGCTGAACAACGGCACTTGAACGTCCCCTCTCCCCCCCCCCCCGACCACTCCTTCAATGTTTTTTTACCCAACTATGCCCCGTTTCCATATCTCAGCAACTATCTTTCCGATTTGAATGCAAGTGATTCCAAACATTCTAATTAACTTAATAGACACCCTGTATAACATTAAACTTAATTTATGAGTAGAGGCTACCACTATTTCCGAATAATAGTTTAAGCCAAATTTGTAATTAAGTTTCTAGCTTAACCAAACGAACGATTTTTTAAAGATGCATAGTGATCCTCCTAATTAGTCATTTGCTGAAGGGAACTTGAACATCCCCTCCCCCCCTACCCCCTGGTCCCTCCTTCAAAGTTTTTCCTCTAACTATGCCCTGTTTCCGTATCTCCGCAACTATATTTCCGATTTCTACGCAACTGATTCCAAACATTATAATTAACTCAATAGTATCCTTCTATAACATTAAAGTAAATTTATGAGCAGCGGTTACCACTATTTCCGAATAATAGTTTAAGGCAAATTTGTAATTAAGTTCCTAGCTTAAGCAAACGAGAGTATTTTTAAAGGTGCATCGTAGTCCTCCTAATTAGTCATTTTCTGAAGGACACTTGAACATCCCGTTCACCCGGCACCTCACTCATGATTATTTTCTCTAACTGTGCCTTATTTCAATAACTCGGCTTATAATGTTTCCATCTTCTCGAAACCAGCTCGGTTTTGTGTCACGCCTACTATACAGTACCGTAGGCAACGTTAGCCTGTCTCAGAGGTTCTTTCCGAAAGAGGTTTCTCCCCTGGCGTTGGAAGAGGGAAATAAAAGATTTTCCGGAGCGTGCCGGTATACGTTGTCGAAGACATCGGAAACCTTGGCCAGTGTTTCGTTTTTTAAAAGATTTGAGTTTATTACACGGGCTCGGGCAACGTCGGGCGGGTCAGCTAGTTTCTTAATAAATATTTTTATTATCTCCTAAGGTTTTGATTCGATTTTTATAAAATTTGAAATGTCTCTACAAAATTCTGCAAAGATAATATATCTTAAATTTCAAACCATTCGGTTGGGTAGTCTTTGAGTTGTTATATGCGGACGGACGTACCAGACGACGACAATAGGTGCTACGTATTTATATAATTACGAACGCACCTAAAAAGAGATAGGTACCAATCGGCTGATAATAATGAGTACTATTAAGTGTAGTTCGTGATGGCAAAATCGGGTAACCGTGGTTTTGCATTGAATTCTGAAATGAATTGTTTCTTTTACTCAACAGATGGTGAAGGATGGATACAATGTGCAGTTTGCAAAGAGTGGACACATGAGGAGTGCAGCGGATAGTATAGAAGTAAAAGCTGAGAGAGCCATTACATGACAACATTAAAAATTGCTTGTAAATCTGAAAAAAAAAATTACTCACCTTAAAAAAAATTGTACATATGTTTTAAAATTTGATTCAAACTTTATTTGAATAAAGCTTTTTGGGAGTGTACTGGGAGTTTTACTGGAAGTGTAAAAACTTAATTTCTGATTAGTACCCGGTTTTACCCTACCACCAAAATTAGGAGCCGTTTCAGATGGTCCTAGAGAACGCCTTTTCCAAAGTTCAGAAGAATTTTTCTATGGCAACAGGTATGGTTTTCAATAGCCCAGATGTTTCCAAACACTTTGTGATGTGTTCCAATTTTTCCGCCCGTCTAGGCTTTTGTCAACAAAGGAAAACCGTTAGGTATCCGGTTTTACTCTACTTTCCCCTATATGTTATATACGTTTTCTTAAATATTCATAGAGTTAAACTAAAATGTATTAATAGTTTATCCATAAATTTAGAAAATTAAAATTAAGGTTTTTCATTGAAAAGATCCGGAAACATTCAATTAATAACCTGAAATAGTTTTAAAAAATTCTAAAGATAAAATAAAAGATTCTTTTATAAGTTAAAACTCATATATATATGTGTGTGTGTGTGTGTGTGTGTGTGTGTGTGTGTGTGTGTGTGTGTGTGTGTGTGTGTGTGTGTGTGTGTGTGTGTGGAAAAAAATAATATATATATAAGAAAATATATACTCATATATATATATATATATATATATAGGGTGCCAAACTGTAAATGGTGATAGAAGACGTCTAGACAAGCTCAAAATGCCATACAATGCATGGTCCTAACTCAAGCAGTGAAGCGCTACAGGGTCTATTCTGATTGTGGAGATAACCCTATTTACTACACTATTTGTGCTTCCAGAGTACTCACAACCACAGCACGAAGCATGAAATGCATATCCACCTTTTATTATTAAAACCAGCCATCCTTTTTGCAACCCAGTGTAGAAATAACAATGTGTGCTAACAATCAGCGCTTTGTGTGTTTTATGACAGTGAAATTTCGCGGTTCACCGGTTGCGATACGCTCGTGCATTGTATGACGAAAATAGCTTGTTTAGATGTGTCCTATCACCCCTTAAAGTTTTGCCCATGAATTCTGATTCACCATCCGCGTCTCTGAAGGAAATTTGGTCCAATTTAAAATACACCCCCCCCCCCCCCTAGTATTAGCATCCTAGTATTCCGCATAAATAAAATCAGCAATCACTTGTAAGATATTATTTAGAAAATATTGTTCTCTCCACAGTCAGAAAGCACCCTGTATAGTGCTTCACTGCGTGAGTTTAGACTCTGCATTGCATAGTGTTTTGAACTTGTCCAGGCTTGTTGTGTCACCCCTTACAGTTTGCCCATGGATTCAAGGACACTCTATATACAGTCCCTGGCCAAATTATTAGACGCAGTTGTTTTTATTATAATTTGTTAAATATCTGGAAAGATACATGAGGTTTTATCTTGAAACTTTAGGAGTGTAAACAACATGATAAACGTCATATATTTCCGAGAAGATTTTTTCTTGAAACCCCATAAGGGGCCGTCAACAAATTGAAGAAAAACGAATACGTTTTTGATAACCCTGTAAAAACCAATATCACAAAAGCGTTGAAACGGTATCACACGCTTAGGAGGCTTATTGTAATAATTTGGGTTCATTTTTATGAAGATAGCATGTATACTCGAAGAGAAATTCAGGTTTTTATAAAAACAGTCCCAAATTTTACGAAGTTTTTTGCGTATAATTTGCAGAGTTTTTAATATAAAAACAAGTTATTTTCAGAAAATATGACAAACAAAATTATACACAATACCCTGCAATCAGAATTAAAAAATAATAATAATTGTATGAAAAATGAGCAGGTTTACTAAATATTTTTTCACTGCGCATGCGCGAATTCAATCAAAATATACTGTGCATAATATATTAGCTAAATATATAGACCAACTTTCATGAAAGTCTCAAAAACATAGCTTGAAAATTCTGATAGTGATCGTCGATAGAATAAGCTCGAAATTCGCTGTTCCCAAAAGGAAGCAAAAAAGATGAGGGGTTGTATCCAAATATACTAGCTTATGAAAGTTGACATAATAAGAATGAAGTGTTTCTCATTCTATATTTGATACAACCCCTCTTTTTTTTTGCTTCCTTTTGCGAACAGCGAATTTCGAGCTTATTCTATCGACGATCACTATCAGAATTTTCAAGCTATGTTTTTGAGACTTTCATAAAAGTTGGTCTATATATTTAGCTAATATATTATGCACAGTATATTTTGATTGAATTCGCGCATGTGCAGTGAAAAAATATTTAGTAAACCTGCTCATTTTTCATACAATTCCAAATATACTAGCTTATGAAAGTTGACATAATAAGAATGAAGTGTTTCTCATTCTATATTTGATACAACCCCTCATTTTTTTTGCTTCCTTTTGCGAACAGCGAATTTCGAGCTTATTCTATCGACGATCACTATCAGAATTTTCAAGCTATGTTTTTGAGACTTTCATAAAAGTTGGTCTATATATTTAGCTAATATATTATGCACAGTATATTTTGATTGAATTCGCGCATGTGCAGTGAAAAAATATTTAGTAAACCTGCTCATTTTTCATACAATTATTATTTTTTTTTAATTCTGATTGCAGGGTATTGTGTATAATTTAGTTTGTCATATTTTCTGAAAATAACTTGTTTTTATATTAAAAACTCTGCAAATTATAAGCAAAAAACTTCGTAAAATTTGGGACTGTTTTTATAAAAACCTGAATTTCTCTTCGAGTATACATGCTATCTTCATAAAAATGAACCCAAATTATTACAATAAGCCTCCTAAGCGTGTGATACCGTTTCAACGCTTTTGTGATATTGCTTTTACAGGGTTATCAAAAACGTATTCGTTTTTCTTCAATTTGTTGACAGCCCCTTATGGGGTTTCAAGAAAAAATCTTCTCGGAAATATATGACGTTTATCATGTTGCTTACACACCTAAAGTTTCAAGATAAAACCTCATGTATATTTCCAGATATTTAACAAATTATAATAAAAACAACTGCGTCTAATAATTTGGCCAGGGACTGTATATGCAAAATTCTAAAACCAAGTTAAAAACGTTTGATCCAAAGCTCTACAGATTTAAGAAACTATATTAATGGATTCTTCGTATATCTCTCGGTTAGTTTCATTATTAAAGTGTAAAGTATTTTATTTTAATAATAAAAGAAAAATATGCCACTTAGAAAAAAGCTTATCTTTTTACGCCCTTTTGTTTTCTTTCGATTTTATCGGAAATTTGTTATCGGGAGAGCTTAACTCAAATATTCTGTCGATTACTTAGTCACGAGATTTTTCGCTTGATACCATGCAAACCTAAGATTCAGAAATTAAACAGTTGGGTGAAAACTTATTCGAAAATCCAGCGATGATAATCGTATCTAATCTTTGAAGAGGAAAATGTGTTCAGAGCTATTTTCTTCTTTTTGTCAAACTTAATGATCAAAAATCTAGTCTTATTAACCTTCCTACAGTCTTGAAATTTTAGTGAACTTTGATAGAAACATTGTACACCAGAATTTTTATTTAAAACTATTTAACATATTTATTTTACTTAGTTCTCTGTTGTTTTTGTTTAACTTACATTATGAAGAAATTTCTGGTTCGAATCGAATGAAATAATAAATTATAGAAATGGGTCGGGTTATAGGAACGGTTTTGAAGCCTCGGTTTTTCAAGCCTCGTGGAACTTCTAAGGGCAGAATTTTATTAGCAAATGAATTAGCTATAAACAAAAATTCAGGCCTGGAAGCAGTGTTAGAATTTGCAAGCAGTGCAGAATTTGTATATCAGATTAAAAGAAAATGCATTCATAAGTAACTAATATCTTTAGGATAACACTAAAAAAGATATATGCTGTCGAACCGAACACCTTAAATCTCACAAAAAGTGACAATTTTGAGGTAGAGAAATTTCGAAATATACAGTAATGTATACTTGAACAATTTTTATTTCAGACTTGAATACACACAAATTAATACAAAAGACCAAACACGATTGAAAACTTTGCGGAGCCAGGACTCAAACCTCAGTCTACAGCATAACGTGCTGCTGTTCTAACCAATGAACTAACCCCGGCCGATATCCTAGTTCGGCAATTTCTCACTACTAATTCGTGTTGGAGAACGTCACCGGCCGGCAATCAGACAGCTCTGGATGATGGAACAAAGATGAATAAATTACTATTCTATCGATCACACAATATATGTATTAAAGCACATAAATTAACGTCTGAATTTACTAAAGGTATACTTAAAGAATAATTTTTATTTCAGACTTGAATACACATAAATTAATACAATAGACTCAACACGATAGACCCAATATCGTGTTGTTCAAACCACTGAACTAACCCGGCCGATATCTTAGAATTCAGTTGGTTAGAACAACAGTACGTTACGCTGTAGACCCAGGTTCGAGTCCTAGTTCGGGCTAATTTTTCTCTCGTGTTGGGTTTATTGTATTAATTTGCGCGTTTTCAAGTCTGAAATAAAAATTGTTCTTTAAATATACCTTTAATAAATTCACACGTTAATTCATGTGCTTTAATAAATATATATTGGGTGATCGATAGAATAGCAATTTATTCATCGTTGTTCCGTCATCCAGTGCTGTCTGATTTCAGGACGGTGACGTTTCCCAACAGGAATTAATAGTGAGGAATTGCTGAGCAAGGATATCGGCCGGGTTAATTCAGTCGTTAGAACAACAGCACGTTACACTGTAGACCCAGGTTCAAGTCCTGGCTCACTGTTAGAAATGGATACTCAAATTCCATGAAATTTTTTTCGTTTTTGACGAAACTGTTTCCTGGGAAATGCTCCGAGCGAATATTTCGTCAAATCGAGTAAATTTGTATCCTCAAAAAAGTGAGGAAATTAATTTCGTCAAATTGCTTGTTCGAAAGGGCAAAAAAAAGGTTGGTGGTGCCATCTATTGACAATTTTAGAAGCATCTGTAATTGACAGGGGGGGGGGGAGTACGACACTTTTCTCAAGTCTTCAACGGGATTCGAACGCGCGATCTTCGGTGTGGGAGAACACTGTGCTGCGTCCTTCGCTAGCGGGACGTTGCATGAATTTGATTTTAAATGTATCTATGGGATGTTGATGTGTATTTATATTTTTAGAAGTATTTTTATCGGTGCTGTTATAATTTCTCATGTTCAATTAATAAGGCTAGATTATTATGGTTTTTCTATGGTTAATAAATAATTAGAATATGGCTTGATTAATATAATTTAATAGAGAAATTTCTTTTGTTCAATGAATGATTAGTATATGGTCTAGTTAATTTGTTGGTCAGAAATAATAAATTTTGAAGTGCATATTGGAAGAGAGTTCATCAATTTTAGATATAAGATTTTAACACGTTACTGTTTATAGAGGGGAAAGGGATCAGTTATGCATATTTTAAATTTGATTATTATATGAAAATATTTCTTAAATAAAAAAGAGCTCCTAAAATTTTGATTTTTTATTTTAACCATTGGGAAAATGGTTGTTGCTTTCGGTCGAAAATGGACCAAATGATGTTCGCATTTTTCTATTTTAACCGTTTTTAACGAAATTGCGTAATTTTAGAAGCATTTTTTAAGCGTTTTTAATGAAATTCTGTAACTTTAGAAAAATTTATCTTTGAATAGCAATAGAAATGTATGAAATCGTTACAAAAATGTTAAAGTTACAAAAAGGATAGACGCAAATTATTAGATATGAAAAATAAAGTAGAAATTTGGTACTTTCGTGTTGTAGCGGCTTTCAAGGATGAAATATTTTTGTTTCTGTTTTCATTAATATATTGTAAATTTGGTACTTTCATGTTTTTTTTCTTTTTTTTGATTTTGTAACAACAAAAATAATCTGGCCGTGAATGGGGAAACATTTTCGTCATATATTTTAGATTTTCCATTTCATTAAAAATCTCTTAATTTTGAGACGAAATGATTGTCAAAAATGATGAAATATAGCTCAAGAATTGCTGAATCGTCAAAAATGAGAGTTCTATTTTTGAAAGTGAGGATTCACGTTTCGTCAAAAACCACGTGACTCTGACGAAATAATTAGCAAAAATAACGAAATAAGGTTTAAGGATTGCCGAATCGTCAAAATTGAGTGTTTTATTTCTGAGAGTGCTCCGGCTAATTTTTCACTCGTGTTGGGTCTATTGTATTAATTTGTGTGTATTCAAGTCTGAAATAAAAATTGCTCTTTAAGCATATCTTTAGTAAATACAGACTTTAATTTATGTGCTTTAATATACAGGGTGACAATTATTGAGCTATATGAAATAAAACGTAAATTATTTAAAAACTACTGAGTACACAAACTTTATTCAACATGTAAACGTCACTACAGATATTCGGATTTAGGTTATGGCATGTTCGATACGGCTGTCATCATTGGCTATGATGTGGTGCAGACGAATAGCAAAATTCTGCATGACCCGCTGAAGTGTCGGAACATCTATGCTGTCAATGACCTCCTGAATGGTGGTTTTCAGCTCAGCAATGGTTTTGGAGTCATTTCTGTACACATTCTCTATGATGTAGCCCCACAAAAATGCGTCACATGTGTTCAGATCCGGAGAATATGGCGGCCAAGCGAGTCCCATTCCAGTGGTCTCTGGGTACCCCAGAGCCAGAATGCGGTCCCCAAAGTGAACCTTCAGGACATCAAACACTTTCTTGGTTCGATGGAGTTGAACCGACATTGCCAACACTGTCATCACAAATACTACCAGTTCTCTCAAACTTGCGAATCAAATTCTTGATTGTTAGCACACTTGGACCGATTGTCTTTAGCTTGTACTCGGTCGCAAACTGCCTTTGAGCCGCAATCGGACTGTTATTGCTCGCATAGTAGGCCTACAAAAGCGATATACGCTCAGGCACGCTGTACCGTGAACTTTTCACTTGCAAACGGCCGACAACAACAAAATCCCATCATGCCCTGTGGCCAACCCCGAAGTTTCAACTTCATTGCGCATACAGTTCAGAAGTTATGACGGTTTAATGTCATATAGTTCAATAATTGTCACCCTGTATATACAGTAATGATGGATAATAATGATATATATAAACACATTTACGAATTTATTTTTCTTGTTTGCCCTGTATAAATATGAGACCGTTATAGCTTAATCGACTGTCCTTTTTGCTTTGCAGTACGTAAATAGTCAACTAGAAACTTTATATATAATATTTGTAGAATTGGCATACGCCTGTAAAAATACTAGATAAAATTTTATAATCGTTGATTTTTTTTTTTTGGCCAAATCAGTTGTGAAACCAACAGATTGAAAAACTGTCCAATCCTGTATTCCGCGCCAATGCTCTACCATTAAGCTACCTGGAATATATAAGATTGAGGAGCGCCAAGCTCGATATTGTAATGGATATCTTAATGGTAGAGCATTGGCGCGCAATGCCGATGATACTGGTTTGAATACAGGCTTGGACGCTTTTTCTTTCTGTTGATTTTACGTCAGATTTAACTAAAAATCAGCTATTATAAAAATTCATCTAGAAACTTTATCGCGTATACGACTGTGTAAGAGTAAGGAAAGGTTAAAACACATTTCTATAGTCAGTTCATAAAAGAATCTCTACATCACAACGATCGAAAATTTTAGGCGTCAAATTTGGCTCCTGAGGTGGAATTTCTAAGAGTCAAAATAAAAAAATTTGGTCGCAAAATACAGTTAAAGACGGCATATTTTAAAATCAGCTAACTCTTGTAAAAACCCTGTAATACACATAAAATTATTAATATATTGTACTAAAAGTAATTGATAGCTAATGTTGACATTGCAAAAGGACACGCGAGTTAGTACAGAAACTGTCTATACGTATTAATTAGTAATGTACCGGATACACTAATAGATAACCATGTATATCCGAAAAATAAAATCCTTCCCCTGAACCAGCCCGCTATTATACTCTGTCATAATAATATCTGTCATGTGGACTAAATGCGATATTAAAAAAATAATAAATTTCAAAATTAAACATGTTGTATTACCTTCAAAATGTTATACGTACCTTCAAAATGTTAAAATATGCCAATATTTCCATAATCGGGTTTTTATCATGATTAAATACGTTCCTCAAACTCATATGACGTTATAATCACTTGCTGACGTCATATCTACTTGCTTTCTCTATTGCTCATATTGATACTCTTTTTGTATTATACTCAAACATTTGAAAAAGTTCGTTATACTTCCAATATGACGTCAGATTAATTTTCTTTTTTATTCTCTAATGACTTCATATTAACCTGCTTTCTGTATTTACACATACTCATACTCCTTGTATTATTGAAAAATGTTTGAAAATTTCCGTTTTGTTACCAATATGACGTCATATTGGTCTTTTTTTCAGTTGGTGAAACTTTTTATTTCATTTTCATTTTTCACGTGGAAATCTTTTCAATGGAAAATTAATTATTATAGAAAGAATTTTATTGTGGATTTTTAATTGTTGGCAACTGCTATAATGAAAAATGTTTAAATTTAATAGGAAAAGGCTATTCGATTTTTGTTTTTTTTTATCTCTCTATATTAAAATAATACTTTTTTTTAATTTTATGATTTTCAGCTTCATAGTAGATATTCAGCTGTAAGTACACAAAATTTCATGACTGTCAATTATACAGTTTCTGAGAACAGTCTCTGTGACGGATAGACAACGAAGCGGAACTAATAAGGTTTTGTCTTTGTGAGATGAACGAAATAAAAATTATACACTTCCTTATCGTTAACCAATAGCTAATTCCTAAACCGTTAGTTATGGAGGTATACTAAATGCAAACTTGTTTCAAATGTTCTTCATCATCATATAGAGATCCATTTACGTTAAAATAATTTTTTTTTCCAGTTACGAAACTTAAATTTTCCTGCGGTCCCTGGTCCTATAACCTACGTTTAGAAATACTTTCTACGTGCTCTAAGAAAAGTAACAGTAATTGCATTCTTCTATGGACCAAAACTTACCGAGTTATGAATTTTTGACATTTTCTGACACTAAAAATGGAAAAAATGTTTGTTTTTTTAATTCAAAGTATTTATAACTTTGTAGTTTTTGGTCGTACAAGAATGGATTTTTTACTGTTTTACTAAATATAACTTATGGAACCCATAAAAATTTACATTTCGTAACTTTTTAAAAAAACTATTTTGACGTAAATAGATTTGTAAGAAAATGACACATTTAACTCTCTGTCATAAATTTATTTGCTTATCGATAAAAAGGATCTTAGCAATTAGAGACTTCCAATATTGGATTTCAAAATATCAATATTATTTAACTCTACATAGTAAATAAACTTGACAGAAAAAATAACGTAAAATCTTTCAAGCTCGATATTGATAATTGTTAAATTTTAATTTGCGACCAGTGTTAAGTACAGACATTTTTATCCGGAAGGGGACATTATGGAATTCCGGAGGGGGGAGATAAAATTTGAACTTTCAGAAAATCGGAAAATTTCTGGGGCACTTTGATACGAGGGGGGTGGGGGGTATCCTCCCTGGCAACCTCTTGAATTCATCATTAGTTGCGACATTTTAATAAGTAAACGATTTTTTGCAAATTTCAACAAATATTTAAAAGAATATTTTTAACATCGTCATTAGAACAATATTATCTGAAAGAATTGAACTAACATGATCCATTAGAAATGCAAAAAGCCAATAGCACAACAGTATTGGCTACAATGGTTATATTAGAATTCAATATTGTGCCAGTATTGCATTTAGAGGAAATAGTTTCATTGTAATACCAATATTGGTGAAATATTGGTGTTTTATTAGCTTTATAATGGAAATATTTTCAGTGGAATGCCACTGTTAGAGAACTATTGCTGTTACATTGTAAATATGTGCAATGAAATGTTAATATTGGAAACATTAGCAATGCAATAATGAAATATTTCTTGCTAACGTTGGTCGAATATCAACAAAATGTAAACACCTCAACGTTTGGGAATATTTGACCAAGATATAGCCAATATTGAACAGGATATATACAATGCAGACTATATTGACCCAATATTGTTTTGCTAGTAATCTTATTAACGAGTTTAATTATATATACCTTATACTTGCGTATCAGTCGGCCTCAAAATTCGAGATGAAAACAGGTTTAATACCAGTAATTCAGAATGTTTTTCTACGCCTTATTTAATTTTATTTAATTCTAAATTATTTAAAGCAAAGAAAACTATTGTAAAATATTGGTATTAAACCTGTTTTCATCTCGAATTTGGGGGTCGGCTTATACGCAATTATATACGGTAATTAACGAAAGTTGTCAAAAATATTTCAAATCATTATTCTTTACTAACATTATAACGGTATTGTACAAAAGCGCTGAACTGAAACAATCCATTAGAAACACTGAAACCAAAGAAAATAAAATTATTTTAAATTCTAAGCATTATCGATAAACATTCATAAATAATATAAAAATTTGATTACCGGAAAGTTTCATAAACAGCGGATCTAAGAAATCCTCCAGACACAATTGTTCTAGGTATAAAGTCTATAAATGTGAACCCAGCGTCACATCGTAGAATTTCTCCGTACATTTCATTGTTATACAAAGCAGCGTACGTGTTTATTCCAGTAGCCATCTTTTAGAAATAAACATGCAAATGCACAGCTGCTTATAGTGAACTTTTGCTATCGTGCATGCTTTTATGTCAACCTATTGTTACTTTTTTCACTATGTCAAACGAAAATAACACATAAGGATAAGAATAATAATTACAAGGTGTCTGGCAAAACAGCATGTGATGAGATATCGTGCACTTTCGTATTCCCCGGAAATCACATTTTTATCATTTTAGCGTCGTGATATTGCGTCATTCTAAAACCGGTGTGCAGGATGATAGAAAACCTTGCGAATTCCATTTATGTACATTCATTCATTCGTTCTTGTCGGAATTCGCTGTTTATCACTCCCCAGGTAAAAGAAAAAGAACGGTGTACGACTTAGATTTTCGTTTCATCTTAACTAGCGTCTACACCGCGCCCCATCACAACGGCTCTTATCACAAATGCTCCCGAGAAATTCCCTAGCACAGCGCGCAGGCTCATATGATGTCATTATTGTTTACTTTTATTTTAAGAACTGAATGTTGCATATTCAAAACAGCTTACAAATATCATACCTGTACTTAGTTAAATCAGCTTGATTTAAATTGGTTAATATCATCATTTATTTATTTAAAATCTTTGAATAAAATAAGTTTATTTTTCCTTTTGGATTTATTTGTATTGTCGTCGGCATTTTTTATTTTAAACTATATTAAAACTTCTTAAAATAAGACATGATAAAATAAAATTTATGAAAGTAAATACTAGACTACATTAGAAAAAAAAAATCTTCCTTTTAAGTAATGATTTAAAATCTTTGAATAAAATAAGTTTATTTTTTCGTTTGGATTTATTTGTACTGTCGGGATTCTTTATTTGAACTCGGGATTTTTTATTTTAAACTATATTACCGACAACTTAAACTTAATTAAATCATAATAAAATAAAATTTATGAAAGTAAATACGAGACTACATTAGAAAGGGAAAAAAATCTTCCTATTAAGTATTGATACAAGATACAATATCCAAAAAATAAAAGTATTGATAAATATTCTTATATTTATACTGCTTCTTTTCCTAGATCAGTGGTTTTCAAAAAAAAATATATATATATATATATATATATATATATATATATATTCACACAATTAAAATAATAAGAAACAAAAACAACAAACTATCGTTCGGCAAAATATCGAATAGGGGAAACGAACTGAACAAGCTACCGCATTTTCCTTTCAAATAGGGAATTTTTCGGAGTGTAGGGAACTTCCCAGGAGCATTTGTGATAAGAGATGCTGTGATGGGGCGCGGTGTAGACACAAGTTTCATCTTAGACTTGTTATCAGTCAGATCGCAAATTCCCCTATCTAATGGGCTTGGAATGCATCTGTATATTTTAACACTTTCTAACATAGTTGAAAAGTTTTTATTAATTCGGTTTGTCTGTCCGTCTGTCTGCCGTCTGTCTGTCCGTGCTCTAACTAGCGCAAATATACTCAGATTGTCATGGAATTGATATATGTTATTGAGGTTTGCTATGGCCTGTTCGGTATTGAAAATTAAATGTGTTACACTTAGAGTACTCCTTTACAGGGACACTCAAAGAATTCCGTTACATTACGGTCTATGGAGAAAAATCATTTGCGGTTTATTTTAATGATGTTACACTATTTCAAACACGTTGAAATTGATATATATCACTGAAGTGCGTTACAAGAGGTTTACTATAGAATATGGTGTGCAGAACTTATACTTCCTTTACAGAGACACTCAAAAGAATTCCGTTACATTGCGGTCTATGAGGGAAAATCGTTTGCGGTTTATTTTAACAATGTTTCACTATTTCAAACATATTGAAATTGATATATCATCACTGAGGTGCACTACAAGAGGCTTATTTTAGAATATTGTGTTTGTAGCATTCATCCTTCATTTACAGGGACACACAAAAATATTCCGTTAAAGAACTGTCTTTTAAAAATACTTGCTGGAAGTACGTTTTGAATTGTGGTAAGCGTTTTTAAATTTAACTAATTTTCCCTATTACTTGGTGTTCATAAATCCTATAGATCATATACAGGGCAGCACAAAATATCTCGAGTGCATTTGCGTTTGTTGATGGAAATTGCTGAAGGGGAATTTACAACTGTGTTATATGCGTTTCCTAATTGAACTGAATTTTAGCATTCCATGTAGTATATATACAAATCTTTAGATCATATACAGGGATGCAGAATAAAATTCGGATATTTTTTCCGAATATTGTTAGTAATTCCAGAAATTGGATTTTTAAATGTGTTATGCGTTTTCTAAACTGTTTGCTTAGACATTAGATATTAGACCTTATTAAACGGTAAAGATTTCTAATTATTTTAGAAGAGTTGAAAAGAGACATTTCGATTTTTCTACTTTCCTGGGATCACTTTCTATTTTGGAATCGGTTCCGAAGATAAAAGTATCCAAATTTCAAAGAAAAAAAATTGCAACCAAAATCGAAAAGTTAGAGGTCGATCTCAGTTATCCTATGCAAAAAATCATTTAAAAATATTGAAATACGAACTAGAAATTTAAAAAGAACGCTGCTATTGGTTTAACATTAGTGTGCGAGTGTCTTCGCGTGACTATTGTAGGCTCTTAAGGTCAGTCAGAGGGTTAAAACATTCTCAAATACGGCAATAAAACTGTCTGAAGGTCATTGTTATTCCTTCGGATTCAAACTGTTTGTGTCTGATTTACAATGCATTTTTGCACGTCTATGATAAATTTGCTTTGCACGGGCGCTCTAGCAAGTTATATAATTATTTCAGGATTTCAATTTTTATTTCTATAATAATGTAATTGATATGTGTTACACTGAGTTATTAGTTTGTTTTACATATTCAAAAGAAAAATATTAAGTAGAATTTTTTTAATTATGGTGTCAAAACTTGTAAAATTGGAAGGTATTGAATAATCTGACAACAATTCAGAAGAATCAATTGTAGATAAAAAAAAAATTATATTGATGAAGATAAAACTACAAAATGGGGTCAAAAATTATGCCAAAAGCACAAAAACGAAAGAGTTTTACATTGTGATTGTTTTTTTGTTTTTTTCGCATAAAAACAATTGCGAAAAACATAAGAGATGAAATTGGATTTTTTTTTAAATAATAAGTCTTTTCTGAAAATAATAACAACTCATATTTGTCTCAATGCATTAAATCATACTTGATATTGTTTATGAAATAATGTTATTGTTTCATCATTAACCCATTAAGGACCGAATTATTTTTCTCAATAAAATACAAATATTGCGATTCATATCCCTTTTATATTATAGCAACCTAAGAGTTACTTTATCATGGTGTTTCTTGCATCAAATAAAGCGAATATCTATCCTAAAAATAAACTGGTGTTACCTTAATACCTGGTGTAATAAACATAATGTTGCGAAAACGCAACGTCAGTCTTTAATGGGTAAATAAATAGTACTTAACTTCTTTAAACATATTGTCATGTCATGGCCTACAGTTCTCAATATGTCCACCCATATATATATATGATTATTTCAAACATGCACGTAAGTAGTAACTAAAGTTGTTTTATTAAAACAATAAGATGAGTAAAACTGATCATAAGATTTACAGATGTCTGCACGAGTCATTACTTGTGTTACTAAAACACTCTCTTGCTTATCTCAAACAATAAGACATCTCATCATTCAAAGTTCTGTAAGGAAACAAAGTCCACGCCTCACACTCTGTCGAAGCACGATTCTCCAAGCTCGACTGCTCAGCTCGAGGCTCCAGTCACCACTGTCCCTTTCTCATCCTCATTGCCAGAATTCCATGCATTCATCTTTCATAGCACCATTTTTCTAAAATTTTCCATCATGTTCTCCAGACTCCTTTACTTAAACAGCTACTCCCATCTAAGAAAGTAGTACATAGCAGATCGGGATTTACATTCCTTCTTGAGATGACAATAGAAATTTCTTTCTTCTGTTCCAGGATTATCTTAATACCCCCAGCTGACCGTAATGATTGATAGGGATGACCCGAGGTCATCACAGTATATTTCTAGATATACTTTCTGTTTGCAAATACTATTAAAATTTAATTTTCTCTATTGATATGTATAATTATTTTCTAACTTACCTCTTTTGTTACTATTATGAAACATCTTGCCTTTGTAACAACGTAACTAAACAAAACACTTGTGTCGTAAAAAATACGACGCGCGTCCGCTCCTGAAAAGAGAGCGAGGGCGCTGAACGGTTAACCCCTTCGGGACCGGCGGCTTTTACACAAATTTTATTCGGTTGGTTCCCCTTTTTTAAAAAAAGCTACCTTTACTTAAACTATCACAATAATGCTCTAATTAGAAAAAGCAAATATTACTTTTATTTCTTACTGCTGCGTAAAACAAATTCTTTATGCTCTTTTTGAGGGTGCATATATGCACCCATGGTCCCGAATGGGTTAAGCATAGCTCAAAAACTACTCCGAGGAATGAGCTATCATTTTGGATTCACATACTTAAGGCTTCAAGAAATCGATTTTTGTTAAAAGTTTTATATGTTACAATGCATGTTTTTTCAATATTAATTTCATAGTTTATATTTTTAAAGCTATATAACTACACTGTAAAATAAAATGTGCTTATTTTACAGAAAAGGAACTGTCATCCAGGAAGCAAATAAAAGCTGTTTATTTTACGGAAATAATCTGTATTTACTACGAACTGTATGTTATTTTAAGAAATTTTGCCCGTAAGTTTGTAAAGTTCGTAGTAAATACAGATTATTTCCGTGAAATAAACAGTTTTTTACTGGCGTCCTGGCTGACAGTTTTCCTTCTGTAAAATTATTATTATTATTATTATTATTATTATTATACAGTGTAGAAAACGTAATGTGAGAGTACTTTGGATTACGTTTTCATTTCAGCATTAAAAATACTTTATAAAATACTTATTAACTTCTGAAAATGGTATTAGTAGACTAGTGTTATTTTAAATGAATGCTTTAATTAACTGAAAGTTTCACAAGTTGGCTTAGTGAAAAATTCATATTCCTTTCGTTTCGTGCTTAGGATGAAAAAACTAACAAAAGTAAAATCTTTTCATCAGTCATTTCTCCTCGCCATATGCTAACGGCTGAACAGCCTCTCCGGTATTCCAACTTAAAATCATGTTTTCAATGGCATTGAAAATGGCTTTTCGTTTTTCTTTCTTAAGTTGATTCCAAATGATTTATTTGATGTCGCTTTCGAAATAGGCCAACCCCTCTCCGCTTGTTAAAAGTGTTCTACTTAGCGCGCGTAGAAAATGTCACTCTTTCGGACAACTTGCTTATCGATACATATAATATGAACCATTGATTTTGAAAGTGTTGCAACTCCATTTTATGTTATTGCTAGATATTTAATGGTTTCCTTTGAATGGGTTTTAAACTATTCGTAAGAAGCAACTTATTTTATTTTTTTTTTTCAGTCTTATTTCGTGCAAATTTAATATGCAACTAGCTGACCCCCGCCCGGCGTTGCTCGGACCCGTGATAATAAATAAATAAAAAAACATAAAGTTTTTATCATTTTATATCTTGAACTCGATTTTGTATGAAATTATGTTTTAAAATGAAAAATTCGCGAAAAAGTATTGATATTTAGTGATAAAAGCGCCCATTTTCTTGTTTGCTTTTTTTTTTTTTTTTTTTACCCCGGAGTCGTTTCATAGTTTTAAAATAAAAAGTTCTTTTTCTCCGAACTCTTTGAAATCTTTATTGGTGATACATAAAACGGTTTTAGAGCACGTGTAAAAATTTCGTGAAAAAATATTGTTATCTAGTTGTAAACGAAATGTTTTCTTCTCGCTTTTTTGTTTGTTTGTTTTCGCATTGGCTCTTTTAACATAGCAATAAAAAAATAGTTCTTACCTTCCGAACTCTCTGACATTTCAATCGGTTATAAATATAACTGTATCCAAGCTTCCTGAAAAATTTTGCGAAAAAAAATGCATATTTAGTAGTGAAAACATGAGTTCTTTAAAAAAGAGCTTTAGCTTTCAACCTCAGAGCAAAAATAAATTAGAAGGTCTATGCTTTCAATGCAATGGTAGGGCTTCATCAGTTTTCAATCAACCCTTTTCAATCCCCCTAGGCTAAACAGGTTAGGGTTGGGTTAATCAATCAGGTTTCCCGTTTCTGAGGGTAAAAGCCTTAAAAAAAACGTTGACGCATGCGCAAAGAGACGATTTTCATGTGGATTTGACAGAATGCGCTTTTCGTTTTAAATATATAGATAATGGTTATCCGTGTTAGCTGAAAAAAATCACGGTTTTGGTATATGCCAATGGACTTGCCTCACTTTCAAAAGCGGTGCTTTGTTGAAAAATTTGATTTTCTCTGAATAGAACAGAATTGTAATAACAAAAAATTGATTATTTTATTTTATTTTATTTACTTATTTATTTTATTTCGATATTTTATTCTTCGGTAAAAAATTTACAATGAAACAAAAAATAAATTTGATCTTATACACTGTTCAAAATGTGCAGCAAACTGTCCAGTCATTTGACCGTTTTTAGAGTAAACGGTTACATAACCGTAATTTAACTCTATTCTGATCATAATATGGGCAATAATATGGTCAGAATAGAGTTAAATTATGGTTATGTTACCGTTTTCTCAAAAAACGGTCAAATGACTGGACAGTTCGCTGCAAATTTTTAACAGTGTAGGAAAAAGTAGAAAAAATATTCAGTAAATAAGTTGTATGCTTATAATTTTATTTCTTAATTTAGATAGTGAAGATTTTTAAAGTAGTCATGATAAAATTCTGGTTGTGCTTGTTAATATTATGCAACATGAAAAAGGTATTCTATTCTAAGTGGATTTGCCTCACTTTCAAAATCAATGCATTTAAAATATCGTTGACCCAATAAATTACTTAGTAACAAATTTATACTGATATTAAAATCTATTTATTGTGAATGTGAATTGATTAAAAATATGAATTTTATGTTAATTTGCAATAAGATATTTGCTGCTTTCTTTTGTTTTGTTTTTTACAAAATGGATTTACCCCACTTTCAAAATCAACGGCTCATATATTACTATTACTTTGTATGTTTTTAACTTTCGTAGTTACTTAATATTTTGTACCATCATAACGATATATATATCGATAAAAATATCGATAATATATCAATAAAAATATTGATAAAAATATCGATAAAATATCGATAAAAATATCGATAATATATCGATAAAAAGGTACAAATTCTTATGACTTTATTATTTATAGAAATTTATTTATATCAATTTAAATATGGCGAATCTTGAAAAAATACATTCTGAAATAAATGGATTTGATGTTTGAATTACTCCTTAGACAACCACAGATAATACCATATAAAAAGGATTATACTTTTTTTAATTTCCGAACATATAGTGTATGTAAAGTATTGTAATCATTATATATGTGTGTGAGTGGGAACACTATAGCTTCAAATGGTATTTCCGATTGAGCTCCCATTTGCCGTATGTTTAAAATACCATTGTCACAATAACTGTACAAATCTGCAAGCGTATTATGTATTGAAACTATTTTTAAATCATTTTCAAACAATTTTACGACGATTCTATAGTAAATATCACGAAGGAAATGCAATCACAGATATCACGTATAAACATTACGGCGATATAGTTAAGCATTAGTGGCTTAGAGGGACGTCTCAAATTTTAAAACAGGAGCTCTGTTGTTCAAATCCCGATGATTCTATGGTGATGTAAGCTAAAATCTTTTTGTTAGGCCGCCCTGTTCGGTTGAACTTGTCAGAAATTTATCTGAAGCCGCGGTATTTTATAAAATATTGGGAAAGTCAAGTGAGGTCACTTCAGATTTTTAATTATTTAATTGTATTTACATACTGTTAGCGTCATTTTATTCAAAAAACAATAAAGTAAATAGGGTCACTTGGGGTAATTGTGAACAAAATTTGTTAGTTTCAACTACTGACATCTTTAAGCAGCACTTCATCCACATGTAAAACCGCCATAAAGCTATGGTTTCACTTCTACACTTCAATTACAACTAATTATTGGTGCTGTGAAATGTTAGTTAAGTACCTAAAATTGCCTCTTCACAATTTCCTCATATGTTCATAATTTCCTCAAAGACTAAGGGGTAATCGTGAACATCAATTTTTCTGTCTGGGTGGTATAACACAAAAAATATCAAGTTCATACACAACGTTTGTTGAACAACAAGTTCATACACACATTATTCTACCACTAGCTGACTCGCCCGGCGTCACCCGGGTCCGTGATTATAACATATACCTAAATTTAATATTGAATGATTTTATATTTTTAAACGAAAATATTTCCAAACCGGATGTTGTTAGCTCCACTGCCTTCTGCAACGTATAACCTCGAATTGGTATGATTTTATATTTTTAAATGAAAATCTATCAAACGAACCTAGAGTTAGGGGCCTCACTGCCTTCACCCGCTTTTACCGGACGTGCTACGTACGCTCCGGTCTGTCTTGAATTTATATTTTTAAACAAAAACCTTTCCAAACAAACTTAAGGTTGGAAGGTCCCGCTGCCTTATATTTTAAAACGAAATTCTTTCCAAATGAACTAAGAGGTCAACGTTATAGTGAATATCGCTTTAATTTCTGATAATTAGATATTAAACTTTCAATATTGAACAAAAGTTCCTGGGGAAAATTAAAGTTTCAACTGTACAAGCATTTATGACTTCATATGAGGCTTAATACCATCTAATATGGAACCAAACTACTTAGAAAAAAACTGTTCATAATTACCCCATATCACAAAAATTGTGGAGAAATTATGAACATGGTTCTGTAGATCCTTGAAAATGAGATGGAGCAAAAACTTAGTGATATTCTGTTAGAGTAATTATAACTTAACAATTATTGATTAAGAAAAAAGACTTACCTTGATTTTATCCGATAGAAACGAAAAATATTCACGATTAAAAACTGTTTGTAATTTTTAACTGCTAAGGAATTTAATACGCTTGAGTAAGGATGTTAATTGTGAAGCAGAAACGGTGGGAATGCTCTCATTCTGCCAACAGGGATCAAAACCTTTAATTTTTATTTCACTTTAGTATCATCAACTCTCACATGAGATTTAGTGGAGCTTGTTCTGAATTACCCCCGACCCTATGTGATATTTTCCATATTTTTACGCCCCTGGCAACCTTAAAGATGGAAAAAATCATACATTAAAGATCTAATCATTGTGTCATTTTTCTAGAAAAGTAAATCTTAAATGAATGATTTAATTACCTGAAAGTTTCGAATGTTGACGTAGTAAAAATTCCACCTTTCTTTCGTACTTCTGGAAAAAAATCTACAAAAGTGAAATCTTTATCATCAGCCATATCAAAAGCCTTTTCACCGTCATATGCTAAAGGCTGAACAGTGACTCTGGAGCTCCAAGTTGAAACCATATTTTCAACGGCATTGAAAATAGCGTTTAATTTTTATCTTTTTTAAGTCCATTCCAAATGATTTATTTAATGTCAATTTCCGAATAAAAAAACCTCTCCGCTGCAGTGTGATGGACTCGTTCTCTTTTCCGAAAGTGATCTGAATGGCGCGCGCAGAAACATTCACTCATTTAAACGACTTGCTTATCGATAAATGTTAAGAGGTAATTCGTCAAAAAATGTAAAAACGTGTGTGTGGGTAACCTATTAAACTATAGTTCGGTATGGATTTTTTTTATATTGATTTCCTATTTCCATTTTCACCAATATCAACAGCATTTATTCATGCTTGTGGCTTTACCTGTTGTTGAATATGTTGAAACTTCTTTGTCGAGACTGCTTTTGTCGTAGAACAAATAAAAACTTTACTTATTATGGTAATTTCGAAGTGATTTCGTGACTATTTTTACAAATTTTGGACTTCATAGAAACGTTCTTTTTCGAATAAAAATATTGATAAAAGTTTTACGAAATATGTTAACGAATAATTTACTTGAAAAGGGTTTGAAATAAAAAATATTACAGAAAATTTGTTTGCTCTCTTCAAATAAATGAATGTAAATAAATAGAGGAGTTTAAAAGTAAAATAAAGTGTTGTGTGTTCTTTTCAAAGCGGGGAAGTCAGGAAGCGCACGAAAGAAAAATGAAAACAGTAGTATTTCTGCGAATTTGAACGCTTTTTCTTTCCTTTAAGTGAACACTGTCCATCTATTTATAGCAAATAGTGATGAGTTCGGGCTCTTCATCCGGATCCGACAGGGCCGGTGCAACCATCGGGCAAACGGGGCGGCCCCGCGGTAGTTTGGGTCTTTTTAGGGGCTCTGAGCCTCCCTATACAATTTTAAATACCGTTGTCTTTGTGTCAAATAATAATATTTTTACTCTAGATTTGTTTTTAAATGTTTCTTCTTGAGTAAAAAAAAAGAGTATAACTTTATTTCATACAGCCAAATCTGATATACCGGGTGGTTATAATATAAGTATCTCTATTTGGAGCTGTCTGTAGCTTGAAGGAATAACAGGAATGAGACAAAAATCGGTACACTTACTATTCAAGAAGGGGGAAGAAGAATGGAACAATAAAAAAAATTGCAATAATCGCCAACAGATGACGCTTTTGGGTGTAAAATATAATGTGTGATAATGTGTACCGTGGAGGTGTCGCAAACCTCAATGACTTTACCGTATATCACAACATGTGTGAAACATCACTCCTGATGCGTTACATTCCGCAGTTGAGCACTTTGTGGACCGCCTGGATTGTATCCTCCAGCACAATGGCCATGTGGAACCTGAACATGATCGACACCGCCATACGAAAGCGTAACCACATTCACAGTGACATTTTCCAATAAATTAGGTGTGTCATCCGATTTGATGTCTTAATTCTTTGTTCTTGTATTACACAGTACATTTCATACTGAGTAGTGCCATCTGCCGGTGATTATTGCAATTATTTTTTTTTGTTGTTGTTCCATTCTTCTTCCCCCTTCTCGAATAGAAAGCGTACCGATTTTGGTTTCATTCGGGTTATTCTTTCGAGCTACAGACAGTTCCAAATAGAGATACTTATATTATAACCACCCTGTATTTGTCGGGGAATGTATAGATTTGGTGATCCTGAAAGTAAACGTGAACGCAAAAAATAAATATTTAAAATATTGTAACGGATTGAAGATTTTGAGAAATTATGAACACTCTCGTACATTAAATGTAAAAGAAGTTCCCAGGTATTTTCCTTACATTTTCTTATCTATATTATATATACAATTTAAAAATAAATTTTAATAGTCCTGTATTGCAGTCAGAGATGCTGGGTCCCACTAAATGCTTTGCCAGGGCCCCGCAACACGTTGCGTCGGCCCTGAGAGCCCAGCCCACCCAAGCCCAAAAGATTTTGTGTCATCAAAGCCGAGTCCGCCCAAACTTGATACCGAAAGTACGCAGTAGAAAATTGTTGATAACATTTTCAAATTTTCCTCATTTAAGAATCCTTTTCATAAATAGAAAAATGCAGTAATCCTACATAACCTCTTGACAACGTTTCGTGATTTTCATGCCGCTGAAAATCTGCTTAAAACAGCAAATTTGTTACTTATACTCAACCACTGGCAGAAATCTGCATAAGTCACAATTATTATTCTTTTAAAATATCATTGTACAACTATCTCAGAAAGACATGCGTTCTGTTCCCCAGTAATTCGGAAAAAGGACTTCAAACAGAAAGGCAGGATAGACAAAGATATCCCACGGCGTCTTTATGTTACTAACGTGTAAAGGGTTTTGAATCCGATAGAATATTTCTGCTTACATCCCATCAATAACTATTCGATCCCCTTTCAAATTAATTTTTAAAGGATTGTAAAACACTTTAAGAAACATAGACTATATTATTTTTCTCTCTCGAAAATAGCAAGTTTTTCTCCCCCAGTTTTCAATTTGTACATAAGTAAAATTTTCAATTTGAGTTTGACCCCGAAGACTGGAATAAAAATTGCGCCAGAGCCTGTTTCTAGCTGAGCACGTTTCATCTCTAATAGCGAACTGTGATATAACGACAACTCTGTTTTAACCACTAAAAAGAAAAGAAATAGTTGATTTAACGCTTCGGTTCCACATAGGGTCTACCAGAGTATTTTCAATTGCTTTCAGTTATTTAGCCTCTCAATAAGACAAATATCTATACTATTAAAAACCGTTCGCGTATCTATGTAACGTCAAAAACTCGAAAACCGCAGGGCGCAGGGCTACGAAATTTTGCACACGGGTAGCTGGTAGGGCGGTCATGAACGATTGGAGCAAAAAATTCGAAATTAGATTTTTGATAGATTAAATATTAATTAAAATCCATCTACAAAGAGATCTCATCAAAAATTCAAAAAGTCCTTCCGGCCTGTACCGGGAGGAAAAGGTAGCTTTCCTATATCTTCGTTTTAAAATTTTAGCTAATGTTACACGAAAACAGCAAGTTAAAATGCAAAGAAACGTTTACAAAAGATTCGTTAATACTGAATTTGAATAAGAATTTCGCCAAATTATTGAGCAATAGCCAAATTGACTTCATTTATAAAAACTTATTTTGGTTGCCAAATTTGGCAATATTTCGCCAAATGTCACAAATTTTGCTAATTTTGTCGCCAATTTTGTCGCCAATGTCGCCAATTTTGGCGCTAACGGATATGAATATATAGTTTTATGCGTATGATTGGAAAATTATTACAACAATGAAAGAAAATAATTTGCGAGTAATCGCGTTAATGTGCTGCTTTGTTTCAAAATGTCAGCCACCCAACAATTTCAAACTGCTCTATCTCAGCCATTTTTTAAGAGAGAGGTAAACCAAAAAATGCTCTGGAATCCTTGTATCAAGGCCTAACACCTAATTAAAAAATAAATTTTAATTTTTAATTTTTTGTATATTTATTTTAGTTTTAAATTTTTAAATGGCCGCCATCTTGAAACAAAATGGCGGACCAAGCTGGCCAACGAACTCGGTCGAGACATTGGTGACCTTAATACACAATTAGTTTCATCAAAATCGATTTATAAATACGAGCGTTATCGTATGACATAGGTCAGATATATATACATATATAGATAGATAGATAGATAGATAGATAGATAGATAGATAGATATTTATAAATCAACATTTGAACGCAGGGTGGTTTTGGGGTCTGGGGGTCATGATCGGTGAAAATATATCGAAATTTTCCGGAACTGCTTTCCTCCGAACGGCTGCAATAGGTAGCTTTATACTTTTTTGTATTGAAAGCTACCTAAAATACGCTTTTCTATCTTCGGTTGGTTGGTTGTATAAAATCTCCGCAGGAGTCATTAAATAAATAAAGGCAGGAATCATTGCAATTCCCAATCGAGTGTTTAAAATCGATGGATCAGAGATTATAAGAGATGTAGACAATCAACTTAATTATTGACCGTTGCCAAATGCTAAAAACTTAATTTTAAAAGATTTTATCGACTTAATGAATGATAATTAGCTGGGTTTAAGGTTTTTTTTACATGACATACATTAGTATGATAGAGATTATTAATACAGAAAACTTTATTTAACAGATTATTTGTTAAATTTGGGGGGATGGGGAGGGGTGGGGGTCAACGACTTTTTATTAAATATCACATATATTTTACTTGACCGCGCGCCACCTGGCGGCGGCTTTTTCATTAATTGACCCTCCTTATTAATAAATCCAAATCTGCTGCTCTGATTTCAACTGAACTAATTACATTTAACAAATTTAACATTTTTTTGATTCACCGTAACGTTTAATCGCTGTTTTATATAGATGATACCGCTATTTTAGAATAACAATTTTCCTAAAAATTAAATTTATGTTCCTAATACAAGTACAGAGCCCGTATTCAGTTGATGCATACCAACAGTCAAAGTTAGTGATTTGTTGTTGAGCACTTCACCACGCGCCTCCTCGCGGCCTCTCCCTCAAGGTTTTTTCTCTAACTGCGCTTTTATTTCCAGAACTCAGGTAATTATGTTCCGAACTTCTCCAAACCAGTTCCATTTTGCTAAATTGTCATAAAAATCAGCATTCATAGCTTCAGGGTGTACTTCTAGAAAACAGTTACCAGTATTTCCGAATAACAGTCTAAGCCAAATTTCAAATTAAGTTCCTAGCATAACCAAATGAATCAATCTTTAAAGATGCATATAGTGGCTCTTTTAATTTATCATTTGCTGAAAGGCACTTGAACATCCGCTCCCCCGGGCCCCTCCCTCAAGGTTTTTTGTCTAATTGTACCCTGTTTCCATATCTCAGCAACTAATTTTCCGATTTCAGTGCAACTGATTCCAAAGATCATATTTAACTTAATAATCAACGTCTATATCATTAAAATAAATTTGTGAGTAGCGGGTACCACTATTTCCGAATAACAGTCTAAGACAAATTTCTAATTAAATTCCTAGCTTAACCAAACGAACGAATTTTTAAAGATGCATAGTGGTCCTCCTAATTAGTAATTTACTGAAGTAAACTTAAACATTCGCTTCTCCCCGGCACCTCCTTCAAAGTTTTTTTCTCTAATTATGCCCCGTTTCCATAACTCAGCAACTATCTTTCCGATTTCAACGCAACTGATTACAAAAATTATAATTAAGTTAATAGTCACCCTCTATAACATTAAAGTAAATTTATGAGTAATAGTTACCACTATTTCCGAATAATAGTTTAAGCCAAATTTGTAATTAAGTTCATAGCTTAACCAAACGAACAAATTTTTAAAGATGCATAGTGGTCCTCCTAATTAGTCATTTTCTGAAGGACACTTGAACATCCCCTCCTCCCGGCACCCCCTTTTACTGCAATGTGAGATATACATATTAGGGACGCCACGCTGCAATACTAACAAGCTGTAGCGGGTATTACGATAATTCTTTTACGTCGCATGTAAATAATTAGAGATTATTTAATTGCGCTTCATTATTTCATTTTTTTTAAATAAAAAAAAACATTTTATCACAAACGGCAACAACATTTTTATTCTATTTATTCCCTTATTCCAAAGATATCGTTTTATCGTCTGCTGCCATAGCAACATAAATTAAGTTTCATTAAAAAAAATGCACTGTAGTATTTTTTTTCTAAATCGTATAGTTATTGAAAAACTCAACACTTTAACAGGGGAATTAAATTCATTTTATTCCCATTTTATAATTAAATTCATGAACTCCCGTGTGTAGAACGGGTTAAACAGCTAGTAAGATTATTAAATAAAGACTGGACAAACCTTAAGAAGTGATAAAGCACACTACAACAAACAATTTTTTATGGGAAACCAGAGTCGCAATCCACTTTTTTAGTCAAAAATACATCTTGATATACTTCGAACCAAACACGAATTTTCGTTCATAACTTTAACTGTAATTCAGATATTTATAAACAGAATAACTTTGCTTTGCGTGATATCTGTCGAAATTATGGGAAATGCTGGAAGTGCACTCAAATTCATTGAGTAGCATCGTATGCCCAACCAGCTACATTTCGAATTATGCAGCATCCTGCTCAGTGTTGTTTAGACGCAAATAGCTGTCGTTTCCAAATTTTCTCATGATGTCGTTACATTTCAGGGAAATAAAGGCTAGTGTGTTTATAATATCACTAGAATATCATCATTATTGTTAAAGTTATGAACGAAAATCTGTGTTCGTCTTCAAATGTGATACCCTGCAATTTTAATCGAAAACGATCATTGCGGTCCGGATTTTCTATACAAAAAATGCTTTCTCTAAGTGTGCTCTACCACCTCTAAAATTTTGTACAATATTGTTTTAATCGCTCTGTATATGGAATTATTTTTTTTTCTGTTTTCATTTCTTTGTTGTAATAATGCGCAATGGAGTGTGCATTGGGCACTGTATCAATAAAAATTTCCATACATTAGGCTTCTAAAAATATTATATTAAGGATAAATCTTGAAAAACGCTAGTACTCGCCATTTACAAATCATAGTAAATACAAAACTGAAGCAACATCAAAATCTCACTAGTCAAAAAGGTAAGAGGAAGTTTGGAAAGTAACAAAAAGCATACGGTTATAACAGCAAATGTTCAATCGATGTCAGTATTTTCATTAGTTCTCCAAAAAGCTAATAGATGGTCCTGAACTTGCCTGTGGCGATATTTCCAGAATTACGGAATAAAAAATGAGGTACATCCTGAAATGTGCATCGGGAATTGGAATGTTTATGTAAAAATACATTGTACAAAACTGAATTCTAATGAAGAAAACTCTTATATAACGTATAAAATTTTTCCAAATTCCCAAATATTCCGATTTCCTTAAATTTTGTAAGCAAAAATATATTAGTCAAGCGGTTTTTATACTTTTAATGAAATTGAATAGAGCCTCTTGAAGAGATTATCGTGTCTGAAGTCATTCTTCTTAATTGAATTATCTTTTTTGAGCACATTTAATTAGTCAGAGAGCAATATACAATATTAATGAGGCAATAAAAATAGGTGGGTAGATAAGGCTAATTTTTGCCCCCACCCTCACCCTGATTCAAGGATATATTTTTTCAAAACCTTTTTATTTGTTTGATTTCAATTTAACCCCTTCGGGACCATAGATGCATATGTATCACCCTTCAAAAGGTGCATAAATAATTTGTTTTTTGCGCCAGTAATAAAGAAACTTAACCCCTTGAGGGGCACCGGTATATAATATATACCACTTTTTAATATATAACTTTGCCACCAGTATTATTAAATAAAAATATTCAGCATTGTTTTTAGCAGATTGAGAAGGTAAAAATTCATTGTTAAAAATTACTGGTGTCGAAACATAGCAAAATTTAGCATTTTTGGACCACTTGCTTGCCCTCCAAGGGATTAATATCTGTCTCAGTTAATTAGAGCATTTTCGTGATTCTCTAAATGAAGTTAACAGTAAAAAAAGTGGTGGCAACCGAATAAAATAAGAGTATGGGACGTCAGTCCTGAATGGGGTAATTTAATCATTAGTATTGGACAAAAACGCTTGATTTCAGATGTTTGTAAAGGAATTATTCTTGGCCAAATAAATGTCTTCGGTTATAATCGCGCATTTGAATTAGAAGTTTGCACGAACCCGATCCTATCCTGCTAGCCAGTTTCTTGTTCATTAAACTCAGGGCGGGCCAGGTCTGATACTCGTTCTTCCCGGGCCGTGTCGGGCAAGTAATTTGTTTTGCTCTTTTTGTGAAATTTATAGTGACATTTGTTTAACGCAATCTTTAGTAATATACTTTCGTTTAATATATTTTATAAGATTAATATATATATTTAATCCATTTTTTTAAACTTCAAAGTTATAATTTATTTAACTCTCTTTTTCTTTCATTTTAAATTACATTAATTTTTCTAATGAGGTCTTCATTTGAATGTATTTGTTCTAAGTATGTTGTTATCTCGTATTCTGTGGCTTGAGGACACAAACAGCTGAAAAATGCTGCATTTTTGTATAAATATGTATGAAATATTCTTTAAAAATTCTTTAATTGCAGGATATATTGCAGAAATGTTGGTTAGGAAATATCTGTTCTTTGTTAGAAACTCGGGCAGGGCCATGAATTGCCCAAATAAAACAAGCTGGGTGTCTAACTTTTAGCTTTTACTATTGGCTGGGCCAAGATAGATTTTGTTTGATTTGGGCCTGAAATTTTAGACCCATGCAGACCACTAATTCAGATATATCACGCCCTTTTTATGCCTTCCGGAATCGCGCTTTAACGAGGGGATACTGTAGTTACATGGAGTAGGATAAACAAATAAAAATTACACGCCATAAATATGGTACAGGCTAGAAATCTGCACGGGTCGAACTTATCAGGCTTAGGTCCGGTCCAAAGGAACGCTATCTTGACTCGAGCAGGCTCGGTGTAACAGCTAAAATTTCGGCCCGAGTAAAGAATCGAAGAAATCATGTGCTACTCGGCTTGATTCTAATATCAATTTATAAAAATTTTATTATTTTCATCAGGTTCATGAATAACTTGCAAGTTATATTGTTCACACGTCACACTATCGCTATTATAGATGCACCGAGTAGCAATTTTCACCGAATACTGAATATTCGGTATATATCCAGCTGATTATTCCTATATTTCAAAACTCCAGAGTTTAAAACTATTAAAAAGTTAAATTTTAAAAGAATTTAACATAATATAGAACGTAAGTTGTTCCACTTTGAAGGACAGGACCATTTCATCAGTGATTTACGCTCAAATAATAGAATAAATAAATATTATGCTTTGGGTTATTATTTATAAAGAGGATAGTCTTAAAACTTTTTTAAAATAATGAAACTTTAGTATACGTAACCTTCATGGCTCTTTCTATTAATTAAAATAACTTAATAAAATTTGCTTATATTCTAAAAGAAGTATTTTAAAATCGTAAGAGAAATTTTGTTTAGACTAAATCAGTTACACTGCAAATTCCCTGCACATATTGGGTACACTTTTGAAACACTTTGATTCAAAAAATGTGTTCCAGTTACCTTAATGTGCACTGGTTGTGTTTTCTTAATGTGATCCAAATATGCTCCACTATAAAGCAAGTGTTCTGAAAGTGTACCGAAAGTGTTCTGCTCAGGATATCTGTTAAATCTAAACTTCGGAACACATTTGCTGACCGATTGGTAGCATATTTGGGCACACTTGTGAAATCATCTCTTTCAAAAAGTGCGCTAGAAAGTGTGCTTAGCAAAAGAAGTGTTCTCATAAGTATTCTAAAAACTATTCCAAAAAATGAGCTTCAAAGTGTTCTAACAAAGGTGACAAAATAAGTGTTCTAAAAAGTGTTCTGAAAAGTCTATAAAGATTTGCAGTGTATGGTTTCTATTAATCATTCTCCCCTCCCTCTTCTTAAGCTAATTGTGACAGAGTGAATAGAATTAGAAGGGGATTTCAGGTAGGGACAAAAATTCCATTAAAATGTTGGCAACTCAACAAGAAAAACCTCCCTGCTCTTGTGATAATAAAATGGCTGGGTGATGAAAATATATGTAAGTAAATTTTTAAGTGCACAAGCGAGCAGTGTCTGGAGTAGAGATGGGAATGCTCGGGAAAAACACTGGGTTTTTTTTTCGGTATTGTTACCGGAGTTTTTTTTTTTTCTATTTGGAAAAAATGAAATTTCATTTATTAAATAATTTATTAAAACTTTATTCGAGTTTTTAAGTGCTCCAGCAAGCAGTGCCTGGAGTAGAGGTGTGGAATTTTCGGAAATTTTGAAGTGGTGGGAAAAATCGGGGAATTTGTTCTGTTTTTTTTCTGGAAAAATTGACGTTTTACAAACAAAAGATTTTATTACAATTATATTTTCTTAAAAGATGTAAAATATTAAACATTTCTTAAATTTCTGCAGAGTAATTTTTTTCTTTACCAGAATATATTACAGAAAAGAAATAAATGCTTTTACTAAGGAAATTTGGCCTTTCAATCTTGGAATTTCCACAGTAGCTTTCCTTTCTTAATTTAACACCATTGTTTTAAATATATCATTCAACTGTTTAAATTATCAATTCAATTGCATATTCTATTTTAAATTGCCATTAAAATTAATTTTTTAAATAACCAAAAAATTCTTATAAATTTCACCCAATATTTTCTGGAATTTTGGTTTATTTAACGAAGAACCCTGTATACCTGCAAAGTGTTCAGTTGCCAGCAGTGTAGAATCAATAAATTTAAACTCTGATTCAGAAATTAAGAATAAAGATAAATATAACTTTTTGTTCAAAGTTAATTGAATCTTTTCAATTTAAATAGGATTCGATTTCTTAACTATTGTGTATTAATACCTCAATTTATTGACAGTTAAAAATAGCAGATTTTTAAAAAAAATAATTTTTTAATGTATTCGGTTGGGCCGAATATTCTGTTATTCAGCTGAATATTCGTCAGGCCAAATATTTTGATATTTGACCATACGGAATATTCGATATTGTGGTCGAATATACCAATTTCATCCCCAATTGATGTATCGGAATATCGTGATATAAATATGCCTATATAGCATGATATTCAATTCCAGACATCACATAGCCCTAGTATACACTATGCCTAGAACACAGGTCTTTTGTAAAAATGTGACACTCTAACAGATAGATAGCTCGGTCCTTCACATATGCCAAACGGTCAGTTCATTATATAGTTCATTATTAGTTCATTAATATAGTCTATTATTCTACAGTATATGTGCTGGTGGACCGCTGTGTGTGAACCGTCGGTGTTTATTCTATATTCGAGTTGGATAGGTCAGTAATTGACAAGCTGTTCCAAAGACAGTTTTCTCAAGATATTTTTTTAATGTGGTAAGTAAGCCTTTAACGTTCAATTATTTAACCAACGTTTAAAACCGAGATTAAGCAACGTAAAGTTTACAGTGGATCTCCTTGTGTATTGTGTACACTTTCCCCGGCATTTAATAAGCTGGGACAAGTGTACACAAAATAAACAGAAAAGTTGTATGCATACACTTAGATTGAATAGCACCAAATATTTTTTTAAGAACTATATCACATCGTCTGATTATTATCATCGTTGTATGAGTCTCGGCAATTAATTCAATAAAGTATTGGCCGGTTTGACCGTGTTTCCATAAATACTTGAAGAAATTTGATAATTATAAATGTATTTATACGCGATTTTCTTTGAAAGTCACGTGTTTATATCAAATAGCAAGGAAATGTAGACTGCTTCAAGTAAAGTACCTCATATTAAATTAAATGTACTGTAAATAGTCAAAGAGCGCTTAAAAAGTTCCAAAGTGGTGAAAAAATATCAAGAACATATCTTCGCATCCCGAAAAAGGATAAAACGAACCCGAAGAAAATTCAGAAACAACTTTAAGGGACGTTGACAACAACATAAAAGCTGACAGTTTTTCATCGGGAAAATCTTTTGAAGAAATCATCCTAGAAAATAATATATATACTAGTCCTTCATCACAATCGACAAAAAAGCAAAAGAGTTTGTTCGGACGCTAAAGTGATAACGTCGCGCACAAAAGTCCAAATATTTTGCACAAAAAGCGAAATTTGGAAAAAACCAAGAAGAAAAGGTTGCTCTGAGCAAGGAACGGAAATGCAAAGTGCCTATAGAAAGAGAAAGAATTAAAAATACGTTTCAATTTATTTGCAAATTATTTTACCAGATTAAGTTTATGTGTTTTAAAAATTATATCATTTGCTGATCAAAGCATTGACTATTTTTTTCATTTGTATATTAGGTTGAAAACGGCTCGAAATATGTATCTAAAAAACTTTAATTTATGGTTCTTAACAAGGTTTTTGTCAATTGCTGCATCAGTGAGCTTGGTAATCTTACAACTGACTGTTTTTTATTTCGATAGAACTGGAAGTTTTTTTTTTAACGATTTCAATAATAAAAAAGTGTGTATTCTCTTAAAAAGTAATTTTTCATTCAAACTACAATTATTTTATTCTCGTTTGACTTTTTAACTGGAAAAATAGTGGTGAATAGAAGCTGCGTGTGTACACTTTCCCCGTGAAATGCAAATTCATGAGTAAGTATACGCACGCTTATTACAATGTAAGAGTCTTTGGTACAGCTGTTTAGTAAAGATTAAATTTATTCATGCAAAACAACCTTATTAGGAACTGTTTGAAGAATGTTTACACATATTGACATTAGCTTTGGAATAAAAATGTGTTTATTATACAAATTTAAAGTTGCACTAAAATTTTGCCGTGTACCTTATATATATATATATATATAATACATTTTATTTTTATTTTTTTACTTTAAACTGTCTATTGAACTTTATTCAACAGTGAAAGGAAAGTAATTGTCATAATATTAGGAGTTTGTATAGGTTTAATTTACTATATGATTTCCATAAACTCGTAAAAACAATTTAAGCAATCTTTTATGAATTATTTTATCTTTATACGTAATATTTCTGCAATGATTTAATGAAAATGAATCTCGATCTGGTTCTCATCTATTCAATAAATAAAAGAGGTGTTTACAAAAAACCAGTCGACTTCATTCGAAATTCAAGGTTGTCTAATCACTCTTTATATTCATAACATTCCTCGTCCTGATCTGCAGTGAAATTTCAAATTCCCCTCGCTAATGTTAAACTAATTGGCGTGGAATTCATTCGTATTTTTGAAATATCTCACCAGGAAATAAATATGTTTATCTTCTTTTTTCTATTTACTCTCCTTAAGGGGACAATAGACTTTCAAAATCCAAAAATTGGACTAAAAAGGCGATTTTTTTTTTAAATTGTGAAACTAGTTGATCAAATTTATATGATGCAAAAAGAATTTTTCAATTCTGACGCTTCTTTGCAGAGATATAAGGTTTTACCAGTTTTCTTATTTGTGCGTTACAACGTTGTAATTGGTTTTGGTTTATGAATTATGAAGTATATCGTTCATTTACAGGGCCACTCAAAAGAATTCTTTTACATTACGGGCTATGGGGAAAAATCGTTTGCGGTGTATTTTAATGATATTACTGTATTTCAAACATAGTGAATTTCATATATATCATTGAGGTGCATTACAAGATGCTTTCTATATATTATGAAGTATATCAAGCATAGATCGAATACTTTGTGCGAATTTTAATTCATAAACCAAAACCAATTACAACGTTGTAACGCACAAATAAGAAAACTGGTATAAAAAACCGCATACGGCCGTTTCAATGAGATCGATGCATCCTTGAAACGGCCGTATGCGGTTTTTTATACCAGTTTTCTTATTTGTGCGTTACAACGTTGTAATTGGTTTTGGTTTATGAATTATGAAGTATATCGTTCATTTACAGGGCCACTCAAAATAATTCTTTTACATTACGGGCTATGGGGAAAAATCGTTTGCGGTGTATTTTAATGATGTTACTGTATTTCAAACATAGTGAATTTCATATATATCATTTTGGTGCATTACAAGATGCTTACTATATATTATGAAGTATATCGTTCATTTACAGGGCCACTCAAAAGAATTCTTTTACATTACGGCCTATGGGGAAAAATCGTTTACGGTGTATTTTAATGATGTTACTGTATTACAAACATAGTGAATTTCATATATATAATTGAGGTACATTACAAGATGCTTACTATATATTATGAAGTACATCGTTCATTTACACGGATGCACAAAATAATTTTCGGCTACCGTACTGACTATGAACAATAATTGCTGAAAGTGCGTTTTCCGTTGTTGCACAGGTTTTTAAATTTAACTAATTTTTTTCATATTGCTTGGTGTGTATAAATGCTGTAGATCATATACTGGGTTTCACAAAAGATCTCAAGTATATTGCCGCTCATTGACAGAAATTGACGAATGGGAATTTTCAACTGTGTTATGCGTTTACTAACTGAACTAAATTTTAACATACTATTTAGTATATATACAAATCTATTGATCATATACAAGGCTGCACACAAAAATTCGGATATTTTTCCGATTATTACTAAAATTGTGTTTTCAAATATGTTAAGCGTTTTCCAACTCGTTTACATAGATATCATCTTTCACATTATTAATCTATGAAATTCTATTGCAATATTCTGAATGTGTTGGAAAGTATTTCATAATGCTTAACGCGTGATTTTTCATTCTTGTTTCTTTTTAGTTGTCAAAATATTTCTAAAATATATGCTTAATTTATAATTTTATGTGTTAGAATCTTAGCGAAAGTGAGTAATAGTTTAACACTTCAAATAAAATTAAGTATAAAATTAAGTTGATATATTCACTACCTCCACATCTAAACGCTTAAAGTATCGAGCTTAATTTAGTATATACTCTTTATTTTCTTAAACTATGACATATAGATTTATTGTTCAGATATTTTGTTATATTTTCTGCTCTGCTGTTTCTTCTCTAATAAACTAAATACATCAATTGCAGTAATATGAACTTTAAAAATCATGTTATGTTCCATTACTTCTTTTTATTTAAAACCACTTTTTATTGTATCTTGGAACTCGGGAAAATATAATATTTTGTAAATCACGTTATCTGATAGAATTTTACATAATACCCGTCTGACTTTTTTCGGGTGTAATGGTATTATATTTATATGCTCAACCTTCTTGATTTAATCAACGTTTAATGTATGCTGATTTTATCTAAAACTCTCTAAATTATATTCAATCTATTTCAATGTCAGTTGAAAAACAAGTAAATATATTCGCAAACTATTAAGTTAAATTACGTTATTTCTCGAAAAATGGTTAGTAAGAAACTATTAGAAACTATTATTATTAATTTAAACTAAAAAACTTTATTATAAGTTTTACATTACTTACTAAAAAGCTTTAGTAAAACTATTACTATTAAAACTTTAAGCAATATTTTTTTCTATTAGAAAACAGATTATTGATCGACTGCCATCTTCCGTGTTTATCAACAATTAACTTACTATGGTGATTGCTGCTATCTACTAGTTATTTTCTGCTGCATAATGTATCCAATAATTACGCATTGGAGTTGGTAAATCATTATTGCCACAGAACAATTGATTTCATTTGAAAATTTCTAAAAAATACTTTTAAAATCACGTTTTTAATACTTTTAAAATGGTGCTCTTTTAGCGCTAGTGTGCGACTATTTTAATTTAAAAAGAAGAAGTCGGAAAAACAAATAAAAGGAAAAATCGAAACAATAAATTCGTTTAGAAAACAGATTATTGATCGACTGACGTCTCCCACGTTATCAACAATTAACTTACTATGGTGACTGCTGCTATCTACTAGTCATTTTCTGCTGCATAATGTAACCAATAATTGCGCGTTGGAGTTGGTAAATCATTATTGCCACAGAACAATTGATTTTATTTGAAGATTTCTAAAACATACTTTTAAAATCACGTTTTTAATACTTTTAAAATGGCGCTCTTTCAGCGCTAGTGTGCGACTATTTTCAGTTAAAAAGAAGAAGTAGGAAAAACAAATAAAAGAAAAAGTCGAAACAATAAATTCGTTTAGAAAACAGATTGATCGACTGTCATCTTCCACGTTATCAACTATTAACTTACTATGGTGACTACTGCTATCTACTAGTCATTTGCTGTTGCATAATGTACCCGGTAATTACGCGTTGGAGTTGATAAATCATTATTGCCACAGAACAATTAATTTTATTTGAATATTTCTAAAAAATGCTTTTAAAATTAATACTTTTAAAACGGCGCTCTTTTAACGCTTAGCGTGCGACTATTTCCAGTTTAAAAGAAGTAGGAGAAAGAAATAAAAGAAAAATTCGAAACAATAAATACCCACTTACAAATAATTACTATTCTTAACCCTTTTAGTAAAAAGCTACCATTCAATTTATCATACAATTGATTTCATTTGAAGATTAAAAAAACTTTTAAACTTGTAATTTCTTTTAACGTGTGAAAAAGTATCAGTTAACACTCGGTTACTATCCTTGGTATCTGTAAGATACATTGACTTTTTTAACACTTTCCAACCTACTTGAAAAGTGTTTATGACTTCGGTTTGTCTGCCGTATGGCCGTCTGTCGTCTGTCCGTGCTATAACTCCCGTAAATATGCTCGGATTGCCCTGCAATTTTTATATGTTATTGTCGTTATCTATAGCATGTTCCCTATTTCAACTGAAGTGTGTAGCACTTATAGTTTTTTTACACTGACACTCAAAAGAATTCCGTTACATTATGGTCTATGGGGAAAAATCATTTGCGGTTTGTTTTAATGATGTTACACAATTTCGAAGACATTGTAATTGATATATATCACTAAGGTGCATTACAAGAAACTTAATATGGAATAGGGTGTGCATAGCACTTATAGTTACTTTACAGGGACAGTCAAAAGAATTCCGTTACATTACGTCTATGGAGAAAAATCGTTTGCGGTTTAATTAAATAATGTTTCACTATTTTAAACGCATTGAAATTTATATATATCACTAAGGTGCATTACAAGAGGCTTACTACAGAATAATGTGTGTATAGCAGTCATCGTTCATTTACAGGGACACACAAATGAATTCTCTACTGTCTGTTAAAAATAATTCCTGGAAGTGCGTTTTGTTTTAAGTTGCTGAACGCAATTTTAAATTTAACTCACTTTTTGTCTATTACTTGGTGTGTATAAATTCTGTATTTCATATATAGGGCAGCACAAAAGTTCGCGAACACATTTCCGTTTATTGACAGAAACTCCAGAAGTAGAATTTTAAACTGTGCTACGCGTTTCCAAACTAAACTAAAATTTAGCATCCTATGTAGTATATATACAAATCTATAGGTCATATACAGGGCTGAATAAAAGTATTCGGATAATTTTCTGAATATTGTATATGTTGGAAATTCCTGAAATTACGTTTTTAAATGCGTTATGCGTTTTCCAAATTGTTTACTTTGATGTTATATTTCAGCTTATTAAACGGTAATGATTTGTAAAATTATTTTGGAAGCGTTGGAAAGTGTTACATAATCTATGCTTGACGCATGATTTTTCGTTCTTGTTCTGACTGCAAAGGCGTCTCTGGAGACGCCAATGTGATATAATTGTTTTTGGAGTTAAAGGCAAAAGAACATACACTTCCAGTCCCTTACTACCTTTCCCCGATGTATCGCTGTATAAAGTGTATAAATATGGAAATTACATCATGTGATCTCACAGATAATATAACGACAGCAATAACGTAAGTTTTATTTTAGGACAGCCATCGAGTATTATAAAGGAAGTAGAAGAAAGAAAAATAAGGCATGTTCAGATGAAACCCGTTCGAAACGTGCAAATTGACAACTTGGTGCTTAAGGTGGGAAATGCGCGTGAGCAAGTAACGTGATATGTATGCAGCATGCATTGCGTTGCAAAATGGCCATTCTAATTTCGTTGTTTGGAAGTGGACATATATTTTTTATGAAACAAGTCTATCATAAAGCACTGAACATTTTCGCTAGAAAAGATTATTTTAAGTGTATCGCTTTGAACAATGAATATCATTAATTTTCAAAATATTCAACATCACGATGGTATGAGCAAAAATAAACTGTAAAGGGTTTACTTTACGCAATAAAAGTGAACTAAATCTATTTTAAGGACATTGATCTACAATTATGGAAATTTGCATGTAGAAAGAGGGTAACTTCTGTTTCCGGATTTTGACCAGGATTTGGGAAAATTCCGCAATCTCCAGGAAAGAAATTAATTTAGCAAGATGATATAAGAGCAAATGTTTTCTGAAATAATCTGAATGGAGATAAAATATTTCTTATAAAAGGATAGGAGAAAATACGAAATTTTAGGCATTAGATGAATTTTAAAGTTGATATGTATTAGACGTGTTCAAATGAAACCCGTTCGAAGCGTTCAAATTGACTAGTTGGTGCTTAAGGTGGGAAATGCACATGGGGAGGGAGGGGGGGAAATAACGTCATATGTATTGCGTTGCGAAACGATCATTCTGCTTTCGTTGTTTGGAAGTGGCAGTACGTTGAAGATGGCTGGATTGATTATGAACCCGTCCAAACAAGACCAACGTTTTATAGGCAAAGGGATGCAAGCCTGTTGAGATTGATCGGAGAATGATTGCTGTGTATGGAGAAAAGTGCTTATCAAAGACAACTGTTACGGATTGGTCGCGAATGTTCCTCAACGGCCGTGAAGAAACGACGGATTTGCTGCGTCCTGGTCAGGCGCACAAAGTTGTTACCGAGACACTGATTGCTGTTTGGGCCGTTAAGGTGCAAAGAGGCAGCGGTCTAACATTCTATGAAGTGGTAAAGCGGTGCCTTTTAACTTTTATGACTTTCTTAGCATGTCTAAAGTTCAGAGGTCAAGCAGGGGAGCATGATGACAGGTCATCAACGCCTCTTTTTTTAAAACACCCCTTCCTTTTGTCGAAAACCACAAAATCGTTCGGAAAGAATGGGAAGTCGTATTATTTATAGCTGTCTCAGGCAGACTTGCAAGTCTGCTATATAAACGCTGCCTTAAATAAATTCCAACAAAGAACAAAAATTTTCCTCAGATAGGTGGTACATGACGCAGTGCACGATTGGTTTATAAAACAACCGAAATCTTTCTTCGCCGACGGCATTCGACGCCTTCCCAAACAATGGACTTCGTGTTTCATCTCCATGGGTGACTTTTTCTAAACAAATGTATATGCTATAAGGTTAAATATATGCTATTCTTTCTATTTCATTCAGTTTTGTGTTTCCTTTATTCATGTTCCGCTTACTAGAACTGTCGAACGGGTTTCATTTGATAAAGCCTCATATAAGTCGAAGCAATGATATCCAATTACTATTAACTCTCATTCCTATCCCAGTTACTATAAATTTACCATAAAATTAATTTTATTTGAAAATTTAAAAAACATATATTACTTTTAAAGTTATAATTTCTTTTGCCGCGATCGGGTGACTATTTTCAATTTAAAAAAAAAAGAAGAAGAGAAAAAAGAAAAAGATTATCTTTCCAAACAAACAAATAAGCTTTCCTGATACGAAATGTGGTGAGAAAAATAAGTTTGACCTGGTCATAGTGTACTGCATTTTCATAGTACTACATTTACCCACTTACTATAAATTTACTGCTCAATTTACCATGCAATCGATTTTATTTGAAGATTTAAAAAGAAAACTTCTAAAAATGTTATTTCTAACACTTCCCAACATAGTTGAAAAGTGTTTGATTTCGGTTTGTCTGGCCGTCCTTCCGTACTCTAACTCTTATAAATATACTCGAATTGCCCTAAAATTTTTGTTTGTCATTGACACTTACTATAGCATGATTCCTATTGAAAATTAAGTGCGTAGCATTTATAGTTTATTTACAGGGACAGTCAAAATTATTCAGTTACATTACGGTCAGCAGGAAAAATCGTTTCAAGTGCATTTTGATGATGTTAAGCCATTCAAAACATGAAATTAATATACAGTTATGTAGCGCACTAAACTATGTTTTTTCTAAAATATGGTGTGCAAACATTTGTTATTCATTTACAGGGTCATACAAAAGAATTCTGTTACACAATGTTCTACGAAGAGGTGGGGGTCGTTTACAGTGTAATTTAATGATGTTTGATTACTTAAAACAAAATGAAATTTATATATATATTACAGGGATGCACTATAAATTGCTCATCGAATAGCATTGTGTGCATTCCGTTTATCGTTCATTTACAGGGACACACAAAAGAATTCGGTTACAGTCTTTGTGCGATAATTGCAGTCTATGTGTGATAAGTGCGTTTTTAACCTTGGTTTAGGTTTTTAAGTTTAACTAAATTTTTACATACTTCGTGATGTGTATAAATTATGTTGATCATATACAGGGCTTCACAGAGGAATTCGTAAGTATTACGGACTATAGGAATGAATTGCTTAAGGGTATTTTTAATTGTATTACGCATTTTCCTGCTGAACAATATTTAGTAGACTAATATAAGTTTGTGGAATATAAATAAATTCATATACAGGGCTACACTTAGAGCAAGATAAATTGTCTTTTATGGTTGGTAATTGCTGGAAGTGATTTTTAAGTTGCCTTATGCATTTTTTACCTGAATTAAATTTTAGTTTAATATGTGGTGTGTACAAAAGTCTTTATATAATATACAGGGCTGTACAAAAGTTTTCGAGTGCATTTCCACCGATTGTCGAAAATTGGTAAAAGTGATTTTTCTAACTGAACTAATTTTTATCTTGCTATGTAGTATATATCCAAATTTATAGATCATATGCAGGACTGCACAAAATAATTTGACTACTTTTTTGACTATGGAAAGTATATGCTAAAACTGGATTTTTAAATGCGTTATGTTTCCTAAACTCTTTACTAAATATTTTCTTTCACCTTATTTAACGGTGAAGTTTTGTTAGTTTTCTGGATGTGTTAAAAAATGTTTCATAATCTATGCTTGACGCATGATTTTCCGTTCTTGTTTTATTTATTTGCTAGCGTGCGAATATTTTTAGTTAAAAATAAAGAAGAAAAAGAAAGAAAGAGAAAAGAAAAAGTCGGCGCAATAATACCCACTTAATTCCTATTTCTAACACACTTATGCCATTCAATAGTGAAAATAACCTAAATGTACCCTACCCATAAAAACATTCATGTAAACTTAAAAATTTTAATCATGGGTATACGGATGACATAGGAATGACAGAAGTTGCTCCCACTTATTATAAAAAGTAAAAATATAAAATAATTAAGAAACAAAATTCGTCATTGTAAATAATTATGGGACATTTTATTTTGAATAATTATTTTTAAATATTAGAAAATAAAATAAAGAAAGCATGTAAATAATATTTTAATAAGCATTGCATATAATAAGAAAAATTTTAAAACGAAGTAAGAAATAAATAAAGGAAGTTAATATACTGTGCGCTGATTATGGTACATTTTCCAACTTTCTTTATATGATGTAGTATTGAATATTCACATATGAAAATGTATTGGTGAAAATTAAAAAGCCAAAATCATTCTAAATGAAAACATATTGTTTAATTTTTAATATTTTTATTGCATTTTCCAATGCAATTTAAATATACTAAATTATAGTGCGTTTCTTTAACGTAAACATGTCAATATTACGTATACTCCCTGCACCTGTACTTCAGCTCATTAAAGCTTGTTATCAGTCAGACCGCAAATCCCCCTCTTTAATATTAATGAATCCGTATTTTTGAAATTTCTCCTCAGAAAATTAAAATGTTTACATTCTTTTTTTCTGTATGATCTTCTTGAAGGCTGTTTCTTCTTTTTTATTTAGTAAAATATTTCAAAAATATATAGTTAGTTTTATTTCAAGTATTAAAATCATATTTACAATTCGTCTGCTTCACTCAGATTTTAACACTTAAAATATAATCTAAAATTAATTATATATTTTAGAAACATTTTGTCGAATAAAAAAGAAAAAAACATCTTTCAAGAAAATAGCATACGGAAGAAAGAAGGTAAAACTTTTAGTTTTCAGAGGAGAAATTTAAAAAATACGGATGCATTCTGATCCCATATGTTTAACATGTGGTAGAGGAATTTGCGGTCTGATTGATAACAAGCCTAAGATGAAACGAAAATCTACCGAGAAAGTAGTATACCCTTTTCTTTTTTCTTTTACCTGGGGAAAGAATAACCTTGAGATGCCTATTTTAATTAAACGAAGCACATCAAAGTGCGCATATACAAGCTGTATAAACAAAGAAATATTGAGTGGATAAAAGTAAAACTCAGACAAATTTACACATTATATAATTTAGAAATCAGTTGTGTTAATATGACTTTCTAAAGGTTTGTCTGTCGACGGATTAAGTTGTAGTACTCATAGTTGGAATATTTCAGTTCTGTACTCGACTGTTGAAACTGCAATGCACATGCTCTCCATGTGTACGTAAAATCCGTCGGGGGAAAAATCTCAAAGTTTTATAAAAGTTTTATAATCTGTAAAAATATTATTTAATATTTTAATATAATAATATATTAGAAATTTTATCATTTTTAGGTACACTTATCAGTTTGTAACGCATTGTGCATTCGATGTCTATGTTAAAAAATGGCTCCAGTATCAAAAACATCAATTAAAGAATATATTAGTATAATACAAAATGAATATCAAATGTTAACATTATGTGATTTTACTTAAATTCTTAAACACCATCTCTCTCTCTAAAAATATCTTATATATTTAAATTATAGCCAGAAAAAACAGACCTTCGTGATGTAAGGGTGAATATAATAAATTTTAAATTAAATAAATGCTATATTCATCTCATTTATCTTATCTCTTTATCGAATATTTTTATCAATATATGCTTTCTATTATAAGATAAATAAATCCAATTTTTAAAAGAAAATAAAGAAAAAAATGTGAATCTGCCTACAATATCTTAAGAATTAAAAAAGGTTTTTCCTATAATCTCATGTCGCTTTCCATCCCTTCTCATATATTTATATTTACATTACTTCAGGCACATCTAAAAGAAATCAGACTTATCACTTCTTTAAATATTGGGATATTCGAAGATCAAACGTTATGTGAAAACTACTAACCCAAACAAAGAAGACGAATTTCAAATCAGCTTAAGAACTTTTCAAGATCATGTTTATAAATGAAATTTATAAGAAAGAGATCAAAGGAATTTTTGTTAGAGGATCAAGAAATCATTTGCTTTTCTTAAATGCAGTTTTTCTCAAACTTTTTTTCCCTTTCTTCTTTTATTTATCCTTTTTCGTTTATTTCGTTCTTATTCAGAACATCAGAACCGTCATAATCATATTTAGAATTTTGAAAGCAATTGATATGAAAATAAAATATATACGGACTTATAATTCAGAATTTATGCCTCAGAAGGTTATTGTTTCAAAAAACAGGGTCGAAGAATAATGTTCTATTTAAAGATTTTTTTGTTGTTGTTGTTAATATAAAGCAACGGCACCTACTCCGCCTTCATTTTTCACGTCGAAAAAATACTGTTTTTAAAAATACTTAAAATACTTCAGATACTTTTTCTACCGTCTGGTCAGTGAAATTTCTTGTAAGGGGTAACACCACTTTGACGCGCCGAACTTTAAGGTTTTTCGGATTTTTTTTTTTTTTTTTTTTTTTTTTTAACAAATGCAAAGTGTTTATAAAAATTTATTTATACTTAATAATTATACATATATCAAAGTAGAAAACTGTATTTTATTTAGTTTATGTATTAAAAATGACTGCTTGACAACTGGTGGGCGGGAATACTTAAAAAAAAGAAGGTCAAGCGGTGGACACAATAACTTATCGTAGATTTAACCTAGAACAAAGAGACAAAAAATAGTTGTTGTTTTTTTTAGTCCAAAGCTAATAAAATACGTAGCCTTTTTAAAAAATACGCATTTTCAGTGAAATGACATTAATTCAAAGTAAAATATAAATTTCAACCAAAAATGTCATTACTTAAAGTCATGCAGAAAGGTGGATATCAATATTTCAAAAGAAATCGTACGTGCTTCACTAGAAAAATATATGTGACGATTAATCTTCTAAAAAGATCAAGCTCATTGGTTGAAAATTGACGGAGTCCACCGATTTTGAAAAGGCTGTTCTAAAAAAAGTATCGTTACTGTAGCACGCTCTACTTTTATAGCTTCAAAATTGACCTTTCCCTTTCACTATTAGTTTCTAACTAATAAAATAGGATTTTCGTATGCATAAAAAGTACTTTAAGCGACAAAGAAAAAATTCGAAATTTTGCACCGATCAAACTCTTTAATACAGTAGAGCAGTTTTTCTCAATCGAAATGTCGCAACATACAAGTACACCGTAATAGTACTTTCAGTATCTCGCGATAATATGAAATTAATTATAATTTTTTAGTAAGCTTCGTATGGAAATTTCCTTTACTTTCAGTTTACCACAGGTTCACTGTAGACAAAGATTTATTTAGAGATAAACTAAACTCAGAGTAAACCCAAGCTCAGAAACACAAAGAAAAGTAGCTCTTTACGTAAAGTAAAGCATGAGGTTTAAAGTAAAACTCTACGTAATGTCATGTGGGAAAGATTCATTTGGAAGTCCCAATAGCTGATTTTTAACTTTGAGGGCCTCTTTTAGAGGCGGGGGTCCTGGGCATCTGCCTCGTTTGGCCTTGCCATAATCAGGCTTTGCCTTTTTGCTCTTCCCATTGTATTTTTACAAAACGCATCTTCAGAGTAACATATTTGTATATAGACTAGAGAAACACATGGGATTGCCGAAAATTTCAAACAGTAAATATCTAGAGTAAAGCATAAGGTTTAAAGTACGAACTATTTAAGAAATCTGTAAGTGGTCATATTCTAAGAAAGATAGATAGCATTTTACTTACTCCATTCATAAACATCTAAAATACCGAGCTTAAAAATAGATTTATGTGTAAGTCAGGAATTTCTGTAGTACTCTTTTTTGTTTTAATACAAAATGTCATCGACAGATGGCGTTTCACTGTCTCAAACCGTAAGAATTGTCAAAATGACATTTCAATTTCAAAACGCAATTCTCTTTTATTCGCATTTCAACAACTAAACAAAATGAAGCCTAAAACTGAGAGAATTTTGATCCATTTTTATACATAAAGTTTGAGCATAGTATTTTATTCACACTGTAGGGAGAATAGCCTCGTCGAAAGAGGCGGAAATTTCCGCTCTTTATCCAAGATTATATAGAAACAGTGTTCAATGTTGTTTGAGTAAATTTTCTGTTTTGAGTAAAATTTTATTTTAAATTAAGTGGATCGTGTACCTGCTACTAGTTCTCGGATTAGGCCTTTCCCAAGTGATTGCAAACGTATTTTGCATAATGTAATTCAATTTTGCAATAAGGAAGCTTCAGAAGAAAGAATTATTGTTCCAGTTTCACAGTCTGTAAAACGTGGGAGTGAAATAACTGGTGTGTCGGAATCCGACATAAAAATTTAATAAAAACCATTTAATAAAATTATCCAATGAAAGTAAGTGTCAGATTGCTCTAAATTATTCGCAAAAATTAATATGATTTGTTTTATATTATTACTATTAATAAATGTATTTTTAGATAATTTATTTCAACAATTTAATTTACCAATTCTTAAAATGTTTATGTTGTCGTTCTAAAAACATTAAGTTTCGCACTTCATATTTATTATTATATATTGTGAGGGAAAAAAATTTATTATGTTTAGTTTTATAATCATATTTTTAAACCATCTTTTTTAATATATTTGTCTTTTTATGACTTATTTTAATATGATAGGATTACAATATAACTTTTTAAAACATATAATTCAATGACAGAAACAAAAAGGTATTCGCCAAAAAAAAAGCTACATATCTGTGATATTTAATAAACAAACTCATCCCGAGAGTACTTCCCCATTTTCCACATGGACTAGCCATTTTCGCCCATGCGCAGTTCGCTCCAGGTTTCTGTCAAACGTGGTACATCAGTATCTTGGCGAAGTTTTTAAATTAAGATGGCATTGAGCACTTCAAAATTAAAATATCTACTTTTTTAAATTTTTACTTGAAGATTTTAATTAACTTCTGCTTTCCTGTAGACTGGGGGTTATTGATTTTTTTTTTCAGAATCAAAACTTAATATCCTACAGCTTTTCTTTGTTAAAAAATAAGCATTTACTTTTATGAAAGAAAATTTTCAGCCATTGCCTAACATATGATCCTTGAAAATTCAATCTTTAATCCTTTCAGGGGTAAAGTAATAGTATTTCTGAAATGATTGAATATCACATTAATTTACGAACAAATTTATTTGGAAATAAGTTCTTTTCTTCACGTACCTTATAAAATCAAAATTTTATTAAAACATTATGGTAGTTTTTAATTAAAATTAAGTGGTTTATATCACGAAATCACGTTATCACGAAATAGAGATCCCCATGGACCGAAGTTTTCGGCTCGTACAAAACCTTTGTTAGCCGGGCCCGGTATAAAAGCTAAACATTACACCCGAGCCCGGGCCCGTCCCGACTCAATTTCTACAGAATTTGTCGATATTTCTGAAGCAACATAATTAAAATTATTCAAAAAGCATACTTACTTATGCATAGATTTTATTTTCAGATGATATGTCCGCAATTCATGGGATACGAAATAACAATAATATTAATGACCATTTAGACAATTACGTACATAAACACTCATTAAACTAATGCACTTATACAATTACATTTAAATGATAATTTATTATGAAAATCAACGTACTTTAGAATGAATAAAAAAGTATGGGAAAAGAAATCACACGTAAGTAGTTTATTAAACCAAATTAAATTTCGAAATATTTCCTTAAACAAATGTACAACATCAATTTACTTTTACAAAAATAAATAAATAAAATGCCTGCCTAACATGGGTTCGGTGGGAAGAAAGAAGTCTAGGCCCGGCTCGGCGAGAAAAAACACGGCACGGCCCGTGAGCCGACTCTGGCTCGGGTTTCATGCAAGGCCCGAGTCCATGCAAACCACTACCACAGCCCTTCAAGAGGTCACGGACATTTATCAGATCATTTTGTTTTATTTTAAGCTCTATAATGATTATAACTCCTGAAAATGGCATTTTTATTCAAATCATTTCTTAGATTTTAGGAGCTATATTACCTTTTAATCTGACGAAGTGATCATAACATGTTCATATTGTAACTTAAAACTAAAATAGTATAAAAAAAGAGGATATGCATAAATTATGGTTCAGGGGCTGTATACATATGGAAAACTGTATAACCTTTTTCTTTTCAATAGTAACAACAACTTTTGATATTATATAGGGTAAGTCAAAATGAATATAGCGATTACAAACGGCTATAACTATTTAATGAAAAAGAATTTATAGATAAGATTAACACAGAATGCAGACGGAACTTCAAAATTTTATATACATACGTCATAGATGTTCTATGTGACTTCCCTTAGTCACACGGACAACATCTAGGCGGTAATCCCTTTCACGCCATACATTCTGAAGCATTTGTTCAGTCACCGAAGAAAGCGCATTACAAATGCATACTTTGAGTTCTTCAATTGTTTTGGGCATGGGAGGTACATACACCCTCTTTCACATAACCCCATAGATCGGTCGAAGTGGAGATGCCGACGATGTCTTCTGCTCTTGGCGACCGAGATCTCCGGATTTGACACCCTGCGATTTTTTCTATGGGGTTATGTGAAAGACGTGCCACCCATACCCAAAATAATTGAAGAACTCAAAGTACGCATTTGTAATGCGCTTGCGTCGGTGACTGAACAAATGCTTCCGAGTGTATTTCGTGAAATGGAGTACCGCCTAGATGTTGTCCGTGTGACTAAGGGAAGTCATATAGAACATCTATGACATATGTATACAAAATTTTGAAGTTCCGTCTACATTCTGTGTTAATCTTATGGATAAATTCGTTTCCATTAAATAGTTATAGCCGTTTGTAATCACTATATTCATTTTGACTTATCTTGTATTTCAGTTCCTAGGATCAAATCAGCCCAGAAAAGTACATAGTTTATGCATTTTTTTTAATTTTTTCATAGAGGTGAGGCGGTTCTCCAATCCAAACTAGCTATTTTCTGACACATTTTTTAATTCAATTTTGTTCACAAACGCATGAAATTCGCAGGTGCTCTTATTCAGAAGCTGTATCATCCAAAGTTTTTTTTTTTTCGTTTTTTTGGTAAAAGCAGAATTCCTTTCAAAAAATGCTGTCAAAGTTGGCTTTTGAATCGAATTTCTGAATGCGAATACCCTGGAAAGAAAGTAACTGCTGTAACGAGAACAATCGCTTATAATAACTCAAAATGTAATTAATTAAACGATAAATGAAAGAAACTGTTCATGCAAGTTTGTTGCAAGTTTCATGCTTTTACTTTTAAAAATGAGTCGGAAAATTAGTCAGAAACCTCCGTGTTGTTGAGCGGTGAAATATATTGTTTTGAGAACCGCCTTAAAAGAAGTAAAAATTTCAGGATGCTGATGTTAAATTCTGGTGAGAAACAATCTTTCTAAACAATCATCTGATTTAAATGTTTCTGCTTTAATGATATATAAATGGTGCAGATGCAAAAGTCACATTATCCACTGTTTTAAGGTATTGAGTTATTCATATCACCGTGTTCGTCTTTTTAAGGCGAATTGTACTCTAATAGTGATCTGGACCATAAAAAACATATTAAAGTTGAAAAAAATGTTGAAAATCTCGTTTTGATGCATAACTCACATTATCCAACAACTGTTTTGCTGCAAAACTCACACTCTCCAATTCAACCAATCAGGGAGGTACAGAAGTAAGAAGTAGTGTAAAATGTTGCTCTAGTTTAATGACAATGAAGAAGTTGAGCCATCTCTAATAGTAAAATTTTTGCACAAATTATTTTTAATAAATGTTTTTCGATTTTTGTTGTTTATTACCCTCCAAAGTAACATAATGAAAACTAATGTTCAGATTTTTTTGTTGTTGTTATTCTTGAAGTTTTAAATTTAAAACTATTTTGTTTTATAACTAACATTACCCATAAAAGTTTGCTGCAAAACTCACATTTTCCATATTTAAATTTGAATTCTAGATTTACCACAATTATTACAGGTTTAGGACTATGTGCAACTAGTTGTTATGGTAACAAATATCTCACACAAAAAAAATCTGCCAATATATCATGTTTTTCAATAATAATCAGTTTTTTGCATTTTTCTAAAAACTAGGTTGTGTGGAGAGTGTGAATTTTGCATCTACACCCTTCATATAATGAATGGACCCAAACATAATCTAGATATTGTTTTGTTTCAAAAACGTTTGTTTTGAATTACGGGAATTATTAATTCATATAAAAAATTATTATTAAGTCATATTGTTATTATTATTTATTAAAAATTAGTATTAATTAGCAATTATTATTCGTTACTCTTAATTCTTAAGTCCTATTTAAAAAATACTACATTGCGACCTACATTAATTTTAACACAAAAAGAATACGACTCATTTAAAACCATGGCTATGTGAATCCACAGCTTATTCTTATCATTAGTTTTCGAGATACCGAAAACTTTTACTTTTTGACGGTTTAAAGGTGACCTGTTACAATTTGCATACACGGAAAATAAATTTGTATAAAGTTAGCGAAATGTTTTAGACAATCTTTTTTTTTTATATTATATCAATTTAGTTTATTTTATATTTAGAATTTTTATTAAAAAATTTTCGGTAACTAACTGAATGACCCTGATCCTTTTTCCTGTAAAACTACTTCGAAATCTACCTATGCCTGTAGGCCGAGCCGTCAGGGATTTTTTTTAATATGTAGACGATTTCTGAAGCATAGTTTATCAATAGTATTTAATAGTAGACATCATTTTGTCAACTGGTACCTATATCCTTTCCATACGTTTATTTTCAGAAGAACTAGAAGAAAGCCATCACTTTTTCTAGAACGGTACATATTCTCTATTGATAAATAATCAAATTTTAATAGGGTTAATATGTAAAAGGAAATATTCTTCTTGCTCAAGGCCTTTAATTACGAGTTGTATTACTGCGTTTTTGTGATATTTAGTGTACTACTACTCAAGTTGTAGTCCAAGCCACATCACCTAGTAATTATCTAAGATTCAGTTTTTGGATTTGTCTGCATTAGAAACATCTAACACATATGGAGACATTGGTTGTTATGGTCAAGTTTTAGGTTTCAATCGAATAAAGGATGTGAGAATTCAGCCAATCACAAAAAAAAATATAAATTGTAAACAATAATAGGAAGAAAAAGAATTAATGGAAAATAAAACAAGTAAAGAGAAAGGTAAATATTGGAAAAAATAAAAATAATAAACACATCACACAAAATTACAAAGGTTAAAAGAAAGAAACATAAAAATTTTAAAAAATTAAAAAGTACAAATACAAAATTAGTGTTACAATATAATATAATATGTTATAATATAACATTATAATAATTTTATTAATTGTTTATTTTAGAATAAGAATATAAAATAAAACAATTAATAGAAAATAAAAAATAAAATGAAACATAACAACCATTATTTATTAAACAAAATTATTCGTTTTAAAAGAAAAAAAAAAGATGTAATTAATATGCTTTAAAAAGGTTGGGATATTTGTATGTCATTTAAATAAATAAATTACTTGGACTTGTAACCCCAGTTATTTTGAATAATTTAGCTATTTAAAATTATTTGGGGGAAAAATGGTCCTAATTTATTTCATAATCACTTTAAATTTGAATAACATAAATATTCGAATATTTTTTCGCTTCTGTTAAAATGCTAATCTTTTTGAAAAATTGTGCAATGCCACTTCATGTTTTGAACGCGAATTGTTAATTATCCAAAGCGTTGCTACATTTTTTCATCAAAAAATAAGTTCAATTGAAAAATAAATGGTGGAGAACAAGACTGAAAACATATTAACGTATTACTAATTGTGGTAAAAGAGATTTTCAAATGTGTTTGCTGCTTAAAAAATACTCTATCTAGAGGAATCATTTTAATTAAATAGAAGTAATTAACAGCAATTCTGCAGAGTTTCACAAGTTTCCTCTTTAATATTGGATTTGTCTTTAAGCAAATTCGTATTATCTAATTCAATCTTAAGTAGTTTTTAATAACTTACAGAGTTTATTTTCTATCTAAGAGAAAACCATTAGTCGTCTCGTCGCTTATAATATAAAATGTTATTTCAAATATAACATCCGGTTTTTTCTTAGGCTCCTTAATAGCAAAACATTATTGAGATAATATTATTTGTATTGGCTATATCTTGGCCAATATTGGCAAAAAATATACCCACAACATTGGAGTGCTTACATGTTTTCAATATTTCGACAATATGGGCAAAAAATATTTCGCCATTTCATTGCCGATAAATCCGATGTGAAGCCAATATAACAGAAATGTTGAGATTTCTTTTGGCATATTTTCAGCGTAGAATAAATATTTAGCCAACGTTGGGATTTCACTGGAAGTATTTCATATGAATGCAATATTGGCGCCTTATGTAACCAATGTTGTTTTTTTTAAAGTTTAATAATAATAATAGTTTAATAATAATTAGTTAATATTAAATTTTGTGAAAATTCAAATATGCGTTTCATACAAAATATTTGTTTATAAATATCAGATATTATAGATACAAGGTAATATCTTACGTTTTACTTTTTACACGATTACTTTATAATTGTTCGGGGCATTTCTTCCACATTTACTGTTTCCCAATTGAATAATTCATGAAAGACGAAAAATGTGTAATTTTATTATAGTTTTGTTCACTGCCATTGCAAGTTTAATAAATGGATCACCACTCTCGGAAGTTAAGCTTTACAGATTTATCCAGCATCTATATATTTGTTCATTTTTACCTCTGAATATCCGACGCCTCCGAATAGCAACAAATTCCGCGCTACAGAGGTGTCCGTAATTCAGAAAGTTTACTATATTTTTTTTTTCAAAATCACCATTTTATAGAATACCTGCAAGTGTTTTCTCAAAAAATATTTTTTCCCAATCAGCAAGCGAATCTTCCTGACACATTCACGAACACATTTTATTTCATATTTGCATTAAAATTTCCAGTATTCTCATTCAACATCGATTACAGTTCTCCGTTTTTCTATAAATTTGTATATAAGAGTAAATATGAATATGTACGTTTTTCAGGAAAATTCACGTTTCAGTAGTGAAAAAAAATAACAAATATTGAGAACCCCTAAGCTTTAATCTTTCAAACGTCTTGCAGTACTTATTTTCTACTAATGCCAAACCAAAATGTGTACCATTCTTATCAAATAAAAATAAGAGTTTCCAAAGAAAAAATCTTCTACCGCTACGAGGAAGCTATAATCTTAATGCAAATACAAGAATTTCAGGTTAACCTGAAAACCTTTCTTCACATTTATAGTTATTAGGTGCGTTCGTAATTATATAAATACGTAGCACCTATTGTCGTCGTCTGGTCCGTCCGTCTGTCCGTCTGTCCGTCCGTCTGTCTGTCCGTCTGTCCGTCCGTCCGGTGAAATATTTACAAGAATAATTAGATTAATTAACAGAGAATGCTGTTAAGGAAATATCACAATTCTTTATCGGAACAATGTAAATAAATGTATTGTGATCCTATCATTAAATAGAAAGGTTTTTATAGCTGCAAAATTTTCATATAACAAGTTTTAAACAGAGAAGATCTTCACTTATGCAAAAGGTTGAGAAAAATACCACTTTATAAAATATTTAGCTTTCACTGTTTTGCTGTGCTTTCTAAATGTGATCCAGAAAAGTATTTTGTATAAAAACAAAACCTTATTATCATTATTAGACAGATTAAAGAAATTTTATACAAAGTTTTCTCTGGTGGTACTTAAAAGTACCGTCAGTAGATAAAGGGTTAAGGAGATAATTTTTAAAAACTCTTATCGTCGGTATCTGACATGTACTTCCTGATGGTGAAAATCGTATTTTAATAATTATAGAAGGTAACGAGTAATTGCGTTGGAAAGTTTTCACATACGAGTGGCAGTCAAAAAGTTCCCGGAATTTCGTTGTAACTCTTTATTACATCAATATACGTACACATTTACTTAATCGCCTTCAAAGTAGGCTCCATCAAAACACACACACATGCTGCACCGCCCCTGCTATTGCTGGAAACAACGATGAAAATCCTGTTTTAGTATCTTCCCAAGTTCGGCCATTGCGTTGGTTTTGATGTCGTACACAGTGTCAAAACGGTTTTCTTTCAGGACCATTTTGATCTTGGGAAAGAGCCAGAAATACGATGGTGTTAAATCCGGTGAGTAGGGAGGCTGGTGGAGGAGTAGAGTGTTCTTTTCTGTGAGGCCATGTCTGCACAACAATCGATGTGTGGCAGGGAGCATTGTCGGGATGCAGTGACCACCCTCCTTGCCATTTGGCGGGACATTTTCTTCGGATTGCCTCCCTCAGTCTTTTCAAAATTTACTCGTACAAAGCGCCGTTAACAGTTTGTCCAGCTGGTACAAATTCATAGTGCACCACACCTTCGTTGTCGAAAAACGCAATGAGCATCGCTTTTGTTTTGGATTTGACATGACGTGATTTAACTGGTCGAGGAGAGGACCGTTGGGTGTAAACAATATTAATAAATATAAAAGAATGTGTTGCAGATAGTGTTAGGTGTCCCGGTCGACGATTTTCAGGGGTTCCAAGACCCGCCCTGCGTAACCACTGCACGGGACGCCAAAAGTCCCGATTTTTCATGATGCACAAATTCTTACAAATTACTTTTAATATCTTGTTAGTCGTTAGTTTGCATCGAGTGGAACTTAATATAGTAAAGCCTGTCTATACCGGATTTTTTTTATGATTCACCAGAAAAAAAACCCGCAGAAATCTACCTCCGAAGACGGAATATTTCCCTAGTCTGTTTGTTTATACAGGTTTTAATGTATTCTGTGAACCCAGCGAAAACGGAACATGTTTATAACGGAATCCTGTCTTAAATGTAAAAATTTATAGTCCTTACGGACAGTACGCCGTACAATTATAACTGCTCAATCAGAAACCTCTCCAAAACGGATTTTTGTTACGGTCCTAGCGATTACGCTTTCACAGATTTTACTGTATAAATTGTGTCTATTTAGTACAGTAAAACCTACTAAGACGGAATTTCAACTAACCAGAGAAAAATTCCGTTTCATACAGGTTTCCATCTTAACAGATATAATCGTATGGTATTCCTTCCGTGTGGACTATGGATTTTTTACGTTTAAGACAGAATTCCGTTATAGACAGGTTCCATTTCATAGGTTTTACTATTTTTAAGTCCTAAGTCTTAATTTAGAAGATCTGTCACGCTTTCTTTGTATCTTTGTCCCGCTTTTGGATTTGTAACACTAGTCCCAGACTACATTAATCTTTCAAAACGTCTTTCAACACTTATTTACTACTAATGACTAACCAAAATACATATAACTCTTCTCGAATAAAATTTCGAGTTTTCAAACTAAAAATCTTCTAGCACTGCCCAGAAGTAAATCTTAACACAAATGCAAGACATTCAATTTACCCTCAAAAAAGTTTCTTAGGACTTTGAAAGATTTTCCCTTGAGGCGGTTCTCATGAGCACTTGGACAATTTTATGGGTTCCCTTGATTTATTCTTGCCCGAGAGTTGAGCGATACAAAGGTCAAGAAAAGGTTCTCGTGTTGTCAGGTCATTTACTAACCCAATGACTTCTTTGAGCTCGAAAAAAAGGGAGTGGGCTTAAATGGAGTTTTAAAAACGGGTATGTTCTCATCTGTTTCAACTTAACATGCATGCACTGAAGCGCAATAATCTGTCTTTCGCAAATACAAATCGACCATTGAACCAAAATATTTCTTTCATAATTTTCAATTATTTTTTCTAATAATTTAAATAACGTTTTCGTTCGTATCTCTGAAAAAATATCAAGATAAGTAATTGAAAATAAGTTTTTATTTCGCATCATTATAGAAAAAAAATGTTATCGTAACGATAGCGCTTCTTTACTATTTTGAAAATAAGGACATTTAATCCCTTGAAGGATGATGGTACGTTTTTATAACACTCAATTTTATAACCAAATGCTACAATGGCACCAGAATTTTGGAATTAAATTATCCTTTCATTATGTACGTGAAGAAAAGCTTTTACTGATTTTCAAATAAATTTGTTCATAAATTCTGGTGTCAGTCAATCATTTCAACATTATAGCAAATATTTTGCCTCTTAAAGGGTTAAAGGCAAGATTGGCATTGGATTAAACTTATTCTTGAAACACATTGGACATATACATGGCGATTAAGTTTGTTCTCAAATCCAAACTAACTACTTATTAAGAAACTATGTAATCGAACTGGGTTTTTTTTTTTTTCTATTTTCTGTAAAGGCAGAAGATTTTTCAGAAAATATCGTAAAGGTTGGCTTTTTTAACTCACTTTCCAGACGGGAAAGCACAAGAAAAAAAACTACCGTCCTACGACAATAATCGCTTATGATTCAAGATATAATTCATTTATCGGAAAATTGGGGAAAAAAACTATTCGATTACAAATCATTTCAATTATAATGACTGCATGTATCATGCTTATATGCATAAAAATGAGCCAGAAAAAGTTTCAGAAAGTTTCGAGTTATTAAGCGGGAGGTGGGGGGGGGGGGAGGGAGTATTTTTGTAAGAAGCCTTAAAAAATTTTAACACTATATGGGAAATAGAAAAATACCGTCTGAATTTGCTTCTTTGATTTAAAAAAAAACAAATTTATATATACATTGTCACAATGGTCATTAGTCATTCTAAGCATTGTATAACAAATTAAACATCGATAAATTCATACGATTGCAATAAACTTCCTCTAAACAAATTTTATAATTCCTAACATAGTGATATTTTTTTTAATCAATCTATATATCTATTATAAACACTTGGAAAATCCTACTCCTATTTGTTTTTTGTTTCTTTTACGAATTTTTTTAAGGTACCGAACGGTGTATCTTACTAATAAAAATTGCCCATTAAACCAAAATATTTCTTTCACAACTTTTCAATTATTTTTCTAGTAACTTAAATTATGTTCTCGTTTGTTTCTCCCGTAAATGAAAATGATCCCCGACTCATTTAAGATAAATACTTGAAAAAAAAAATTCGCATCCCTACTGGAGGAAAATAATTTTGTATAATGACCGCAGCATTCTATTGTGTCCCTCTACACTAGTGCTCGCAAATATATGTTTAAAACGTTTAAAACGTACTGTAACCGGTAACGATTTTGGATAGGTATAATATGGAAAAAAGGCTTAACTACGTATACGTTTAAACGTATATAAACGTATATTCGTGAGCACTTACTCTACACTCTATAACAAGTTGGAAATTGTACGTTAAACGTGACAAATGAGGTGCGTTCGTTTCGTGCTATAATTAGTTTTGCAATGTAAAAAAAATCATCGTTATTATTTCAGTGCAATAAATTATATCGTCTGCTATGAGCGAAATGGGGAAGTCTTTTTTTTTTCTTATTACGTATGCCATGTTTATAGATGCGAATTTTTTATTCGACACCAGACAGCGCTGTAAAATTCACCATGGAGATCTTGCTTTGCGAATGATTACGTCCATGGTTTAATATTTCTGACTCACGATGAATGAATATTTTGTTTATTTACTTTAATGGATTGAGATATTCGGCTGTTAACCTAATTTTTTACTGCAGTTATCTCAGAATCTATACATTTTTTAATGTAACTCATCTTTCAAGCAAACGATTTTTTTGAACGATCTTTCTAAAAATGTAACTGTATGTAATTTTATTTAATTTTTTTTTTTTAATAAAAATGGCAGCTTGGCATATGGTAAAAGATGTGGCTAGCCCGTATTTGTTTTCCTCAGTCATGTGACTTGCGTTTTTACTATACAGATTACGTATGATAAGATTTAATAGAATAAAGAAAACTTCATTAATATCTTTTTAAGTTTTTATTTGATTTTCATAAAATTTGAAATGACGCGACAAAATTCTGCAACGATTATATATATTAAATTTCAAACCATTCGGTTGGGTATATTTTGCGCTGTTATATGCAGACAGACGAACGGACCAGACGACGACTATAGGTGCTACGTATTTATATAATTGCGAACGCACCTAAAAAGACGAATTCTTCTTAATCTAGAAAAATATAATATAACCAGTAACGAAAATGTACCATACAGCATCTTTCGAGTTACCCAAGATTCCGAAAAAGCGTTTTTATCTTTAAAAACCTCAGAAACAAGTATATTTTCGAGTTAAGTTTCTTTTGCTGCCACTGATTATCGGAAACGTCTCCGAGTAGTTTTTATAGTGTATTAAATCAGTTTTCTCAACCCGCAATATAGGTTTTTCGGATGCTATCCATTCTCAAGTAAGCATTTTTGTGTTCAACAAACATGTTTTACAGACAAACATTACACATTAACAGCATTAACATTAAAATTACTATTATTTTGTTACTCTTGCATGTATAAATTCTGCTACGTAGCTGAAAATGTTCAATTGAGAATTAATAACATCCTAAAAACCTATATGTCGAATTGAGAAAACTGATTAATACTAGAGATGGGCATTATTTAACATATTAGGATAAATAACAACGTTATTGTCTTATAGTTCATTATTGAGTAATAGGTTAACAGAAAGTCCCTGTTAAATTTGGGACGCATTAACCGCAAAGTATTAAAAAAAAGGATGAAAAATAGTTTTTAAATAGTTTTTAATATTAAAATTATAATAAAATAAAATTTCGGAAATTTGTTTTCCATATTAACAAAAAAAAAGAGCTTAAAAATTTATTTCAGAATTAAACAAAAGAAAAGTCCTATTTTAAATGCTCATTATGAGACGCCAAAAGAAAGAAAAAAAACAGAATCAATAACAATCGAAACCAATCAAAAATCTCTCTTCATGTCTTGCCAAACCTTCAGTTAGCAGAAATGAGTGAGAATCAGTAAAGCATAAAAACTGGGAAGCAATATCATAATCAACCAATCACAGTCCAATTAGCATCCAAACATCATTCAGACGTCTGTCATTCGTTGAAAAATAACATATTCTTTCTTCTACAACTGTTAATTAATTTCTAAAAACCATTTAAGCTTCACAGTTATTTATTTCATTGCAAAATTATCATTACATTTGACGAATCTAATACTGCAACTGCTGTCGTAGTGATTTAACGTAAACAATTGTATACAATTGTTGTATACAACTGAATCTGCATAACAGGCTATAGTCTGTTATGCAGATTCATAGAATAATTTTAGACAATGAGGTTTTTTTGGAATGAAAACTAAAGCATGTTTTCTAATGAAAGATACTGGTAGATGGAAACATAACAATAATTTCGATTCATCTCATTTTTGTCAAACTTAGTGCGTTAGCAATTTTTGACCACATAGACAATTTCTTTGGATTTTAATATTTAAAGGGATATTTCTCACGGACTGTTTTTTAAATCAATATTCTGATGCTAGATTTTTTTTTCTTTTGTAAGGAGGGGGGGGGGCATGTGTTTTTATTTATTTATTTATTACTTTCTCATTTCTGTGTTTTTAGAAAACAACATTTGGAAAACATTTATATTCCTGTGATTCCATTTTACAATAAAATAAAAGAAAGACAATAACATCGCATTATTTGTGCGGGCACTCAATTTTAACACAATTTTAACTAATTTGAAAAACCAAACGAAAATTCATTTGGATAAATTGTTTTTGATTAAAAGTGTATAAATAATATTACCATGTTCTTCTGGGATTCGCTTTGGATATGCATTAAAGTCGTGGATCAATTTTCATTTTTGTTCAAATCATGTTATTAAAACGGTGTTTTATTTTATTCAGCGTGTCTTTTCTTATTATTTACCAAAAGCCAATTTCTAAACCGTTAGATTTATAGGTACATTTCCTATTGCAAAAATGTTTCAAATTTATTTTGCATCATATTAAAATTATGATTATAAAATTATCATAGAGCGTGGCGGCTTCAGCCAAGCGATCCCAGGTTCGAATCCTGGCCCAGACATTTTTCGTCCAGTTGGAAATTTACAACTTGTATATTAAAATTGATTTACGTTAAAATAGTTGTTTTTTAAATAGTTAAGAAATTAAAAATGTTTTACAATGTCTGGGTCTTATAAATTTATCCATGTTCTAACATGCAAGAAAGTAAAAATTTATTCTTCCATGACCAAAACTTGCTGAGTTATGATACCTGAAATGTAATGAATTTTCAGCGTTTTTGTCATCAAAAATAGAAAAATGTATTTTTAGTATTGCATTAATAAATTGCAATGATAAACAGCATTTTATTAAAAGTGTATAAAAAGTATTTTCATGTTTTTGCGGGATTCGCTATGGATATGCGGTGATAGATATGACCGAAATATAGTCGGGAGTCAAATTTTATTCTTTTACAAATCATGTTACTAAAACTGTTTTTATTTTTATACAAGATGTCTCTTATCATTTATCAAAAGCTAATTTCTAAACCATTGGTTTTAGAAGTATAGTTCCAATTACAAAAAAATGTTTGAAATTGTGTTATGCCTAAATTAAAAATCAATTTACATTAAAATAGCAGATTTTTTAAATAATTAAAAAAAAAAAATTTTTTTACAATGTCCAGGTCCTATAAGTTTTATTTTAAAAAGTTTCTCCATTTTCTAAAAAGTGAAACAGTGAAAATTTATTCATTTATTCCCCTATGGCTAAAGCTTACTGTGCTACGATACTTAGAATTTTTTTTTATTTTCAACGTTTTAGACATTATAAATGGAAAAACATGTTTTTAATGCCAGAAAATCTGAAAATGCATGAAATTCAAAGTATCATAACTAGGTATATTTATAATCCTGCAAAAATCAAGTTTTTAGCCATAAACTGAATTGAATGGTGTGATTTCATCTCAACAAGAAACAGTGTCTATATTTACGTTTCATAATTATTTCAAACATATTGTTTAAAGTCCTTCTAATTAAAACATCCGTTGACAGCATACACTGCGATAAGTTATACGTTACAAAAATAACAGGTAGTTGGAACCTGTTACCTGTGCAAGTGTGGAACAATGGAACCTGCTAACCAAAAGTAACTGTATTTCCCATCTCTAATTAATACTTTATAAAAATGACTCGGAACCGTTTCCCAAAATCAGTAGCAGCAAAAGAAACTTTGTTTTCATAAATGTTTAAATCTCGAAAACCTGGTTTAAATCTGGAAAGTATATTGGTTTCTTAAGAATATATTTAAACTATATAGTTAAACTATATTCTGCAAATATTAAATTACGAGGGTTATTTTTAAAGTAAGGTCCGTTTTGCAATTTAAAAAAATAATTACTAAGCACATTTAGAAAATTTATTTTTTACAAGATTCTTCATACCTTTTTCTACTTTTCTACATACTTTCCAAGTCTGTTGAAACATTTGTCGTAACGCCCCACAAGTTTTTTTAACCCTTCCTCGTGGAATGCCACTGCCTACGAGGAAAGCCACACTTTAACCGCCGTTTCCACTTTTTCGTCAATGTTGAAATGATTCCAGGTATTGAAAGGTGTGATAGTCACTCGGTGCAAGATCAGGACTGTATAGAGGGTGCGCAAATTGTTCCAACCCGAAAGATTCGATGATATATTGTGTTTGAGCAGCAGTGTGTGGGTCTCATTGCATCGGGGCCATACACCTCACAGATCTGGCTGTGAATGTTCGCTGCTATCATGTTCCTTGCTATTTAAAGCCGAATTACTGATCGTATTTCAGAGTCTGCGGGATGATCCATCGACTTGAACATGTTTATCACTCACTCTCAAGCAACACACTGACACAATAGGTACACAGCTGGCGTCTACTGTAGCGCAAGGGATGCCGGTAGTCTGCGCGCATGAGATTTGCTGCAAACCCGCAAGATTTAAATAGATATTTTGTAACGGACCTTATTTTTAAAAAAGTCCTTCCGGCCTGTACCGGGAGGAAAAGGTAGCTTTCCTATATCTTCGTTTTAAAATTTTAGCTAATGTTACACGAAAACAGCAAGTTAAAATGCAAAGAAACGGTTACAAAAGATTCGTTAATACTGAATTTGAATAAGAAATTCGCCAAATTATTGAGCAATAGCCAAATTGGCTTCATTTATGAAGACTTATTTTGGTCGCCAAATTTGGCGATATTTCGCCAAATGTCGCCAATTTTGGCGAGAATTTGGCGCTAACGGATATGAATATATAGTTTTATGCGTATGATTGGGAAAATTATTACAACAATGAAAGAAAATAATTTGCGAGTAATCGCGTTAATGTGCTGTTTTGTTTCAAAATGTCAGCCACCCAACAATTTCAAACTGCTCTATCTCAGCCATTTTTTAAGATAGAGGTAAACCAAAAAATGCTCTGGAATCCTTGTATCAAGGCCTAACACCTAATTAAAAAATAAATTTTAATTTTTAATTTTTTGTATATTTATTTTAGTTTTAAATTTTTAAGTGGCCGCCATCTTGAAACAAAATGGCGGACCAAGCTGGCTAACGAACTCGGTCGGGACATTGGTGAGCTTAATACACACAATTAGTTTCATCAAAATTGATTTATAAATACGAGCGTTATCGTATGACATAGCTCAGATATATATATATATATATATATGGATAAATATATATTATATTATATATATATATATATATATATATACTATATATATATATATATATCAACATTTGAACGGAGGGTGGTTTTGGGGTCTGGGGGTCATGATCGGTGAAAATATATCGAAATTTTCTGGAACTGCTTTCCTCCGAACGGCTGCAATAGGTAGCTTTATACTTTTTGTATTGAAAGCTACCTAATAACCCTCGTAAATATAAACCAAATTAATATATAATTTTTCTTTTAATGTTTATGGTGCTTCCATAGAGAAATCAATTCAATTTTTCTATATAGCTGCTTTCATTCGACTACATATATTTCAAATACACTAGGATTTTCTTTGCATATAGACTACTTTATAAAGCTGTTTAAAAACCTTCATGTTACTTTTCTCCTTACTTCAGTCAAAAAGAATAAAAGAAATGAAATTTTTCATTCGTGGCACTTTATATCTTTCCTTTAGTCTGTACTTCTCTTTTTCAGGAGAAGAGAAATTTTTCTAGTTTAAAACTCAGAAACTTATCTTTCGCTACAAAATCTATTTCAAAACGATTCTTTAAGAGCATAACACTAGTCATGCAAAGACATTCTCAAGCTAATGATAAACCAATGGAAGCGTTATTTGCAAATTTCCTGTTTGCATTTCAATATTTTTAAATGATTCTTTTTGCATGAAATATCTGAGGTTGAAGTTTAAAATGATAGTTTTGTACTTTTTTGATTTTGGTTGTAGTTTCATTCTAGAGACACTTTTTTTTATTTTTAGAACCAACTAATAATTTTTTCCGAAATTTAAAGTATCCTCAGAATAAAACAAAAACAAGAACAAAAAATCATGCGTCAAGCATAGATTATGTAACACTTTCCAACACTTCCAAAATAATTTTTTAAATCTTTACCGTTTAATATGGTGAAATTTAGGAAACGCAAAACATATTTAAAAACCCAATTTTTCAGTTATTAGCAACAATGTTCGGAAAAATATCCGAACTCTTTCTTTCAGCCCTGTATATGATCTATAGATTTGTATATATACTACATAGAATGATAAATTTTTGTTCAGTTAGAAAACGCGTAAAAAAGTTTAAAATTCCCCTTCTAGAATTTCCATCCATAAACGGAAATGTACTCGAGAACTTTTGTGCTACCCAGTCTGATGTATATGATTCCCAGTATATAATTTATAGAAGTTATACACACCGAGGAATAGACAAAAAATGGGTTAAATTTAAAAACGTGTTCAGAAACTGAAAAAGTACTTCCAGAAATTATTGTTAACAGGCAGTACAGAATTATTTTGTGTGTCCCTGTAAATGAACGATGAATGCTATACACACACGACGACAGACAGACAGACAGACAAACCGAATTCATAAACACTTTTCAACTATGTTGGAAAGTGTTAAAAAGTAGATAATACAACGTCAGACTTTCACCTCAGACATGCTCAGCAAAAATAATGATTTAAAAATATTGAAATGCAAACGATAAAATTCGCAAACAATTCTTTTATTGGCTTAACATTAACATTAGTTTGAGAATCTTTATGTTCATTATAGTGTAGGCTTTTAAAAGTGTATAGAACGATACAATTTTATGCAAATTCGTAGTCTTTGCGTTTGTTGTTATTGTTTGGTTTTATTTCAATGTTATTTTCCACGATAGGTCATATAAAAATATTTTTAACTCTATATGAAACTTGATATAAAATATTTTGCCCAAATCTATAAAAGAATTGGAAGAATAATTACAAAATAAATCTTTTCTTTGTTGACATAGATTGCCTGTGTATAGTTGCAAAGAATAGAAAAAAGCCGGTTTTAAACCTGGAAATAAACAGGGTTTTGGAGGGATAAACAGGATTCGGGGGAATAAACCGGGTTTTTTTTTTTTTTTTTTAGAATAACCCGGGTTCTTGGGGAATAAACTAGGTTTTTGGGAATAAACCAATTCTTTTGAAAATAAATCTGAGAATAAAATGGATCTATTAGATCTCGGGCTAAACCCGCGTTTTTTAACTTTATGTCTGTTACATTTGTTATGGTGAGCAATACTATACTCTTTAAGAATAAATATACCAGAAATGAATTTCAAACAGAAAGCCATTATGGGTTTCTCTGATAAATAAATTTTATGACTGCTTTGAAAATTAGCAGAAATATAAAAAAAAATAATAATAATATGCATGTATGTATATTTGAAAAGCTTGTGACACTTCCACTGAGAAGCAAATTGATTTTTTTCTATAGTAACATTTGACACTATGCTGTTATTTTTACAAATGCCCCCAGGTCTACCGAAATCAGAGGTCAGAAGGCACAGGGCGAAGGGGTGTAGCTTTCATTTGACGAAGCACCACAGGGGCAGAATTCTGATTTTACTTCAAAGTTTTCCCCATAGTTTTTATCCTAACCGCAATGGGGGTGATCTCCCGGTTTGGTACTCCTCTCCTACTAACAGACCTTCCAGCGAAAAGACATTCCATGCCACTGATTTTACTTGTCAGTCTGTGTCATCGACACAGCTCCAACAGTTGCGATGCCAGTTCGCTGTAGTAACCCTCCAAAGAAATGGCTTGCGTTCGATGCTGATTAAACTTCGGTGTTCTGATGGAAACCAGTACTCTACTGAATCGTGTGTCGTTGGCACGCATTTGCATTGTACATTTTCATAACAAATGTACTTTATGACTGCTATGAAAAATAATAAAACTATAACAAAAAGTTCAAATAAATATTTTTTTTGTTTCTGAATACTATTAAAAATTGGCGACAAACTGTCCAGTCATTCAATCGTTTTTATAGATAACGGTTACTTGACCATATTTTGAGGCGTTCTCTTTGGTCAGAATAGATATAAATTACGGTTATCTAACCGTTATCCATAAAAATTGTTCAATGTCTAGACAGTTTGTTGCAGATTGTTAACAGTGCAGTGAAGAGCTTGTGATATTCCGTTCAGAAATAAATTCTATTTTTATATACTTGTCTTGCATTTTCCTCCATACACTGTTAAATTTTTTTTTTCAGAAAACTGTCCAGTCATTCGACGGTTTTATAGTAAACGGTTACATAACCGTAATTTAACTTTATTCTCGCCATAATATTGTCAATAATATGGTCAGATGCGCTTAATAAAATGATCAAGTAACCGATATCTTTTAAAACGGTCGAATAACTGGACAGTTTGCTGCAAGTTTTTAATAGTGTACATTCCAAATATATTTATAAGATTTGATTTAAAAGTAGATTGTTTTTACAGAGAAATTTAAAAACCTTCATTTTACTCTTCTCACTTGAGTACACTGTAAAAAAATTCCAATAAACTGTCCTGTCATTCAACCGTTCCTATAGATAACGGTTACTTGACCATAGTGTTTCGGGCTGTTGTCAGCTTCAAGAGAAGGAAAATTAGATTTTACTGAGAGTAACATGCACAGATTTGGATATTTAAATATTTTAAAGAAAAATTTGAGGGACAGTGCATTCAAGTTAGGTGTCGCGTGGGAATATTACTTCCAATAACATAATGATCCCAAACACACTGCTCATTTTGTCCGAGTATGGCTACATTCAATACCCCCCCCCCCCCCCCCCACGTACTTGCCACTCCTCGAAAAAGTCCAAATATAAACCCCAGTGAGCATTTATGGAGTATCTTACAGCAACGAGTGAACAGTTATGATATCAGAAATATGACGTTTTCTGAGAATAGAGATAAATTACGGTTAAGTAACCGTTTTCTAAAAAAACGGTTGAATGACTGGACAGTTTGCTGCAATTTTGTTTATAGTATAGAAAAAACTAAAGAATTGAAATTCCTCATTCCTGGCACTTTACATTTTTCACTTTCCTTTAATATGTACTTTTCCTTTTCAGGGGGATAGGACTTCCTCTGACTTAAATCTTGGAAACTTATCGTTCGATCTAAAATCAAATTTCAAAACTATTCTTCAAAGCTGTGTAGAACGTTATAGTTTTACGCCAATTGATGCAAATTTAGATTACTCTTACGATATTAACTTAACGTTATGTCCTGGAATAAATCACATAAAAACGTTTAAAACCCAATACAACAATTGTTATAATATAATTTGCTGAAATTTATAAAAGAATTATGAACAACAAAATAGTTCTTTTCTAATAATCAAATTTTAATTGCTTAATAGGCGTATAGCCAACATAGTGAAAAATTACCGAAGACGGGACTCGAACCCAGCGTTGGTGGATAACGGAAAATATTCCATCTTGTGCTCCATTTGTAGCCTTGCCAACATGTTAAAGTGAGAAAGTTCCAGGCTGAGTATCATTCCCAAGTCGTTAAGTTGGTAGTACGTCAATGCGCTATACTGATGACACGGGTTCGATTCCCGGCTTGGGTACTTTTTCACTATGTGAGCTATACGCCTACTAAGCAATTAAAATTTGATTATTATAAATGCTTGGCATGGGAAATTTTCTATGGAAAAATTTCCAAAGTATTAAAATATGAATTTATTCAATTGTCGATGCTGGATTTCCTTTGATTTCGTGTTTGTCCCAGGGTTGGTTGCTCACGGAAAATATTCCATCTTGTGCTGCGTTTGTAGCCTTGCCAACATGTTACAGTGAGAAAGTTACAGGGTGAGTATCGATCCCAAGTGGTTCAGTTGGTAGAACGTCAACGCGCTATACTGATGACACGGGTTCGAGTCCCGGCTTGGGTACTTTTTCACTATGTTGGCTATACGCCTATTAAGCAATTAAAATTTGATTATTATAAATGCAAGGCGTGGGAAATTTGTATGGAAAAATTTCCAAAATATTAAAATATGAATTTAGTTCTTTTCTTCCTATTATAATATTTTTAAAACTTAGATAATTTGCTTGTGGAATTTGTTATTTCCTTTAAGAATAATTTTGCCATAAATAAATTTTAAAATAAAACTTTTATAAATTTTCCTAATAATGACTGCTTTGAAAAAACGCAGAGAATTTAAAACGAATAAAAACGATCTTAAATCAAGAGTTGAATACACAGAATTGTGAAAAAAGTTTTGAAAATGTGTTACGGAAAACATCATAAAATATAACTATGATCTTGTCAAGAAAGTTTCAAAAGATAACAAAGGTTTAAAATTAGCTAAGCGTAAACTGTGTGTTCGAAGAAAATGTATATTTGGACTGGAGAGGATAGACGGAACAATCAACCAAAACAATAATTAAATCGTAAGTATTGTTGAAAAACTCTATAACTTGTCTATAAAGTGCGTCCCAAAAGTTTATAGACAACCATCTTTTTGGATTTAAGAGAAAACTAAACGAGTAAGAAAGACGAAATAAATTATGTAAATATATAATGATGAAATAAAAATAATAAAATACTTAAACAACTTTTAACAGTCATAGATTTAATATAAAAAAATAAAAAACAAAAAATGCTGTACCAAAAGTATATAGACAACCGGTGTTAAAAGCTGATATTTAAGTTCTGACATCCAAAATTGGCATATTCCAAGGTCATGTACGAGGCTAACGAAAAAGAAAGGCTACCGCGGTGCTTTACGCGTATCTTTTTTTACAGACCGCGGGAGTCACGTGATGCTCGAATCCACCAATGCAGGCGTACGAAAAGAGCATCACGTCACACTAGCGGTCTGTAAAAAAAGATAAGTGGAATGCACCGCGGTAGCCTGTCTTTTTCGTTAGCCTCGGGTCATGTACTTGTGACGCAATATTTTCCTGAGATAAAAGCGAATCTGTCTTTCCGTTTCCGATTGATTGCAAAGATGCCTCGCAATGTGCAGTTTTCCAAAAAGGAAATTTTGCAAATCTATCGTTTAAAGGCTCGTGGATGGAAAGTGGTGGACATTGGAAAACAAATTGGACGCAGCAGGGTTTGTATTTACCGAATTCTGTCAAAAGGTGACAATTTTGAAACAAAATCCCGTTCTGGACGACCAAAGAAGACAACTAAGCGGCAAGTCAAAGAGATTTTGAGATTAGTTTCAACCCAGAACCTGTCTGTACGGCCAGTCTAAAGAAGTCAGCGTTCCAGTATCAAAATCCACGGTCCATCAACGGCTGCAGGCGAGTACATTTCTTGATTATCGCAATATACGTTGTTCGCCAAAGTTGACAAAACGGGATAAAGACGCTCATGTTCATTGGGCCCGAAATCACAAGAATTGGACAGACGAATAGTTGAGTGTTTTGTTCAGTGATGAAAAGAAATTTATTTTAGATGGCCCTGATGGTTAGGCATATTACTGGTACGATATTCGCAAAGAACCACGAACTTTTTGCAGCAGACAACAAGGAGGGGGTTCACTCATGGTGTGAGGAGCATTTTCTTATAATGGAACAACCGATAGTGCGTTTTGGAAAAGTCGTCAATGTTCCAAAGATTACAAGAAAACGCTTGAAGTACAGTTACTTCCATTTGGAAAGTTGCTAGGTGGGTACAAATGGATATACCAGCAAGACAATTGCTCCATTTACGTGTCCAACTCTACAATGCAGTGGTTTAGACAAAATCAAGTAACTGTTATGGACTGGCCAGCCATAAGTCCTCACCTGAATCCAATAGAGAACCTCTGGAGAATATTAGCTAGAGACGTATATGCTAATGGGCGTCAATTTGCAAAGGTTCAAGATCTAAAGCTGCAAATTGAGCGAAGTTGGTATTATTTAAAGCCAGAATTTTTTCAAAATCTTGTTTTGAGTATGCCTGATCGAGTTTTTGAAGTGATTGGAAAAAACGGCTTAAAATTTTGAGCGTTAAAGGAAAAAATGAGTTGTCTATAAACTTTTGGAACAGTAAAATTTAAGTTTTAATTTTTCTCACAAAGTCTGTGATTGTGTAATATTATTTTTGTATAGTATTATTATTGTATTGATATTATTTATAATTATAAATTGTTTTGAAAATGTTACTCCTTTTTTTCAATTGTAAAATAAGAAAAGCCCGTTGTCTTATAAACTTATGAGACGCACTGTACGGGTGTAAATATCGCAGAAATAAAATAAATTCAGTTTTGTGTAGTTGTCTGCATTTAACCATTATCGATTTTTTATAACAAACTTTATGGCTGCTTTGAAAATTAGTAAAAATAAAATAAAAATTCAAGTAATTAAGTTGAGAGAGAGAGGGGGAGAAAAAATATTATGATATCTTTCGTTGAGAAATAAATTAAATAAATTCAATTTTTGTATATTTGTCATTATAAATTTTTTTGTTTTTTTTTACAAATAAACTTTGACTGCTTTAAAAATTAAAAGTAATTTTAAAAATCAAATAAATAACCTTTCCTTTTAAAGAGCTTCTGCTGATTCCATTAAAAAACAAATTCAATTTTTATACAATTACTTCCATTTGCCTACATCCACTTTAAATTAATTTATAAGATTTACTTTCTATCAGAGAGTTTCAAATGACGTCACAAATCAACTATTGACGGTCAACTGGGTAGTTGTGATTGGAAACTGAAAAGATTGTGGGTGTTGGCGGAAGTGAACCGGACAGTTGCTATTGGCGGCTGTGAAAATCATCAACTGATTGCAACTTCCCTATATAGATAGCAGTTGACAAACTAACGGTCGCAACGTTTTTGTGGGCAGCGGACGACATTTAGGAGGGTCATGGAATGATCGATCTATTCTTCAAAAATATATTGCTGATTTTATCCGCTATAAAAAATAATTAATACATTATTTTACATCTTCATAGATAATAAATCTAGAAGAATAGGTTAGCAACTTGAAATGACTGCTTTAATGAACCTTGTATTCCGTGCAACTTGAGGTTCAAGTTAATAAGTTTCTTGTTATAGACTATCTCGTCTGAGCAAAACAAAGTTATAAATCGCATTGACTTTTAAATTTTTCTCATAATACAATCTATAATAATAAAGAAAGAAGTGTGTATGTGTATCTGTGTGTCTGCCGGCTGTGTTCTGAAGAGACCGCTGCAAGTAGAGCTACAAAATTTGAAAGCAAAGTACCTATGTACAAAGTATGTAGTTTTGCACTTCGAATCCCGATTTTCGAAGCCCAGGAGGAACTGCGAATATCCCACTTTGGGAATTTGTGTGAAATTTTTTTTATTGTTGATGATCTTGAATTGTTGGTACTAAAATAGTGTTGTCCATGTTTAGGAGATGTCTTTTACGTGATTCGTTAAGATGGCGGGCAATCTGATGGATGAAAATCGTGTTATCACAAGATGGTGCTGCTAGACGTCTTAATGTGTCTCGTAGTGTGGTCCAAAAGCTCTGAGATCAATTTGAATCCAAAAATTTTGTATCAAGAAGACTTTTTCCAAACCGCTCATGGGTTACAACCCCTGTATAAGATCGCTTTCTAGCTTTTTTTGCCCGAAGAAGGAGCATCACTACTGTGGCTCAGCTCATTTCAGATCATCGTAAAGCAACAGGGATGACAATATCTGCGATTACGATGCATAGATGTCTTCACAATTAAGGAATCTATGCAAGACGACCCGTTGTGTGTGTCCCTCTTAATCGACAACACAGAAGTGCCCGTTTATGTTGGCAAAGAGAGCATGTTACCTGGAACACACAACAATGAGCTTCCGTACTGGTCACAGATGAGTCCCGGTTTGCTTTGGAGGGTAATTCAGTTCGTGTGCTGATCTGGATAGAACAAGGCATCAGATTCTACCTATGTAACATTTTTGAAAGACACAGTTATAGAGGAGGTGGAATCATGGTTTGGGCTGGAATCTCTCTTTTGATCACTGTAACTTCCATGTGTGCCATGGAAGAATTCTGACTGCTGTAAAATATCGGGACGAGATCCTTGCTCCATTTGTCACACCGTATGGTGGTTCTATTAGTGATGAATTAATCGGAATGGTTGATAATGCCCGATTGAATTGAGCTAGAGTCGTTGATGAATATCTAGATGATCAAGGTTTGGAGCGAATGGAATGGCGAGCACAATCTTCGGACTTTGATCCTATAGAGCATCTTTGGGACTATCTCAGCAGACAGGTGGCTGCCGTAAGTCCTCCTCCAAAGTCCTTAAATGAGCTGTAACAAGCGTTGGTCCATGTATTGGAGTTGTTTCCCTTTCCAGTGTCCGACAATTTAATTGACAGTATGGAAAGTCGATGAAAGTCGTAAGTTCATTACAAGTAGGGACGGACACATGCCTTACGTTTATTTAGTTTTTTTTCACAAAAACTGATATTTATTTTTTTCATCAAACAGTGGACTTTTTCAAAAAATGCAATTTTTTATTTGTAAATCATGCTTGATGTTAAAATTTAAGTAACATTCGATAAATAATTGCTTAACCCTTTCCGGCACAGACAAGGCCCCACCAGTGGCTGAGAGGTTGTGCTCTCGAAGCTGGTAGACGGGAGGTGCTGGGTTCGATCCCAATCGCGCCCGTCAGCCTAATCGTTCGGAGTTTTCGTGGTTTTCTTCGAGCCGTGGATTTATCCATGCGTAAATACGGGTTAGGTTCCCTTAGAAAGACCCCCACGAAGGGCACTCCCCCCGGGCCTATATCCCAAGTGTAGATAATTGGCCGTCAATAATCAACCCAACCCAACCCGGCACAGGCAAATTCTGTTCCTAAAATGCGAAATTACTGATTGACACCGGAATTTACAAACGTCTCTTTTAGAAAATAAGAACTCTTTATTTTAAGCTTTCATCATAGAAGCAAAATTTTATTATTATATTCTTGGTGCCGAATGCAAGTTTGGAATTAAAATTAGGTGTGCCCGGAGTGGGACCACTGTGCCGGAAAGGGTTAAAGCTCAATTCTTTTAAATTTCATGTTTTTATCTTCATTTGCTTTCAAATTAGAAACAAAAGACTGCTTGTACCTTAACTTTTAGAGGCCAGTGTATATAGCCTAACAGGTGGCGCTTATATGTTGTGTTATTTACGATTTTCGTGATAGCTATGTATTGGCGTTTATAGGATGGAATTTCGCCAACTTTAATATGTAAAGGTTTATAAAAGTTATATTGATTCAATTTTGACTTTGTTTACTCAAGAAGGGGCACTGCCATGATATTTTTGGGATGAGAATGAAATAAAATCGGTTCAATCCCGTGCAGAAATAAACAGCTTCAACAAACTTTTGTGATCAGGCTGCGTATACCTCAAATATCATTGGCTGCTGGAAAACTTGCTCACGGCATCCCCAGCCAAAGGCTTGTGTTTCTACCTCAATCTTACTCTTCTCAAGACCGCCTATGTGTACAATCGTTCTGTCGTGTGTAGGCCAGAAATGGACGGTAAAGGGTTTTCAGAACCGTACGATCTGAGCTGCCCCTGGGAAACCTCGGCTGTTGGTGTGCATATGGCAGTGGTCACAAATGTTCATTCAATAGAATTTTAGAACCCAGTCGCCGAAATATTTGTTCATTCAGTTGTTTGTGGACCAGAACTGGGCAGTAAAGGGCTTTTTTAAAAGCTGCACGACTCGATCTGTCTCTGGAAATCATCGGTTGGTGGATACATTAGGCAATGACCGTTAAAATTTTTAACATCCTTTCAGTGAACTAGGTGCGTACCCCCTCCCTAAGGGAACTTTGTTTAGTATACTCAGGATAGTTGGGCCTCTGGTGTTACCTTTCTGATGCAGCTTTTCTCTCTTGGCACCATACTAGCTTTACATATTTTCAATTTTTGCTATACTCTCGACTTAGCCTTGTCAATGATGTGTAGGGCACCCAAAATAAATATTGGATGCTTTATGCGCCCATTTTTAAAGGTTATATTTAGCCTCTCGCACTCCCAACTCTGGAATGGCCCTGCTTTTGGGGTTTTCTGCTAGAGTTTTCAAAGTTATATTTTTGTTGCTCATTTATTTGCTCCTAAATTTAATTTTTATGTTTTACTTCCCTTTCGATATAAATTTCGCGTGGTGGTTTACGTTTCACGTTGGCACTTCTTAAGCACTAGCGTTGCCGTGGCTTGGCAAGCATGGCCGTAACCTAATGGTGCTATCACACGTACTCTCATATCATAGTCAATATCAGATATTTCATCCGAAACACGTTTTTCAAGAGGAAAACACTCGAAATCGTCCCGTTTGATAGATTGCCTCTCGTAATTTCTTAAAGATCTAACTTACAGTAGCTTGTATCCTCTACGATAGATATCAGCTCGAAATCCACCAATCAGAGCTCTCTAAAAATTCCAAGATGGCCACCGTCAGTAAGTCAACATCTGATGTTTAGCGTGGTCGCAAATATTGAAACCAAAAATACAGAAGAATTAAGAAAAAAGCAAATCTTTAGTAACGCAGGGACCAATTACACACGAAAAGAACTTTAAAAATGTGCAGTTATTTTGAAATTAACGAATTACATATGCATCGATTGTCTCTTCGGAGTTCGTTATTTACACTCCCGATAAGAACTTTATTTACTAATTTAAAGTTATTTATTGCGATTATTTTATTTCAATTCCTTATATTATTTGCTATATGTTATAATTGTACTGTCGTAGTCACTTATTTACTTCTCAAACTGTACTATTTTAACTACTTTCTGCAGCTATATTTGGCGTTATTTCGTACTTGTTGCCAAATTATGTCGCCAAAGATAAAAATGCAAACAAACACGCATCAAGGTATTTTATTGCAATACAAATTATTGCCTCCTTTTAGCATGCAGCGTTCAGAATCTAAATTTTGTGGTGGAGGGGGGGGCAGAAAATTTTCTTATAGTTTTAGAAAAATAAAATTTAATAAATGTAAATGTAATCTAGCAGCTATTTATAGTTAATTATATTTTACCTTTTACTAATTTTCTTTTAAAACAATCTTGATAATCTTTTTTCAAAGATATACAACTATTATACAGACATACATATTTATTCGTAAATCGGTGGAATAGTAAAAATGTATTCACAGTTGTTCGGTCATTCAAGGCTGTCTGTTAGATGGTTGGCGACTTTCTCTCCAACATGGTTTATTAGTGAGGAATTGCAGGTTTAGAATCTCTTTCTCTCTCAGCCAGAGGGGCTTACTGGTTATAGCGATAGCCAGGAACGCTGTGGACCCAGGTCTGATTCCCGGCTCTGGCTAATTTTTCACTTCATGTGGGATTATTGTATTTAATGTATGTGGGTGAGAATGTCCTTTTCAGTCTATTTTTCCTTTTTAATTATTGAATTTCAACCACCCTAAAATTTTGTTTCCCCCTCCTAGCGGTGTATAAATTTTAAACCTTTATATGTTTTTCAATTTTTTAAGCAAATTGTGCCCTTTTTTTACTTTGTATTAATAATAAATAACGCATATAACCCCTCTCCCCCCCCCCTCCAGTTAAAATATTTTGCTTCCCTTCAAAAAAAAAAAATTATATATTTTCGAAAACAAAAATGAATTGTAACGTAAAACTTTCCTAACAGGATATTCCTGTTAGGAAGAATTCCTGTTAGAATTATTCCTGTTAGAAATCCTGTTAGGATTTCTAGAATTTTCAAATATGCAAACCCAAAATTAAAGCTCATTCCTCCAAATAGTTTTTAAGTTATGCTTAAAAAACACTTGTCTTGTAATCTGTTTTGTGACGATCGAACATTTATTTAACATTAGGAGGTACAAACATAAAACCTGCGTAATTTCTAAACTACTTTAACGAGTGACTTTCAGTTTGATACACGAAGGTAAAATTTACCGAAAAATATGATGTCGAAATTAGGGTTTAGTACTAAAAGTTTTAGGATATGTTACAGTTGCTATACGTAATTTCATCCTTCCCCCCAGCAAAATTTATGTACAGCATTATTATTAGATGTTATTACTAATCTATTGTTACTTGTGACATTTTTATACAGTGATTTGCGGCAGAGTTAGTAGAGGATATAACTCCCCCCCCCCCCTCCAGGACTCTACACAATATGTATAAAAATAAGGATTGTGTTTTTGAACCGAAAAAGATCAAAAACTCATTTAAATATTCGAAAAATGATTAAAATCATCAAAACCAAGGAAGAAAACACTACAAAAGATTGGGAGCTATATCTAAATTCTATTACGTATTTCAATTTTACATTACATTCATTATGTAACATGAATTACATTTAAAATATGTAAAATATATTAACTAAAAATGTCATAATAGTGATTTTGGCAAAATAACTAAAACTTAATTTAAAATCTTTCTTTGCGTTACAGATTTCGGGTTAGCGATAAAGTGCGGTTCCAATGCATGTGACAAAAAACTAGTTTTAATATTCTATTTTTTTTCTAAATCACTTAATACTAATAGTTGAGAATTCTTAATATTTACAGGTAATGAAAAACGTAAAGTGAAGATATGGACTCTATAATTTAGAATTTTTATGTTATATTGGCGAGAGTATTGTTTTTATAATCTTGGAACTTGAAGTAAAATGATCACAATAATATATATATAGAACAGACACGAAAAGAAACTGTAATGTATAAAATGTTAGTACGTGATAATGCTTCCTGTTTATCAATCGATCTTACACTAAATATTAAAACACCTGCTGCAATTACTTGCCAAATGTTACGCCCTCTCCTTACATTAGCAGATAACTTTCAGTAGGGAAAATAATCCAAGTTGCAGCGTGAAAGTGTAGCTCCAAGCAAGCGAGAGGCAATAGCATATACTTAATATCGTATGGTCGTCCGTGTGATAACAGCTTTATTTTCCCCTCAAACCTCAAACAGCGCAAAATGTTCAGATTGTAGAATAATCCTGCAATCTCCCGTCACTATGATAATATTTCCTGTCGAGATAATCACTATGTTTTGCAATTGCGTTTTTTAGCTTCTCGGTGAGACAATCCATTTTAGAATTTGAAAATTAATTGACGATTGTCTCGATTATTTATTTTCTACGATGGTGATTGTTGAATTATTGGCAATTGCCTATCACTAATATTCACATTAGGAACACCTATGACTGTTTTCGTATGTATGCTTCGTCCGAAAGCTCTTTTCTTTAGGTTAGATTATACAAAAGAATCTATATTTAGGTTGTCAGCGAAAAATTTTCAAACTGTAATATGAGTCTCATAACAATAAATTTTGAGAACCGCTGATATAAACTGTTTTACAAAGGAGTTTAAAAATCCTCGTTTTATTTTTGTTCTCACTTCAGTAGAAAGGAAGTAAAAACATAAAATTCTTCATACGTGGCAGTTTATCTTATTTTCATTTTTCTATGGTCTGTATTTTTCCTTCTCACGGGGATGGGAATTTCTTTCATTTAAAAGTGGAAACTCATCCTTCGTTCTAAAATCTATTTAGAAAGAGTTTGTTAAATGTATGTAAAACGATACAGTTTTAGAAAATTTATACGCATTTTATTGTTTTTTGGTATTCTTTCAACGCTATTTTCTGCAATAGGTCCCATAAAAATACTTTAAACTCAATATAAAAATTGATACTTTCTTCAAACTTGTAAAAAAATGGGGTGAACAACAAAACTATTCTTTTCTACGTATTACAATCATTTTCAATGCTCATATCAGTGAATTGTTTTTAATTTGATTTACTTATATATTTGTTTTATTTTATTTATTTTTATATATTCATTTATTTATTTTTTAACAACAAGGTTCAGAAAATTAAGAATCTGAATTCTTAAGAATCAATTTGCCGGAAATAATGGGAAACCATGAAAAGATTTTTTTTTTTTTTTAAACAAATAAAGCTCTGCTCTGCATGCAGAGAAAACTTGGTATGCAAAAATGTTTCGATAAAAACAAATATGAAGAAAACATCTAAAGGGAAAATGCGATATTTTGTTTTAACTATTCTACAAAAAATGTGCATCAGAGATCGATTTTCGAGAATTTCGAACTATTTCAGTGCGTGAAATTTTTATGGGCGTTTCTCATTTCAGTAGACTTATATAGAAATGAAATTCCTCATTCGTGGCAGTTTATATTTTTCATTTTTCTTTTGTCTGAAATTTTTCTTTTCGGAGAGACAGACATTTCTCTCATTTATGGGTGTTCTAAAAAAATCTCTCAAAATTTTCTGACACATTTATGGATTCATTTTTAAACGTAAAAACGCGACACTTTCAGGCATGGCTATTAAAATGATTTGTAAACAAGTAGTTATTTTCATTTTTCTATAAATGAATTACATCCAAATTTATAAGCGACAGTTGTCTCATAACGACCTTTGTCGGGATCTCTCGTCTGCAAACTCGGTTCAAAGCGCCAACTTTGACCTCCTAAGCAAAATTTAAGAATAGCATTAATTAGCAGACGTTACTAGTAATCAGTTGTTATCCGTCACATTTTTATACGATGATTTGCGGCAGAATTAGTAAAGGGTGATAACTTTTTTCTCCCAGGACTGTATACATAAAAATTTATTACAATTTCTCTTGAAATATTAATCTGTAAAGTGGATTAATATTAGTGCTCGCAAATATACGTTTATATGCGTTTAAACGTATACGTAGTTAAGCCTTTTTTCCATATTATACCTATCCAAAATCGTTACCGGTTACAATACGTTTCAAACGTATTAAACGTATATTCGCGAGCACTAAGTAATATGACAGTATGAACAGCGACGCGTCTATGATTTCAGCGGCCTCGGGACATCCTCTCAAATATCGTACAAGGAAGAAGTTTTCTGCGAGCACGGTTTTAGTTCGAAAACACATTGTTGCCATGTGATAACTGTGTAAAAACTGAAAACTTACAAATGCAACCACACTGAATAATGTCCTTTCCTCCACCCTTTCCCTTAATCTAGAATTTATGATACCCGGTTCAAACCGGATATTTATGATATTTCAGGCTTCCGAACTCACTTCAGAAATTTCCACAATCTCATTTAAGAGAATAGAAACTTTCTATCGCTAGATACAGCCACTCTTCCACTGACTCTGTTTGGCTGTGGAGTTTCGCTTTAACTGATTGACTGTTGAGACCCATTTTAACCTATGCGCATGCGCACACTTCCCATTTGTTCAGATCTCAGACACGCAGTGACGTTCAATGAATTATCTTAGATGAGTTTTGCGGTGTGAACAGGCTTTCTAATTCCGCGGCGTACCACCATTACAATTGGGGTTTGAGATATCTTAAATATCTGGTGTGAACATAATATTATAAATAAATAGGGGCGTGTTAGATATACTAGCTATGGAGACGACTTCATTGAATCTACTGATTTCTTAGATGAGATATAGAATAGAATAGAAGAAAATGGTGTAAATTATGGTGAAATCAATGGTGAAAACAATATTTTTTAAAGTCTGTTTCATGTTAACGGAGGGATTAAAAAAGGGTGAATTTGACGGCAGTAAATCTTTGGTGCGTGTATTATAAAATTTTAGCGGCCTTGTGTGACCATCCAGTTTGCCACCGCTTAAGCATATCCCTCAATATGGTATTATATTTATATTTATCGAAAATTTTATTTTTTTGTGCGTATGCTTACTTATATTTGAGTATGAAGCGCACTTGTTTGTGAAAGAATTGCCAGATTAAGAATTTGACGACATTCAACTTTTGGTAAGCTCATTATAAAATTTTAGTTGCCCTGGGTGACTCCTAATTTGCCACCCATAAGCACGTCCTTGAATATGAAATTATATTTATATTAATCAAGAAAATATATTTTATAAAAAAAAAACATTTTTCGAAAATTTCGATCATTCGTTACTTGTATGTAACGCACTCGTTTGTGATAGAATTGACAGATTGGGAATTTGACTATAGTCAATTTTTGGTAGGCGCATTATGAAATTTCAGTTGTCCTGGGTAACCACCTAGTTTGCCACCCCTAAGCACGTCCTTGAATATGAGACATATTTATCAAAAAATTTATTTTATGCATGTATGTTTACTTATATTTGAGTACTTTGTGCACTCACTTGTGATAGAATTGTACTAAAATAAAAACAGGTGGATTCACTTTCTCATTTCTTGAGTAGGTATTTTTTTTTACAGTGGATTAATTACTTCTTTAATAGTAAAACGACCAGAGCAGTCAATTTGACCGAGACCAAATAAATAGCAGAATTCGAACCAAACATTTCTTAATAAAATTAACTAACCACACAGAAGTAAGTTAAATAATTAAGTTAAACAGCATTATTAAATAAAAATTCTGGTTTTAATGTATATACGAGGTAGAGACAATAAATTCCCAGAATGGTCGCCTACATTCACGCAGGTGTTCGTTGAAAGGGAAATATCTTTTTTGTTGGTTGGCAGCACCTATAAGGAAAACACACAGGCATCTAGAATTCATTTCCGGTACTGTTGGCGTTAGCTGCAAATCATTTCTGACAAAGCGAATTTTTCATTCGTTGGATTTTGAAATGTCGTCTTTAGAGCAGAGTGCAAACATCAAATTCTGTGTTTTGCTCGAGAAATCGCCTTCTGAGGTGCTCGAGATGCTGAAGAAAGCATACGGAAACGATGGCATTAGCGTTTTCGAAAAGGTCAGCAAAAACATCACCAAGGAAGGAAAAGTTTCGCTTGGACAAAAGCCGAGGGAAAGTGATGTTAGAGGTGTTTTTCGATTACAAGGGCGTCATTTACTACGAATTTATTCCTGAAAGCTAAACTGTCAATAAAGAACTTTACCTGGAGATCCTTAAAGACTACGAGATGCAATCACACTAAAACGACCTGAAAAATGGGCAACAAATGATTGTTTTTTTTACACAACAATGCTCCACCACATCGCGCTCTGATTGCGAAAAATTGCCTTTCCAGACACAGTGTTACCACTCTGGAACACCCTCTTTATTCTCCCGACCTAGCACCAGCGGATGTTTACCTGTTTCCACGGTTGAAAATGAAATTGAAGGAACACAGTTTTATGGATTAAAGATGAGATGATCGAAAATGCGACGAAGCTACTGATGGATGTCTCAAAAATGGATTCAAGGAGCGCTTTGAATAGTTATACGAACTCTGGAAGAAGTGTGTAGATGCAGGAGGAAAGTACTTTGAAGGCCAATAAGGTAAAATTATTGTTCTATTTTTTAATAATTTGTAATTGACCTATTCCGTGAACTTTTTGACCCTACCTTGTATGTTAAATTTCCGGCGTTCTGGTGTTAACAATAAATCTGTTGGAAATAAGTTCAAATTAGGAAACAATTTAAAGTTTTTTTTTTATATAAATAAACCTTTTGACAATAGCAGAAACCTGTCCTATCATGCAAAAACATTTCGGTTAGTAAAAATATAAAGACAGCATGAAAATGAAAAATTTGGATGCTTCTTTCTAAGTATTCTTTTACAAGAAAATACATCATAGATCGATTTCTGTGAATTTCAAAGTATTTATGTGAGTGAAATTTTTACAAGCTATTCGTGTTTTTTTTTTTTTTTCTGAGAATTATAGATATAGTTTCGCGTTACTGACCAAAATAAATTATTGGTATTCATTACTACAGCATGTTAAGGAAATATAAGACAAGTATATAATATTTTGTATTTTTAAACTGAAGGATAATTCTAGTTATGTATCAAACATTATATAAGTTGATTCAACTTCCTTATATAAATGTTAAAGGATGGTATAGCATACTACAAGAAAAAAAAATCTAAAATCTGGGGCCGTAATCCATTAGTTCAGTGTCCCACTCAAATACAAACACTTAAACCTATTTAAAAAAACTTACACACTTACCTTTCTATGTGTGAAATGCAACGATATTAGAGGAAAATGTGTAAATATGGGCACCCTCTTTTGTTTTTGAGATAAAGTGACTTTCATTTTGAAAAATTCTAGACTTTTTACCTTTATTAACAATTATAACAAATTTACTAAATGAGAGGAGGCAAAACAATGATTAATATCAATTATTTCAATTCGAAAACGAAGATTTACAAAGAACTTTTTTTAAAAACTCCAGAAAAAAATGGGATGCAGATATGGGCCCTATCCAAAAAAGTCACAAAAAATAGTTTAAAATGTTTTGCAATATTATAAAACAAAACAAAATGGTTAAGAATTTAATTATTAGAGAAAAAAGTATTTACAGAAATCGCAAATATAACTGTTATCTTTCAGCCCCGGCACAATCTAAGTGTGCCCACATTTGGCACATAACACGTTTAATCCACACCTCTCCGAGAGCGTCTTCAGAGAACTTTCCATCACAAAAGATGCAAGTTGCTTTGCTCGAGTCTGGTTTATCCACATCGTTGATATCCAGGTTGATATCATCATCGCAGTCCACAAGGGGAGAGTTACAGTAATCTGATGAGTCCAATGATGAATCGTATCGTTTGATGGGTCGAATTTTCTTTATTTTTTTAAGAATTTTGGTCTTCCTACCACGTGGCATTACACTATTATGTTAGATTACGCACATTACCAGATATATTATAAAAAATAAACCTAACGAATGCTTTAAGGATTTATAGATAATAAAATGCCCTTATATTTATCTATTAAGTTATTATTATCTATATCTAAGGTAAATTCAAAGTTATCTTACCTCAAAGCATTTGTTAGGTTTATTTTATAATATATTTGGTAATGTGCATAATGTAGGTAATTGCTGTTTTCTCGTAAAAAAATTATTCAAATAATTTATGTTGTTTTAGAGAAAAGATGGAGTAATTATGGACCCCCTTTAAATGAGGGCCCATATTTACGCCAACCCCACCAAAGAAAGATGATTACTTTCACATGTAATCTAAAGAAATGCATGACTAACGGCATGCTTCTAAAAGTAGCTTAGGATCTCCGCTTTCCGAATATCAATGTGAAATTATTTTTAACTAACCATAAGAACATGAAAAGAAAACGATTTCGGATAGCTCTCAAAAGTTTGCTGTGCAGAACAAACACCAATTCGCACAATAACTCACGCTGCATCCACGCTACTTGAAAGAATAGTTCCAACTGCTTTTTGATACCTCATATCAACAAATGGCGTCATCTACAGTTCTGGCCGCCAGTCTTCAGCACCTCCCATAGCCACTTGGGGAGGGGTGCCCCTATTTACACCTGTGCCCGTTTTTACACCTTCTTCTCTACGATACGTGATAGAAATTACCACTATCCACATCCAAATATTGCTGAACTAAATGCTTTCTAAATGTAATTGGCATTACATACGGTCTCACTGAGAGAAATATTGTAACTTTCTGGAACTTTTCATGATGTCATTATGCATTTCACACGAATTAAGGTAACCCTGTTTAAAATTTAGTTAAAATATCTTTTATTTGTGTTAAATTTATGAACAATAGTTATGTTCGGATTGGAGAGACGCATACTATATCATAGCTGCCGACTTTTACGCTTTTTTTAAACCATTAAAATTTAATAGTAAATTTCGCCTTATTTAATCGCCGAGATCTGCGATTAAATAAGGCAAGAATTTCTTTTAAATTTCAGTGGTAACAAAAAAGCATAAAAGTTAGCAGCTATGCCGATATTTTTGTCTGGATAAATGAATTACAACTCTGATTCTCTGTACGGAAATCACTTGTTGAAATGTACTCTACCGCCCTTTAAAGTTTGTCTAAGAACGTTTGAATCACTCGTATAAAGACAATTGCACTGTAAGTGAAAGTATAAAAATTGCAACAGGGGGTAGAAATGCAAATGATAGTATGTACAATAATAATATGCTACGTATGTCAAATATATGATTTCTAATATATTAATGAAAGAAATTTGTTTGTGCGACTGCCTGTCTGTCTTGCTTACTGCAGTCTGTTTTGCTGACTGCCTGTCTGTGCGTGATAGCTAAAGAAATCTATTGCACATTGAGGTCTGCAAATTTGTATAAAGATATACGAAGACAGTTCTGAATGCTCAGATTTTTCATTTTTTGATAATTAGCCGAGATATTAATTAAAAACCTTCATCGAACGCTAATGAACGAACTTCAATTTTACGCTGTTCGCCGGCGTTATGGTCGTTTCCACGCGCGCCCAGAGAAAACATCATTTTTCAAGCATAGAGGTAGTAAACGTTCCGTTTTTTCTGCATTTTAAAATCGTGATCGCCAAGGCTCTTGTGGAGCATCAATTAACATACAAGATAGGACTCTATCATAGAGGGTAATGGTAACGCGATGACGATCGCAGCACCTGTAGTGGCAGGGGGGTGAAAGAAACTTCTCATACTTGGAACATTAACATTTCTGCTTTTGAACATCTATATTATTACGATCTTTTTTTTAAATGTTACATGTTTACGTGTTCAACTTTGTAGGAGAAGCGAAAAACGAAAGTTTAGAATTCTGATTTGTATGCTGACACACTAAATCTCATATATTTTAACATGTTAAACATACTAAAACGTTCTAAAAGGAACTGTTGTTTCAATAATAATAAAAGAAAAGTGGTTTAAAAAAAAACTTCAACAACGCACCCATGATGAATTTGGTGAATTTGATGAATAGTCTGCCTCGAAGGGAAAAGAATATATATTAAAAACATTGAGAATAAACATATTTCATGTAAGTAAGTAAATTTCGGAAGCTTGTTACTTTTCCCCCCTTGTCACTAATGGCGCTAGTATTACTATCATTACAGATTTTGCTGTATCTGTCCTATCTTGTATGTTAATGTTAATCTAGTAGTCATGCGTAGTAATCCGTAGTCATGCTACTTTTCTAGTACTGATGGTATTTTCCATTAAAAAATATAAATATTTACTATTTCGAAAGATTTTCTGGAGTTCCTTTTCCCATTTTCTATCTTTTATGCATTTTCAACTCACAATCCCCGAACCATGGATGGAGTTACATACAACCAAAAATAACTGCTTTTAAGTGGTACCTTTCTGGTTGTAACGGTATCTTTAATTTAAAACAATATGAATATTTACTATTTCAAAAAAAAATTCTGAAGGTACATGTAATAATATGCATTGATTATATACATAGCTGCATAAAATATATATATATATATCGTTAATCCTGGCCCGCACATTTTTCACCCATTTGGGAAATTACAACTCATATCGTTAATGGAGTTCATTAAATATCGTCATTCATCCTTTAAAATGCTTTTCAATGTAACTATAGTCATCAATCTTAATGAAATTCAGGCCCCACCAGTGGCTGAGAAGTTCTACTCTCAAAGCTGGTAGACGAGAGGCGCTGGGTTCAAACCCCTGTCGCGCTCGTCAACCTAACCGTTCGGAGTTTTCCGTGGTTTTTTCTAACCTTGCCGTAAATACGGATTAGGATCCCTTAGAAAGACCCCCATGGAGGGCTCTCCCCCTAGGGCCTATATCCCTCGTGTAGATAATCAGCCGTCATAAATCAACCAACCAACCTTATTGAAATTCAGTATGATACTCCAAATATATTTAAACTAGGTGTTTATTATACTAAGTTTTTAAAGAAGTTTATTTGTCTATTTGTTCGTCTGGTTATAATGTAATTAAACAAACGCCTAGTTTAGATTACTTTACAAACGAAAACTGTAGTTCCTATATGTAAACGATGTCTAAAAGCATTGAAAGTTTTACTCACACTTGCAATATAGTCATAGTAATTTATTTTCCCGCAAGCTTCCGTGGTTTCTTAAGGCCGCTCGTCAGTAAACTTCCCTATTCCCCTTGCTAATGTTATTCCTATGGGCGTAAGATGCATTCGTATTTTTAAAATATCTCCTCAGAAAATTAATATTTTTAACTTCTGTTTTCTTTGTATTGTTCTTAAAGAATATGTCTTTTTTTCTTAGTTGTCAATTTTTTCTAAAATATATACTTAATTTTATATGAAATGTTAAAATCGTATTCAGTTTCGCTAAGATTTTAACACATAAAAATATAACTTAAGCACATAGTTTAGAAATATTTTGATAACTAAGAAAAAAAAGAGACATTCTTTAAGAACAGTAACACAGGAAACAGAAGTTAAAAATATTAATTTCCCAAGGAGATATTTTAAAAATACGAATGCATCCTACGCCCACAGGAATAACATTAGCTAGGGGAATTGGGAAGTTTACTGACGAGCAGCCTTAAATGCGTATTTCAACTTACTTTACATATGAAAACACTAGGTATTCTCATGCGTAAACAATGTCTTTTGAAAGTTTTCTTCACATTATATAAATGTATTCTTATACTTAAATTTGTTTCTTTCCGGCAAGCTTTTCGGATATTTTAAACACTCAACTAGCAAGCCAGTAGCCAGCAGAGATACGATGAAAAGCTTGCTAAACAGTAGGGTTGCAATTTCCAAACGGAAGATGCGCGGTTTGCCATTGGCAATATTTCTGATTTTGCAGATTTCTTCGATTGGCGCCAAGAGGGCAGAAAACGTATAAACTTTGGAGATTCATATCAAATGTGATTCATATACCTACCGTTTGCGAAAATAAACAAGAAACTGACGTAATTCTGCTAAAAATATTTTATCAAAAGCATCAACAATAACCGTTTATGTCCTCCATTATCAGATAGAGAAATTCCGCTTTCCGAAAACTATTCCGATTGCTTCTGAGTAGCCGGGAAAAACTAATGGCGCCTCTTTACGAGAGTGGCGACATACGCACAGGGTGACATGCACCCGACATCCTCAGACTGGACTCAGGCAACAAAAAATTTCCAAAGTAAGGTAAACATACAATCCAGAACTTGGCAATACTCGCCTGAACGAGTTCGATTAGGATAGTGAGACAGGTTAACAATTATTAGCTTGGCAATAATGGCAGGCTCATCAAGATTCTTGGCGATTCATTTTTGCCCAAAATCGTCTCAACCCATCAAATTTTATATCCCGTAAGTTACCACTCTCATATAGAGAGTGGCACTCTAATAAAAACTGAGAGTTGATTCCGAATATTCGAATTGCGGTAGCCTGTCTTTTTCATTAGCCTCGACTTTATACGAGGCTAACGAAAAAGACAGGCTACCGCGGTGTATTCCACTTATCTTTTTTTACAGACCGCTAGAGTGACGTGATGCTCTTTTCGTACACCTTCATTGGTGCATTCGAGCATCACGTGACTCTGGCGGTCTGTAAAAAAAGATACGCGAAAAGCACCGCGGTAGCCTTTCTTTTTCGTTAGCCTCGACTTTATACATGTGACGTCACAGCCCAGAGCTACATATAATGATATGCTACATAGTAGATCTTCGAAGCACTGGATTCTGTAACCTCAGTCATCTAAATGTACATCATGTGATCAAAGATCCAGTTTCTTTCCAGTTTCCATTGGCTAACTTTTGGCAAGTTTTTAAGACTAGGGCAACTTTAGCAAGCAGTTTATTTAAAATGTTGTTCTAAGCAGTTTCGGAATGAGCACGTAGTAAATCAGTGGTATGTCGCTTGTCTTCAATTTTGTACACCCGAGTTCGGATCCAAGCAGCGGAAAGTTAGAAAAATAGTAAGTAATTATATTTCAATATTTATTTAAGTTATAAAAAATAATTTGAACGAAAAAATGCAAAGTTCCTAATTTTCAATATTTAATTAAGTTATAAAAAACAAGAACGAAAAAGCATGCGTCAAGCATAGATTATGAAACACTTTCCAACTCAGCCAAAACACTGTAACGAAACTTCACCGTTAAATAAGGTGAAAGAAGATATGTAAGTATACAGTTTAGAAAACATATAACACATTGAAAAATACAGATTTCGAAATTACCTTCCAGTGTCAAAAAAGTAGTCGAATTATTTTATGCAGCCCTGTATATGATCAATAGATGTGGATATAAAGGCAACTTAAAAGTCACTCGCAGCAACTACCAACCGTAAACGAGAATGTATATTTTTCTTTGCGTAGCCGGGTCTTTCCATGGTAACTTATGTTACATTTAGAATAATTTTCTTTAGTAATTTTCATAATATAACACCAAAAAATATTGAAAATGTAATGTTGAAATGATTTGTTCATTAAACCTATTCAAAGCGAAATTTGGATTAAAATTACATACCTTTAGTGCTATTTTTTGAACACTGGCCATTATATTTATTATGGTAACTTACGTTCTTTTTGTCAGAAACGTAAGTTACCATAGTAAATATAATTTTTAGCGTTCAAGAAATTGTACTAAATTTAAGTAATTTTTGTCCAAATTTAGCTTTGTATAGGTTTAATTAACAAATCATATCAAGATTACATTTTCAATATTTTTTAGTGTTATATTACTAAAATTACTGAAGTCAATTATTCTAAATGTAACGTAAGTTACCATGGAATGACCCAGCCCTGTATATGAATTTATTTATATTCCACAAACTCATCTTATTAGTCTACTAAATATAGTTCAGCAGAAAAATGCGTAAACACAATTAAAAACTACCCTTAAGCAATTCACTTCCATAGTCTGTAATACTTACGAATTCCCTCGTGTAGCCCTGTATAGGATCAACCGAGTTTATAAACACACACGTACTATGAAAAATTTAGTTAAACTTAAAAACGCAAACCAAAGTTGAAAACGCACTTATCACACATAGGCTGTAAGTATCGCACATGTACTGTTACAAAAAATATTTTGTATGTCCCTGTAAATAAACGCAATACATACAAAAGTGCAATTTATATTTCGCCTCAGTAATGCATATAATTTTCATTATGTTTGAAATAGTGAAATATCACTAAATTACACTGCAAACGATTTTTCCTCATAGAACGATGTGTAACAGAATTCTTTTGTTTGACCCTGTAAATTAATAATAAATGCTTTGCACCCCATATTCTACAAAAAGCATGTTTTATTGCGTTTCATAATTATATATCAATTTCATTACGTTTTAAATGACGTAGAGTCATCAAAATGCGCTTGAAATGATTATTTCCCATTGACTGTAATGTAGCGGAATACTTTTGACTGTCCCTGTAAAAAAAAACTAAGTGCCAGACGCTTCACTTGAAATAGAGAACATGCTATCGTAAACGACAATAACATACAAAAATTTCAGGGCAATCCGAGTATATTTACGGGAGCTAGAGCACAGGAGTTACCCACTTTCTTCTCTTTACTCCCATATTAGTACACAGTAACACCACAGCATATCCAAAGAGGGGGAAGGGGCTGATGGGGTACAGATCTCCCACCTCCCAAAATGATCGAAAATGGAATGAAAAAAAAGTGCTGATTTTTCTCTTTATGTTTGAGATAAAATTATAATTATTTTTTCTGTCATGCAATGGACGACCCACTCTCTTCTCTTTAGTCCCATATTAGTACATAAGGGGTGGGGGTTATGGGGTAACAGCTCCATTCCCCTTCCGAAATGGTCGCAGTGAAATCGAAAAAAAAGACTGCATTTGTTTCTTTTTTTAAGATAAATTTGTTTTATTTTCTGGCACGCAACGAACTTGTTTTCTCGTTAGCCCCGTATGACCTTCAGTCCTGCAATCAAAATTACTTGAGACCACAAAATCTATTTTCAAATGACTGAAAAACAGCTCCATACATGTTTTAGTGGATAAATTAGTGGATAATTAATTTAATTATAGTGGATAATTAACTTAAAGAGTTTTTTAGTCTCTTCCACAGATGACCTTCAAGACTAAGGAGGTATATTAGTGCGCAGTAATACTACAGTTCAACGTGATTTCGGCTGAATCTGAAATCAGGCACTATAGATCAATTTCAACCACGTGATCACCAGCCCACTAAGTGTTATCTAACCAATCATAATCACCAGCCTACCAAGTGTTTTACAACCAATCATAATTGCGAATTTGTAGCCTACATTACAAGCCAACCAATCACAATTGACCATCTTTTGCGGGCAAGCAAAAAACAAATCTAGTTGCTAATGTGGTTGCTAGAGTGTCACGTCAGTTGAAACTGGTGTATATATGCGCAGAAGAGTTAACAGTGAAGGGTACTTATTAACTTTCGTTTTCGTTTTTCAAGGGTATCTCCATGCCACAAGCATTCAAAAACGTGGGGGGCCTGGTAGGAATAAATGCCCCTTTCCCCACCACACCCCGTAAATGGTCTCAGTGAAATGGAAAAACAATGACTTATTTTCTTTTTTAGATAAATCTGTATGATATATACAGATGGGTGGGAAAATAATACGTACGCCTATGAAATAAGAGAAAAGCTTTGTTAATAGGGGGTTGGACCACCCTTTGACTTAATTACAGATTGTATTCGACGTGGGATGGATTCATAGAGGTCATGAACAACATTTAAAGGAGTATGAAGCCATTCTTCCTGGAGAGCAGTCTCTAATTACAAAAGCGTAGATGGTGGAGGAAATTGAGCACGGAGTAATATCCTCACAAATGTTCAATAATGTTCAAGTCAGGAGACTGATTGGGCCACGCAAGATATCCTACTTCCTTCTTATGCTCTTCAAACCATTTTTGGACGATTTTAGCAGTGTGTCTTGTCGTCTTGATAAAGTGAACATTCTCCTAGAATTAAAGTCTGGACAAAAGGATGCACCTGATCCCTCAGAATATCGACATAGTGAGCTGCTGTAACGTTCTCATGCAGAGTAACAAGCGGTCCAAATCCACACCAAGATATCGCACCCCATACCATAAAGGAACCACCTCCATGCTTCACAGTTGGCAAGAGGCAGTCAGGAGAAAATGTTTCTGCAGGCTTTCCCCACACATAAACGCACCCAGTTGTCTGAAATATGGTGAAGATTGATTCATCAGACCAAATGCCTTGTTGCCACTGTTGAGGAGTCCAGTTTTTGTGCGTTTTACACCATTGGCGTCGCTGAAAACATGACGTGATATCACCAATGGCTTACGAATTGCAACTCTTCCATAAATGTTCGAAGAATGACGTTCCCTTTGGACAGTTCTTGCTGAAATGGGATTCTGGAGATGACTATTTATCTCTAACGCTATCTGGGATAAAGATTGCCTGCGCTTTGGGACCGCTATGCGGGTAAATTCTCTTTTATCCCTCTCAGAAAGCTTTATTTTCCGTCCACTGTTGTACTTCGCAAACGACACTTTACCGCATTTCGTGTACGCTGTCATAACGGCTGACACAGTACTCCTTGCACACCCCTAAATAATTGGTTGTTTCCGTCACGCAGTAACCAGCGCACTGCATTCCAACAATCATTCTTTTTTCGAACTCTGACAAGTCAATCATTATTGAGTTTTCCAGAGCGTATGGTAAGCGCATGCAATAATGTTGAGCAACTGATACCTTACCTTTCATAACCGCTAGGTGGCAGAATTGAGTGCAAAGTGACATGCGCGTTCTGCCTCTTTGAAATGGACCATGCCTTTTTCATGGGTGTTCGTATAATTTTGTCACCCATCTGTACATACATACATTTTTGTTTCATGTATCGTACTTGTTTTTCTTGTTATCCTTATATTAGTGCACAGTGACATCATAGCTAATCTCTCCGAAATTTTGGCTAGATGGTAAAGTGGTAATATATAGCTGCTGACCGTGAATAATATTTATTTATTTTCGTTTTTAAACACTCGATTACTATCTTGTATCTATAAGATATACGGTAACTTTTTTTCTGACTGCAAAGGCATCTTTCGAGTTCGAGCCGCTCCCCTCATCTAACTTCCTTACGCACAGTGGGATGAACATCAATCTAGCATTGCGTATAAAGTGTATTATGTCATGTATATCACAGATACAATGACAGCAATAACATAAGTTTTTTGATGATAGTAACAGTGTTCTGAGGGCATCTCTGTGCATACGAAATCAAATTGTTTTAAAAGATATGACATCTTTATTAATTACTAATATATATATATATTTTTTTTAAAGCAAAGAGGTGATTTACTAAATTAATGAGGTCCCAACTTTGTAGTCAATATTTTTCATTTGGAAGGATTTTAAATCATTATTATAATTTGTACAACGTACAAATAATAAAAAAAAGTCGTTATTTTATATGTGTGTATGAAAATATTTTTTGCGAATACGTGATAAGTATTCACAACCACCAATATAAAGAATATAAAGAATGGAATATAAATAAACCAATATAAAGAAAACAGCCAGAATAAATTTATCTTACTGCTTCATAACTGAAGCTTTATATTTTAAGGCTTCATATAAAAAGCCTCATGCTGTTTTTCACTTTTCATTTTACATTGAAAAACCGGACTCCTTTTATGATGTTGCATATATCTTTTATTCCGGTTGTTTATGCTTTTCTTTACGCTGCTATTTACACAAGAAAAAAAGTTACTTAGTTTATTAGACTTAATATTCTAGCAGGAAATTTTGACATTCAATTTCCTCCACTCAAATCTTTGCTGTTCTACTGGGTGTCTGATATATTTTTATTCAAACTCATTTAACAAAAAAATTTCAGATTGAAAGAAAACAAAAAAACGATATACAGCTTATAAATAGCTTTATGAATGTCAATTGTGCTAAAATATAATGTATGCGTGTATTTTTTTTTTTTTGAGAGAAAAATATTTTTGGAACGTAAAAGTAAGATCTTAAGATCAGAAAATCTTCTAAAGCACCAACATCTCCCATTTTTGGGGCAAATATTTTTCAGCGTTCTGGAAAAATCTCGATGCAATGTAATGCTTGGCGTATAATTCTGGTATGCGTATAATAAGAGTAGAATGAATCCATATGTCCACCATACATATAGGATAGGCCAGCATCATGTAGATAATGTCTAACTGGTATTGTTCCTTTGCCCTTTCACAAAAAGATAGTCTCTTTTTTCAAACGGGATCTTGTTTAAGAATCTACCACGCATTCTTTATATTTCAGCGCTATTTATCTTCCGCTGTATAGTGTCATCCAATAGGCATTGTCAAATTGATCATTTTAAAACATTATCGCCAAATCAGCAAATGTAGGAACTGGAATATTTCTGTGAATGGCAATGTCAAGCAATATTATTGATTTTCGGTTTTGGAAGGGTGTTTTAAAGATGCCCAGTAGTAATACTAAAACAATACCTCCTGTTGGTTTGTTTATTCCTGGTCTTTTTACTAGCGAACTAGTTTTTTTTACGTTACGTACTTTTCTAGATTTAAGGCTGTTCTCAAATACAAACTGGATACTTTATGACATATTTTTTAATTCATTTTTGCTCGGAAACGCATGAAATTGACAGGTCTTCTTATTCAGAAACATTGCAATCTAAACACGTTTTCCTTTTTTTAATCTTTCAGAATCTAAAAAATCTTTCAGAAAGTAGTGTCGAAGTTTGCGTTTTGAATCGAATTCCCGACGCGGCAGCCTGAGAAGCGCGAAAAACGAGTCGTTACGTGACCAGAATCACTTATAGCTTGATAAGTAATCTATTTATCAAAAAATGGAAAACTCATTTCGATTCCAAATCTCTTCCATAGTCAGGCCTGTCAATCTAATGCCTCTGCATTTAAAAATGTGTCAGAAAGTTTCACTTTGATGAGCAGATCATTTGAGAACCACCTTAAAGGAAGGTTCCTTTTTCAATATTTCAGTGATCGAGTGATCCAGCAAAAGATAAAATTTCTTAATTACTCTTTTATGAAAGTACAATATTATGAATAGTGTTTTTTTTCTAATCGCTCTTATTTTGCCATGACACACTTTAGTACCGGCTTTTTTAACATATTTTACCATTTGGAATATTTAACAAAAGAAACATTAAATTAAAATTATCTCATAGTCAACGTAAACATCTAATAATAAACACAGGTTAAAAATAATTTTTCTTACAATTTTGCTTTGAAGCAAATTAAATGTTGCTCGAAGTTGAAGTAGAAATGGTGTAAATATATTTTCGGACATTTTGATTGTACAGAAGAACTTGCAAAATTAATCCATGCACTGGGTATGGAAGAACAGACTTTTTTTATTAACATTCGTATTTCAGATTCTTTACTTATAAAAAAAATAAAAATAAAATAAAATAAAATTCACGTATATATTATCCAAAATATTTTCTTCAATAATTTTTCAATTCTAAAAACTGTTGTAATTCGCATAAATGTTAAGACGTTTTGAATATACACCGAGTATCTATAAATTGAGCCTGTTTTACGGCAAGCCGTTTGGGTTACTCACACAAGGAAGGCTACTCAAAGAAGTCCCCAAAATCCAAGATGTTTTAAAAAGTCCAGTAATATTGTTAGCCACAATTCAATAACTTTAACTCTTTTTCTTTAAAAGGAAAACTAATGTTCATTTTCCAATTAATTCTTAACTTGTTCCTTCCTTCACAAAGATGAGTTTTTTAACGTATATTTCTTAGAGGTTAATAGCCATACGTTTGATCAAAATCTCATGAGCATGTATAAGAAGAGAAGGGGGAGATCAAGAAAGAATGCTTGCCACCCTTAAGAATATGAAATAAAATTTTGTTGGGATTAAAAAAGAGATTTTGAAAAGAAAGTTTGATTATCCTGAACAGAGCCTGGGCATCAAAATTTTGGGCCCTGGCCACAGAAAATATTTTTGGCCTGAATCGTAGATTATCACATTTTTACAAATACTGTGAATGAGAAGTGTATGAATATAACTATGTAATGCACCCAATTAGATGAAAGACCGAGAAAAAAATGTGAACTGAAGTTATTATTATTATTGAAATTTCTTCGTAAAAATTAACTTGACAGACTCAAATATGATGTTAAATACACATGAACTAATGCTGCACGAACTTTAAAAACACACGCAACAAAAAGAAAATGATATTTTATAAATAAGACTAGCTGACCCGCCCGGCGTTGCCCGAGCCCTTGTAATAAACTTAAATATCTTAAAAAATGGAACTCTGGCCACGGTCTACGATGGCTTCGGAACCGTATACCCGGCATGCTAGTAGGCTCTAGAAAATCTGTTATTTCCCCCTACTACCGCCAGGGGAGCATTCTGTTCTAAACAAACCTCTTTCCGAACGAACTTCTGAGACAGGTCCCCGCTGCCTACGTTACTGTATAGTAGGCGCACTACAAAATTGAGCTGGTTTCGAGAAGATTGGAACATTATTATCCCAGTTATTGCAATAAGGCACAGTTAGAGAAAATAACCTTGAGTGAGGTGCCGAGGGGAGGGGAGGTTCGAGGAGTGTCCTTCAAAAAATGACTAATTTGGAGGCCCACTATGCATGCATAAAAATTCGTTCATTATGTTAAGCTAGGAACTTAATTACAAAGTTGGCTTAAACTCTTATTTGTAAATAGTGGTAACCGCTACTCATAAATTTAATTTAATGTTATAAAGGGTGACTATTAAGTTAAATATAACGTTTGGAATCACTTGCGTTGAAATCGGAAAGATAGTTGCTGAGATATAGAAACAGGGCATAGTTAGAGAAAAACCTTGAAGGAGGGGCCGAGGGAGGGAGGGTTGTTCAAGTACCCTTCAGCAAATGACTAATTAAGAGGAGCACTATGCATCTTTCGAAATTCGTTCGTTTGCTTAAGCTAGGAACTTAATTACAAATTTGGCTTACACACTTATTCGGAAATAGTGGTAACCGCTACTCATAAATTTAGTTTAATGTTATAAAGAGTGACTATTAAGTTAATTATAATGTTTGAAATCACTTGCGTTGAAATCAGAAAGATAGTTGCTGAGGTATGGAAACGGAGCATAGTTAGAGAAAAATCCTTGCAAGAGGGGGGGGGGGGAGGGGTTGTTCAAGTGCCCTTCAGCAAATGACTAATTAGGCGGACCACTATGCATCTTTAAAAATTCGTTCGTTTGGTTAAGCTTTGAACTTAATTAGAAATTTGTCTTAAACTATTATTCGTAAATAGTGGTAACCGCTACTCATAAATTTAGTTTAACGTTATAAAGAGTGACAATTAAGTTAATTATAATGTTTGGAATCACTTGTATTGAAATCGGGAAGATAGTTGCTGAGATATGGAAACGGAGCATAGTTAGAGAAAAAAACCTTGAAGGGAGGGCCGGGTGGGAGGGGTTGTTCAAGTGCCCTTCAACAAATGACTAATTAGGAGGACCACTATGCATCTTTCAAAATTCGTTCGTTGGCTTAAGCTAGGAACTTAATTACAAATTTGACTTAAACTATTATTCGGAAATAGTGGTAACCGCTACTCATAAATTTAGTTTAATGTTATAAAGAGAGACTATTAAGTTAATTATAATGTTTGGAACCACTTGCGTTGAAATCGGAAAAAATAGTTGCTGAGATATGGAAACGGAGCATAGTTAGAGAAACCTTGAAGGAGGTCCCGGGGGGAAGGGGGTGTTCAAGTGCCCTTCATCAAATGACTAATTAGGAGGACCAATATGCATCTTTCAAAATTCGTTCGTTTCCTTAAGCTTTGAACTTGCTTAAGCTTTGAACTTAATTACAAACTTGGCTTAAACTATTATTCATAAATAGTGGTAACCGCTACTCATAAATTTAGTTTAATGTTATAAAGGGTGACTATTAAATTAATTATAATGTTTGAAATCACTTGTGTTGAAATCGGAAAGATAGTTGCTGAGATATGGAAACGGAGCATAGTTAGAGAAAAAAAACTTGAAAGGAGGGCTGGGGGGGAGGGATTGTTCAAGTGTCCTTCTGCAAATGACTAATTAGAAGGACCACTATGCATCTTTCAAAATTCGTTCGTTTGCTTAAGCTAGGAACGTAATTACAAATTTGACTTAAACTATTATTCGGAAATAGTGGTAACCGCTACTCATAAATTTAGTTTAATGTTATAAAGAGTGACTATTAAGTTAATTATAATGTTTGGAACCACTTGCGTTGAATTCGGAAAAATAGTTGCTGAGATATGGAAACGGAGCATAGTTAGAGAAAAAACCTTGAAGGAGGTCCCGGGGGGCGGGATGTTCAAGTGCCCTTCAGCAAATGACTAATTAGGAGGACCACTATGCATCTTTCAAAATTCGTTCGTTTCCTTAAGCTTTGAATTTAATTACAAATTTGGCTTAAACTGTTATTCATAAATAGTGGTAACCGCTACTCATAAATTTAGTTTATTGTTATAAAGGGTGACTATTAAATTAATTATAATGTTTGAAATCACTTGCGTTGAAATCGGAAAGATAGTTGCTGAGATATGGAAACGGAGCAGAGTTAGATAAAAAACCTTGATGGACGGGCCGGGAGGGGGGGGGGGCGTTTTTCAAGTGGCCTTCAGCAAATAACTAATTAGGAGGATCACAATACATCTTTTAAGATTGATTCATTTGGTTAAGCTAGGAACTTAATTTAAAATTTGGCTTAGACTATTATTCGGAAATTCTGGTAACTGCTTTCTAGAAATACACCTTGAAGCTTAAATGTAATTAGACCCTTGTCCCCCTTCATTCCCGCAAATATAAAAAAGAATCTGTTAAATAAAGTTTTCTGTATTAACAATCTCCATCATAATAATAAATGTCATGTAAAAAAAAAAAAAAAAAAAAAAAAAAGACTAATTGTCATGAAGAAAAATTTGCCTGGAAAATATTTCAATCAGTGGGACGTATGTTTAATTTGTCATGTACAGGTGGCGCGGCAGTCGCATAGCTCTACGCTGATAATTTCAATCGATATTGACACTATTTAGTTAGAAATCCTTATTTATGCATCGCTACTCTGGTTTATTTAATTACTTCTATGAAGAATCGATGCAACCAACCAGTGAACCAACCAACCCAAGAGAATAAAAGCGTATTTTTATGAGAGTTCTTTGTGGATATTAATTAATATTTCAGTAAATAATTAAAATATTAAAATTCTGACGCAATGTTGCACCAGGAGAGGGTTTGGACTACCTAAATCTAAATTTGCAGCCTTCTAGGTAGACTAGATTTTCCTAGCCATCGCCAACAGACAGACACACAGACACACAGAGCGAAATTTTCTTTTATTAGTATAGATAGTCATAAAATTAAAGCATTTTTAAAAACACATATGAAGAAGCTGAAATAAATTGGGCGGACTGTGAGAAACTTAAATCTTTAAACGAAAAAAAAAATATTAATACACTTATTATATCACTGACAATTTTAGCTTACATAAGTTGTGTAATGAATCTAAAAATTTTTAATTTCTTATTCTAATAAGATTGTTTACAATAAAATTGATTTGAAACGCCATAAATTTTTGGGCCCTTTGTTTGTTTATTTGTTTGTTTATTGAGAACATACATCTGACTTGTGTGCTTGACATCAAGTGCCCGCTTATAAATCATCGTCAATATACAGGGACGAGATAGCCACAAGGAAATTCTGCCCTTTAAATATGTGGGTTCAGGGAAAGTGCCACGCGTGCCTTGCCAGTAAAGTAATAGGGAATTGACCCTAAAATAGAAAAAAAAATGTATGAAAAAAAATTTGTTTGAGATTGTCCCAAGCAAAATTAATTTGTTATCGAACAAGAATCGTAGCCAGAATTTAGGGGAGACGAAGACAACTTTATAGATTATAAGTTACAATGACTTTCTTTTAAATGAAACTATATGAAACAATCAATTATCACTTTTCAACTTATTTTGGCGTGGGGGTGGGGGGCTCGGGTTCGGCCCCGTACCATCCCCCCCCCCTAGTTTCCCTCTTGCTACGGCCTTATTATCAAACATGATTTCTGTTTACAACGCAGTTCAACATGTTTCGTGAACATTATCGAAATTTAAGTCCCTCCCGAAATTAAACCCAGATACGCCACTGAAAAGTAGCATTGATTTGATAATTGCAAGTAATATTAATAATAAGAAATGTGGGGTTTGTAGAATAGCACTTTTTTCTTAGGAAATCAGTCACACTGATCACAAATATGACAGTTTTTTTCTGTCACCCACAGTTTTTTCACAAAACAAAAAAGAAGGAGTGCCTCTTAATGAAATTAATGTGTAACAATTATTAAATAAAATACATTCTTAATAAAAACAAAAATCAATTTCTTAGTAAAATGACATTAATAAATGTTAAAATACAATACTGCACTAAAGGATGGGAAATATAAATATAGATGGCGCACTTTATGTGTTGATATTTGCCTGAGAAGGCGCAATTTTCTCCCGCGCATTTGTAGTGAGAACATACGTTTATTTTGTTCATTTATTGATATCTTACGTTTGTTTTGTCAGTTTCTTATAGCAATATGGCATCAAGAGGTTGTATAAATCCAGGATCAAAAAATGTGATTCGGCAGAAATTAGTTGATCCAAAAGAAGTCCTCTTGCCTCCCATGCACATTAAATTATAGTTTAATGAAACAATTTGTAAAAGCCTTAGATAAAACAGGGGATAGTTTTCAATATTTAAATGAAGTTTTTCCACATTTATCGGAAGATAAAATCAAATATGTGTTCGTAGGATCAGATATAAGACAGTTAATAAAGGACGAAAAATTTGAGGAAAAAATTAAATCAATCGAGAAAGATGCATGGGTTAGTTTCAAAGACGTTACTCAGAAATTTTTAGGAAATTACAAAGATCCTAACTACGCAACGATCGTTGAAAAAAATGCTTCAAAACTTTCAAAAACTAGGTTGTAACATGAGTTTAAAAATGCATTTTCTGCACCCCCATCTTGAATATTTTCCTGAAAATCTTGGTGAAATGAGTGAAGAAGAAGGTGAGAGATTTCACCAGGACATAAAATGCATGGGAAAACGCTATCAAGGACACTGGAATGTAAATATGTTGGCAGATTACTGCTGGAGGCTAAAAAGAGACACTAAACCAGCATCAAAATCTAAAGGACACAAGCGTTCTTTTGATGATAAATAAAAGTAATTTTACTGTATATACTAGAATATAATTTCTTATAAAACATGCACACACATTTATATATGTATATATGATATTATTTATTTATCTGATTTTTTTGTACATTTTTAAATGAATGTGGTGTAAATTGTATATTCTCAAATTCCAAATTCTTAGTTTCTTAATTGTAAAAAATCCTGACGTGATACATAAAAATGGATATTATTTTTGAAATAAGCATAGCAGATTTCTTACAATTTACATAAATTCATGAAAACCCCAGACAAAAAGTTAAATTTTGTAGGTCTGTGTAATCAATTTGCAGTATCATGTATGCATACAGCGGAACTAATTCATATGTGTACGTGCATTAGCGATTCAAAAATTTCTTTTAATAAAAATTTCCTTTTTTTTTCTTTCTTTTTTTTTGTTTGAGTAATAGACTAAAGCTGTCTGGATTTTCATTTTCACATTTTCGCAAAAACAAATACTTTTTTCCGTTTATTACTGAAGCGATTTAACAATGAATATATATAGTTAACCTCTTAAAAGATATTCTGCAACTTATTTTATGTGATTGTTTGATTATCAACTTATAACTATACTATCAAAATATATATGATATTTACTAAATTTTTGCAATGCAATGTTTATGTTGAAAAGAGCTAGCAGATGTCGCTGCGATCGCCCTATTATCGTGCAACATCGTTGCACATTTATCGGCTACAATTTTTTAGCACTTTTTAAAGCATTAATGAGATAGCCGGTTTCCACACTATGTATTCTAATACCCTGTTCGCATTGGACATTTAAGATATCTTAGACCACCATTTTTGAGGTGGTACCCTCCCGGAATTGAATACCTGTCCATACCACAAAACTTATCTAAGATAACTCACTGAACATCACCGTGTCCGAGATCTGAACAAACATAGAATGTGCGCATGCGCATATGTTGATGACAACCTGAACAGCCAATCAGAGTGAGTGGTACTGGATGTATCCAGCAATAGAAAGTTCGAACTCACTGAGTTTCTGGAACTCCCTCAGTGAGTTCGGAGGTCTAAGATATCATAAATATCCAATCTGAACCAGGTATAAGCGCTGTACTTACGCTAACCTGAAAGCTATCTTAATATGAGGCGCAAGTGGGTGCGCGCGCACCCACAAATCTAACTGCGGCCTTTGATTGACTGACAGCAGGAGGACTTACGCTGAGGCAGGGCAATTAAGACTGCTATATATATGGGCTGACTTTGGCGCAAGATTTACCTGACAGGACCTATTTGGCGGATTTATCGCCGTCTTTGTTGCTTTGCTCAATTTATCTAAAAATACGATATTGCATGAAAGTTTCGAATAAAATACGTACTCTTTACCATTTTTTGCCCACGGAAGATGAGCCCAGTAGCTGGTCCTTCCCTACCTGTCTATGATCGGACGTCGTGGGAAAGCAAGGGCCGTAGGGATGTCGAGCACATGGTGGAGGGACCTACTCCCCTTCTGGGGTTTCGGCGGCGAAGCGGCTCGGCAAGCGTTACGGTTCATCGAGTGTCATGTGGGGAAGTCTCCTCTAAGCATTGGAACCTCCGCCGGATCGCAACGACCTTCGTCATCGCGAGCAATCACTCGGGTAAAAGACTGGGAGGTTTCGCTGGATCGCGATCCTCTGGTTCGGTCGCAGCGCTTTAGCGAGACACAGCTGCTGGCGCATTAAAAGTCTTTTAGGACTTGGGAGCGACGGTCGGAGTGTTCGCTTGGCGCCCCCGTGGGCGTCTGGCGGCGCAGCCTAGTTTTACCTTTGTTTTTCATCGCAAATTGCAGCATGTTTGTATTTTATTGCTCAAATTCAAATTTTAAAATTAGTAACAAATCTATTTACATTTAGTGAATACATAAATTAATTTTTATGTTCTTTGTTGAAAGAAATCAGTGGCGTAGCAATTCAAAAACGAATTAAAGGAAAGGAGGAGGGTCTAAATAACTCATTTTCAAAAAAAATTATATTTTAAAATTATCAATAAATAATAAAATACCTATAAAAAATATTTTTTTTAACTAATTATTAATGAAACCATCAAGAAAACAATACATATATACGAATTTTATGTTTAATTGAAAACTCAGCCCCCTGCCCCCCCCCCCCCCCGGAGGAAAATGACTGAAACATCGGATACAAGTTTTGCAATTTGGGCATCGCAAGTTTTGGAATTCGGAATGCAAATTTTACATATAACTCACCCCCCCCCCCTTTTTTTGTATAATTTATTTAATTAATAGTGAAACTTCCATCAAAATCCGTTTCGTAGAACTGTTAAATAGTATTCTCACATATTTCTGAAAGTTTTATTTTATTTGTCCATATGTTGTCCATGGAGAATTAGATGACGATGTTTTTTACAGAATATCAACAGGAATTTCTTATTGTAACAATTAAAATTTATTCTTCAAGTGTACTTTTTTCCAAAAAGTATTTTAATGATTTTTTTAGTTTATACTTCTGATTGTTCTTCACTTAACAGGGTAATGAAAAAATATAAGTAATTTCTGATGTAAAAGTATAATTGAACAAAAAAATATTAAAAATGTAATTTCATCTACTTTTTTGTGATAAAATCTTTAAATACTTCTATTTAAAGCAATTTTTAAAAAGTTTTCATGTGTAGCAAGTTTTCATTATTTTAATAATATGAGAACTGTTCTTTCCGAGAGGAAAATGTAATAATCCTTCATGGTATCTAGATATCCTTCGTTATCATAAACAAATTTAAAGTTACAGTAAAAATATACTCCATTTCTTAATATTATTTAATTATGAAAATTATTTAATATATATATATATATATATATATATATATATATATATATATATATATATATATATATATATATATATATATAATTATATATATATATATAATTATATATATATATATATTATATATATATAAAAAATCACTATATATATATATATATATATATACAGAGTGATTTCTTTTAAAGTTGTGAAAGTAAAACACTATAACAAAAGAACCACTGATCCAAATGAGCTAAAACTTCATCAGTATGCTCCCAAAGCAATGGGGATATTTTAGGCAGGGTTAAAAAAAACTTAAAATCGCACCGACAGATGGCGCTGTAAGGTAGCAGAAACAAAGAATATCGTCTGTGGGAGGAAAACAATGGACGATACTTTGAGAAACCCTCTTCCGTAAACCCTCTGTTGTCATTGGACCTTTTTTTAAATTCTTAAGTGTCCTAAATCTCCTAAGAGCAGCTGCTGCGCTGTCATTATTTTGATAATACAGTTTCACTAACAACGCACGGTCCGTCAATGGCGCAGTCATTGCGAGGATTTCGGTAGAATAATGAACACGAGATGTGCGTACTTCACGTTTTCATCGCCAATATGCGTGTGCCGGGCGCAAGTTCGTCTCCCGACTTTACTGCATGTACAGCGCCATCTGTCGGTGCGAATTTAAGATTTTTTAACCACGCCAAAAAAAAAATACCATTGCTTTGGGAGCATACTGGTGAAATTTTAGGTCATTTGGATCAGTGGTTCTTTTGTTATATGGTTTTACTTTCACAACTTTAAAAAAAAAATCACCCTGTATATAAGATTACTGTCTTTTGATGAAATATTAATAATAAAATTATCTTTAAGCAAATTTAGGGATTTTTTAGTTTTTTGTTCAAAATCCAAAATAGAACCCACTTTTTTTGGATGAAAATGAATATGTGAAAAAAAGAGAAAAGAAAAGAAATCTATACTTTTAGGTAGCTTTCAATACAAAAAAGTATAAAGCTACCTATTGCAGCCGTTCGGAGGAAAGCAGTTCCGGAAAATTTCGATATATTTTCACCGATCATGACCCCCAGACCCCAAAACCACCCTCCGTTCAAATGTTGATTTATATATATATATATATATATCCATATATATATCTGACCTATGTCATACGATAACGCTCGTATTTATAAATTTTGATGAAACTAATTGTGTGTATTAAGCTCACTAATGTCTCGACCGAGTTCGTTGGCCAACTTGGTCCGCCATTTTGTTTCAAGATGGCGGCCATTTAAAAATTTAAAACTAAAATAAATATACAAAAAAGTTAAAAATTCAAATTTACGTGTTTTAATTACGTGTTAGGCCTTAATACAAGGATTCCAGAGCATTTTTTGGTTTACCTCTATCTTAAAAAATGGCTGAGATAGAGCAGTTTGAAATTCTAGGGTGGCTGACATTTTGAAACAAAACAGCACATTACTCGCAAATTATTTTCTTTCATTGTTGTAATAATTTTCCCAATCATGCGCATAAAACTATATATTCATATCCATTAGCGCCAAATTCTCGCCAAAATTGGCGACATTTGGCGAGATATCACCAAATTTGGCGACCAAAATAAGTCTTCATAAATGAAGCCAATTTGGCTATTGCTCAATCATTTGGCGAATTTCTTATTCAAATTCAGTATTAACGAATCTTTTGTAAACGTTTATTTGCATTTTAACTTGCTGTTTTCGTGTAACATAGCTAAAATTTTAAAACGAAGATAGGAAAGCTACCTTTTCCTCCCGGTACAGGCCGGAAGGACTTTTTGAAATACATTTCCTTTAAAATAGTGTTTATTTTTATATTCTTTCGAAAACTTTCAGAAATTTTAATTATATATTAATATTCTTAAGTTTCTCATAAAATTTCAGTTTATTTTTGTTCAGTTGGAAAAAAAAAATGTCTAAAATCAACATCGTTTTCCCGAAAAAGAACTGGATGGCGCTACACCCTTTAAAGCGCAGTTATCGCCAAGCTGGCGAACGAAAAATTTCGGGAAGAATAAAATCTACAATTAATATTTAAATTTGGCCATTTTTCATGTTTACGAGGAAATTGAAGCATGCAGGGATTCTTTTTTAAATGGTTTGTACTATTAATAGCAGAAAAACTACCCATAATTAAACATTTAAAGTCAAAAAATAGACAGAAACTAATTCAGCACTATTGAAACACATTACGTGAACCGGTCCAGCGGGAATGTAAATGTCTGACGAGTCAGCCTATACATTTAGTATTTTTAAGCCACGGCCTACGTTATACACGACCAGTTCATGACTTTTAAAACGTCACATGGAGTGGATCATTTTCACACGCTGATTGGCGAAAAACGGTGGGTATCAATCGCCGTGAGACAATGATCCACTCCATGCGATGTTTTAATCGTCATGCACTGGCTGTGTATAACGCAGGTCGTGTCTAAGCGCGCGACCTACGTTATACACGGCCGGTGCATGACGTTTAAAACGTCACATGGAATGGATCATTTTTACACAGGGATTGGTTCAAAACGGTGGGAGCGCCGCTTTGCACCAATCACCGTGTAAAAATGATCCACTACATGTGACGTTTTAAACGTCATGCTCCGGCCGTGTATAACGTAGGTCGCGCTAAGCGCAATAAGGAAAGGGCATCTGACGTCACTCAAGGCAAACCAGAGGCTAACGAAAAAGACAGGCTACTGCCAGGGCTACACTACATACCGGGCTTGCTCATTCATTATGATGACGTCAAAAAAGGTGGCTGACTAGGAGGAAAGAAATACAGCGATTGGCACAAAACGATGGGCGCGTTGCTTTGAACCAATCGCTGGTCGCGGTCAGCCACCATTTGTGACGTTTTGAGAGTGAATGAGCAAGCCCGGTATCTAGTGTTGCCTTGCTACTGCGGTGCATCGCGACCTACGTTATACACGGCCGGTCGAGGCTAACGAAAAAGACAGGCTACCGCGGTGCATTCCACTTATATTTTTTTACAGACCGCTGGAATGACGTCATGCTCTTTTCGTACACCTGCATTGGTGGATTCGAGCATCACGTGACTCCCGCGGTCTGTAAAAAAAGATACGCGTAAAGCACCGCGGTAGCCTTTCTTTTTCGTTAGCCTCGGGGCAAACCGAGGCTAATGAAAACGACAGGCTACCACGGTGCATTCCACTTATCTTTTTTTACAGACCGCTAGAGTGACGTAGTTCTCTTTTCCTACACCTTCATTGGTGCATTCGAGCATCACGTGACTCCGGCGCTCTGTAAAAAAAGATACGCTTGAAGCACCGCGGTAGCCTTTCTTTTCCGTTAGCCTCGGGGCAAACGATGATTTGGTTGGTGTACGAACAGGGACGAGTTTGTCTGATTGGCTGGAAAAGGAGGAAATTGATTGATGGGAGCATTTGTTTGTTAACATGTCTTTTCCTTATACGAAGTTAAGATCGATATCAGGAAAGGCCATTCTACGATCGAGCATAAAATTTAATTTAGCGGGGCATCAAAAACCCAGCCTAAATATACCTACCCATAGAGCGCCTATTTTATGTTAACTTGGGCTGGGATTGCGGTGCCTCGCTTAAGATCAATCTTGTGCGTAAGTCTGACTTGAGCTGGTTTTGCGGTGCCTCGCTTAAGATCAATCTTGAGCGTAAGTCTGACTTACGATATAAACAAAGCGTAATCGGTATTGCAGTGCCTCGCGATCTTACGCTAGCCTGAAAGCTATCTTACGACGAAGCACAAGTGTATGCGCGCGCAACCATAACAAACCTAACTGCGACCTCTGATTGGTTGAGTGGAAGAGGACTTACGCTGAAGCAGGAGACTTACGATGAGGCACCACAATACGAAGTTAAGATAGATCGCAGGAATGCCCATCCTAAGATCGAGCGTAATTTTTAAGATAGCGAGGCACCGTAATCCCAGCCTTGAAAGCTAACTTAAGATGGAGCACAAATGGATGCGCGCGCAACCACAAATCTAACTTCGTTCTCTGGTTGGTTGACTGTTTTTGAAGTGGGAGAACTTACACTGAGGGGTTGTAATAGATCAGTTTCAACCACGTCATCACAAGCCTCTGATTTTCACCTAAGCAACCAAAATCACCGATTTATTAGCCAATATTATCAATCAAGCAATCAAAGGTGACAAAAACCGGTGGCAAACGAAATGCCCACGAGGTTGTTAAGTTAGTTGCTAGTGTTACGTATTAGTAGACATACATATAATTACTCATGATATAACTTAACAGGGTTTATTAAAGATAAAAGCATGTGCATTGCTATCTTGTAGCGACACGGCGTGAATGTTTACATCTGCCTGCCGCTAGCCTGTTGCCATTTTGGAAACATAAAAATGTTATGGTTAACGTTACAGTTAGAGTCTGTGATAATACATAACATCCCTCCCCCCTATGTAACGTAGTCCTTTAGCCAGGTTGGTGGATGTTTAGCTCTAACTGGTCTCGATGGGAGGAATGTTGGACTTGTAACATCAGGGATCTGTCTATCTCCTGCAGGTGCAATCCCAATTAAACTATCTGTATCCACAGGCTCTGGAACCGTGTCATTTGTTGTCAGTCCCTGATCTTTGGTGCCTCCTGCTGGCTCGGTGTCCTCGCTGTCTTCTACTGATCCTGACATCAGCGGTGAAGGTGTTGGACCACAGGATGGGTATGCTGAGGAATTACCAGTGTCTGTCACATGCTGAAGATTACCTTGACGTCGTCTTAATTGGTCAATGTGTCTCTTCCACACAAGACCTTCATTCGTTAAGACCTCATACATCGTGGCGCCAGTTACTTCTGTGACTGTAGCTGGTACCCATTTGTCGTGAGGATGGAATCCTCGAGCATACACCGAGTCTAGAGGTGCAAACATTCGGAACCTTGGATTAGACAGATTCTTGGGATTAGGCTCCGTAAAATCAGGATGAAGTCTGTCCAGGCAGGTTTTCAAACGGCGGTTCATAAGCAGCTCTGCTGGAGACACATTTGTAGTAGCATTGGGTGTAGCATGTTGTGCTAATAAGAATGATGCAAGTCTAGAATTCCAATTCCCAGTAATAATTCTTCGAAGTGCATCTTTTGTTGTCTGCACCATCCGCTCTGCTTGCCCATTCGATGAAGGATGTCTCGGAGCTGTAAAAGAATGGTAGATTCCATTTCTCTTAAGGAACTCGTCAAATTCTGAGGATTTGAAGCCAGGTCCGTTATCTGACACTACAGTGTCAGGGATGCCATGTGTACCGAAGAGCTTCCTCAGAGCTTCAATAGCACACACTGAGTCTGTTGACAAGACTTTAACAACTTCTAGCCATTTTGAGTATGCATCGACAACAATGAGGAAAAGGGATCCTTGAAAAGGACCAGCATGATCGATGTGGAGTCTTAACCAAGGTTTTTTAATGCACTCCCATGTTCCCACTGTCTTAGGAGGAGCATGTCGTGTCTGTTGGCAAATATTGCAGCTATTTACTGTGTCTTCGATTTGGCTGTCCATCCTCGGCCACCACATGTAACTTCTTGCAAGAGCTTTTGTTCGCACAATGCTTTGATGTGAATTGTGGAGAGTAGCCAGTAGACGTTCTTGTGCCTTCCTTGGTATTATGACTCTGCATCCCCAAAGGAGGCATCCTCTGTGGGCTGAGATTTCCAATCGTCGTTGAAAATAAGGGGCGAATTCTTCATCTGGCTTTTCAGCCGGCCACCCCTTCAAAACCCAGTTGAGCACTCGAGCTAATGTCATTCGTGCAATATCTTTGGCTGAGATAGGGGGCTTGTCCAAAGCCTCCAGGAGTAACACTTCATAGGGAGATGTTTCATGATGGGTCATCTGCGGGTGAGGTAGACTACTAAGTCCATCTGCATTGGAAATTAATTTGCCAGGTCGGTATACAAGATGGTAGTCATATGAGCTTAAGGTTAGGGACCATCGTTGCATTCTAGGAGACAGCATAGTTGGTGTGGGTTTGTCACTGGCCAAAAGGCCTAGTAAAGGTTTGTGATCAGTTCTTATTTCGAATTTTTGTCCATAGAGGTAGTTGTGAAACTTCCTAACACCCTGTATAATGGCCAAGGCTTCTTTGTCAATCTGGGCATACCGGCGCTCAGTTGGGTTCATTGTTCTTGAATAGTATGCCACTGGAGCTTCTACGCCCTCTGACAATTCGTGGCTCAGGACAGCTCCAACACCATACTGGGAAGCATCACATGTGAGGATGATTGGTTTCTTTTCATCGAAATGTACAAGGAGGGAATCACTTGACAAGAGTTTTTTTACCTTATTAAAAGCTTCTTCGTGGCTTTTCTTCCATTTCCACACTGCTCCCTTGTCAAGCAAGCGATGAAGAGGTTCTGCCACTGTTGCTTTATTTTGTAGAAACACATGATAAAAGTTCAGTAGGCCCAAGAATGCTTGGAGTTCTTCTCTCTTGGTTGGTATAGGGGATTCTTGGATAGCTGTCACTTTCTCCTTTGTGGGTTTAATACCTTTCTCATTGATTTCATACCCTAAGAATTCAATGCTGGAGGTTCCAAAGATACATTTCTCTCTGTTTAAGCGTAACCCAGCCTTGGAGAATCGGTCAAGAACTTCTCGAAGTCGCTTGGCTAGTTCGTCTAGTGTTGAACCCTTGATTAAGACATCGTCATAGTATGGCAACACTCCTGGTATGTTTATGACCAATGACTCAATGAACCGTTGGAATATTCCAGGAGCTGTGGAAATTCCGAATTGGAGTCGATTGCACTTGAATGCTCCACGATGTGTCACAATTGTTTGTACCATGGCAGAAGCTTCATCCACGACTAATTGCAGGTATGCTTGGGACAGGTCAAGCTTTACGAAATGTTGGCCTGCTGTTAATTCTGCGAGTATTTGGTTTACTGCTGGCACTGGATATGGATGAGTGCCTAAAGCCTTGTTGACTGTACATTTATAGTCACCACAGAGCCTAATTTCCCCATTAGATTTAAGGACAGGAACTACAGGAGTTGCCCAATCAGAGTAACTAACTGGTTCAAGAACTCCCTGGTCTTGTAATCGTTGCAACTCCTTCTCAATCTTGGGTCTTAGAGCAAATGGTACATTTCTAGCTTTCAGCTGGATTGGACGGACTGTGGGATCTAAATGCAACTTGATAGGAGTACCTGTAAAGCTTCCCAATTCTTCCTTCAAAACATCAGGGAATTCACTTACGACATCATCAATGATAGACTGTTGTATGCTATGGATGCCTGTTACCTTTATTCCTAATGGTTCAAACCAATTCAGACCTAAAAGTCCTTGACGTTTCTTCTTAGCAATCAGAAGTGGAAGCTTCCGGTCAAATAAAGCATATTTAACATCTACTTGGCACCGACCCAAAATTTCTACTGGTTGTTTATTATAGTCTTTAACAATAAAAGGATACTTTTCCAACAGTGGAACCTCGTGAGGATATAACTGGTCAAAAGTACTTTTGTCAATGATGGATATTTTGGCTCCCGAATCTACTTCCATAACACATGGTGTACCATTGATCAGGACAGTTGTTCTCATGTTTGGTGTTTCCACATTATTGAGACACACATATTTCAAATGGAAGGTGTTTAAACTCTCTGTTTCAGAGGAATCAGTATCGCTATTTTCTAAATTCTGTTCATGTACTGTTTTCCTAGTAAAATTTGATTTGTTCCGGCAGACCCTTTGTATATGGCCTTTCTTTTTGCAGGCATGGCATTCAGCATCTTTAAATTTGCACTGTGATCTTGAATGGTTGTCTCCACAACCAGCACAATTTTCTCTCTGTGATTGAGTTTTAGATTGCTTTTGATTTCGATTTTGTCTCTTGTCGAGAGGCATTACTGAGACAGATCCGGAGCTCCGAATCTCCTTTACATGAAAATTAGCAGTCTCTGCTGCCAAGGCCTTATCTAGTGCTTGACTAAAAGTCAGCGATGCTTCGGCAAGTAAGCGTCGTTGGAGAGCTTCGTCTAGCAGCCCGCACACCAACCTATCTCTGAGCCAAAATTGCAGTGTTCGGATAGTTTTCGTAATTCCGCGATGAATGCATTTATACTTTCCCCCGATTGTTGGTTCCTTCTATAAAATAGAAATCGCTGGAAGATTTCTGAAGGTTTTGGCGAGAAATGAGTTTTGACAAGTTGTATTAGTTCGTCGTATGTTTTAGAAGAAGGGCTTGCTGGGGATACGGGAGAAGGGATTGTCGCATACATCTTCGCGCCGCACACACTCAGAAATATGGCCCGTTTCTTCGTCGAGTCGCTGACATCGTTCGCTTCTAAAAAGCATTCCAATCTTTCGTGATAAGAGTCCCACGTTGATGGTTCCGATACATCGAAAGGCTCTAAGCTGCCGAAAGTAGCCATTTTTCACAACGATGTTTTGGAGAAAAAAAATCAGAAGTTTGCAGAATGTAGATTTCACTCAGTTCTGTAACCAATCCACGTTGTCACTGTTAAGCCTAACGCGTGAGTATCAATATTTTGCAGGTAGCTTGCTAAACCCTTTAAATCCATCATCGTCGCCAATTTGTTACGTATTAGTAGACATACATATAATTACTCATGATATAACTTAACAGGGTTTATTAAAGATAAAAGCATGTGCATTGCTATCTTGTAGCGACACGGCGTGAATGTTTACATCTGCCTGCCGCTAGCCTGTTGCCATTTTGGAAACATAAAAATGTTATGGTTAACGTTACAGTTAGAGTCTGTGATAATACATAACAGCTAGGGTGTGACGTTAGTTGAAACTGATTTATACCTAGTTAAGATTGATCACAGGAACCGCAATCCCAGCCATAGTACACAAAACTGGCTTTTCCAGTAATGCTAAAAAATTGAATCAGATAAATGTGAAACGATCCTGAATGATAATTGTCGGTCATCTGCTAGCTCTTCACCGGCCCGAAGCGTTTACGTTTGAGCTAACAAATGTAGGAACACTGCTCTTTCCTTTCAAAATATGTTATTGTGAATTCAAGCGCTCGAATACGCCATCTGGTGGAAAAAAAGATATAACTTTTCGTTTCAGGAAAATCCCTTGCAAGCCCATTGCATTATATGCATTTTTAATTTGTTCATAAAAATTATTTTTGTGCACAATTTCAGATTTCATGGGATATTTGTGTTCTGTGTTTATATGACAAGGTAAAAATTATCCAAATTTGAATATCTAACACTTTCAAACGCGTTTACAATAAATAATGTTTTCAAGACAATTTTCCTGTACCGACGGCTGCGATCAGCGCCTCTATAGGCCGTTTTAGCTTCTGACAAGATTAACTCTAATAAATGAAGGTACTCTAATGATGCAACTCATGCATTAGATGATTGTTTGTAATTTGTTAATATGTTTCTATTGATTTATTATATTTTTAGCGATTTAATTTTTGTTGTAATACAGATTTCTGACATAGCAGCATGGGGTTTTAAATCGGCCTGTAGAGGCGCTGATCGCAGCCGTCGGTACAGGAAAATTGTCCTTTTAACTAATGCTAAAGTGCCATTGAAACCATTATTGCGTTTGAAAGTGTTTGATATTCAAATTTGGATAATTTTTACCTTGTCACAGAACACAAATATCACATGAAATCTGAAATTGTGCAAAAAAATAATCATTATGAACACATTAAAAATGCATGTAATGCAATGGGCTTGGGAGGTATTTTCCTGAAGCGAGAAGTTATATCTTTTTACCACCAGATAGTGTATTCGAGTGCTTGAATTCCCAAATTGGGAATCAGATTTTCTGAACATTTTAATCGAAATTTATATCGAAGATTATATCGATGTGTGGTCGATATTTTCTGTAAACAGAATTAGGATTTTATTTAATGTTTTGGAATTTAACGATTGATGTCCGGTTTTAAACATTGTTACAGGGTATAAATTGAAAACTCATTTTCTGATTAATGTAAGAAATGAAATATCTATGACGTTTCTGTGAGCAGAATCGTATATATTCTTATTTGCTAAAGTGAGTTTGTAACTGTAAACTTGTAAAGTGGGTTTGCTCTTAAAATCGGGTTTATCTGTTGACCTAGCAGTTTGGTCTTGTGAAAAACCACATTTCCTAAAACAATTCTTAACTGTCTCCGATGTCACATTTTCCATGCAGATGCTGTAAGATGCGTGGCATCTAAAATGGAAATTGCTTTAGCTTCCTTTTTGTTTTCCAAATCAAACTCCTTCTGTAGTTTACTTGAAATTCTTTATAATCCCTAAATCTAATAGCTTTAATCTGTTTGTAGAATCTGCTGGCAAAAATATAACTTTAATTTGTTGCAGAAATGGTACATCTTTTATATCTGGATGTGATGGACACTGATCCAGAAAAGTGCATTTTGCACTAACCCTGATTACTCACTCAGTACTATACAGAGACATGATCTGCAGGTGGTCATTTGGCTTTTGTTAATCGGTTTTCTTAAATAGCAGGCACAAGAAAATTCCATACAACCACCTTCCCACCATAGATTTCATCGTTAATAACACACCAAGGTAGATAAGAAATGTTATTCATTATTTATAAACACTTTAACAATAGTCAAAAGGATAAAGATAAGAAGCGTTAATGATTTGTACTTTGATTATAAAAATGAATTCTTGAATGGGAAATGTAAACTCGCTTGAAATGTTTAAAGCGTCATATAAGTGAGAGAAATTTAGCATTATTTCCTATAAAGCATGGATGGGACCGAGAGAATTCGGGGTATAACCGAGAGTCATATAAGTGAGAGGTCACTGTAAATAATATTTGTGAGATTTGCAAAATGTGTTTTTTTTTTCTTATACAGGGTATCTCTTCTTATCGTTTACTAATTAGCTAATTTCTAAACCATTAGTTTTAGAAATATAGTTCCAATTGCAAAAATGTCTCAAACTTTGTTTTGCATCACATAAAAATCAATTACGTAAAAATTATTACTTTTTAAATAGTTAAGGAATTAAAAATTGTATAGAATGCCTGGGTCCAATAAGTTTTATTTAGAAAATTTTTAAGTGTTCTAACAAGTATAACAGTAAAAATTTATTCTTCAATGACTAAAACTTACTGAGTTATACTTAAAACTTCATGAATTTTCAGTGCTTGAATCACTAAAAATGGAAAAGTGTCTTTTTTTGTACTAGAAAATCTGACAATGCATGAAATTCAAAGTATCATAACTAGCTAAGTTTTTATAAGTTACAAGCAAAAATTGAGTTTAACCATGCAAATTTATTTTAATGATGTGGATTCATCTCAACAGAAAACAGTGTCAAAATTGTTTCAAACATTCTGTTTAAAAGACGTTTAATTAAAATGTCCATTGGCAGCATACAAAGAGATTAGTTGCATGTTATAAAAATAATAGGTTGTTGGAACCTCTTGTCTATCCAACTGTAAGGTTGGAGGGGGGGGGGGTTGATGCTATCGGTTAACCAAAAGTAACTATTTCCCATCCATAGAGCTCACCAATGCTGTCATTTCTTTGAATGGCACTGGCAGTTTCACCGAGAATATAAGAAGACTTCAAATGTAATTACAAGCTCTGTTTATTGATAATCCAGGTTCTTTACAAGGTACACAATACAACGCCTGTAATCAAATGCCGGAGAGGAGGTAAATGCAATTACATGTTGATACTATGCAGAGCAAAAGCTGAGTATCTCTAGAAAACTGTCATAACTTTCACAGATTGTATAAGGCATTGGCAAAACAATAGAAATTTAATTAGCCAAAAAATATATATTCTGGCGATACAGGAGTCTGAACAGACAGACACATGTGGTTTTATCTGTTAAAGTGAATGAGATTAAGTCAAAGAGCAATTATGAATTTTAACGCCGGCCTGATTAAAACCGCATAATGGAGCCTTGTGAATTTTTGCAAGAAACCACCCTAAAATATTACTATGTAAAAAGTGGAAGATGAGAGCTAAAAATATGACTAATGGGTGCTGATGTACCATAATATGGCAAGTAAAAGGCTGTGTGAATAAGAAACAAAAGAAATAATTTTTATATGCCGTGAGAATTGACAGCATATACACTAACCGTCGAAATATAGATGTACTACATCTGTGAACAAAGATTTCTCCTTGTTTCCAGGCACAAGACTTCTTTTCTTTTCTTTTTTTAAATAGATGAAAATGCAGTCAGAGTGTAATAACGAGCAAAATAAAATGATAAATTAATTTTTAGGAAAAGGAACTGGGAATAAATAATTTGTAAGCTGGCAGTTAAGTTTCGCCTTAAGATAAAATTTAGAAACCTTATACTTTTGGGGGGGGGGGCAATCCAAACACATAAATTACATTGTAATATATCAAGTTAAATCTCCCTCCTTCATATCCTTAAGCTCACTTCATGTGCACATCAGTGATTCTTTCATATACACAACTACTCGTTAGTTACTTGGCTGAGTACTCAATATTTGGTTAAAGTACTACTGTATACACCGCTAATAAAAACAAAACAGCCAACAGCAAAAAAGAGAAAAATCTCTCTCCCTCTTCCCACTCCCAGAATTCAACTTAATTATACTTCTCTGGGTATCAGAAGCAGAAGTGAGAATTTCAGGGATTGGGGGGGGGGGGCTTAGATGATTGATTATGTTTTGTTACAATAATGCAGAAAATTTGAAAAAATGTTTTTTTTTTTTTTTAGGATTTTAAATTTTGTGGGGTCGGGAAGAAAGAAGGATTTAGATGAATTTTATTTTATTAAAGCAGAAATTCACTAAAATGCGGAAGAAGCTTTTCTCCCCTGTATTTACCTTTTTACTTCTAAATTAATGATAAAACTGTGTTTTAACGAATTAAAAAAAAAACTCGATCATAAGCCCTCACTGTCAGCCCCTAAATTTAACTGGTTTTGCTTTTGAAAACGGGAGAGGGGGGGGAATTACATTTGGGTTTTACAGTAATTATTATAAATAATAGTTGAAATTTCAGTAATATCTGTCTAAGTTGGACTTTGTGTAAGACGAAAATCTCCTTAACATGGAAAGATTTTCAAGCCCTAAGAAACACAAGTGGTACTTGAGACTAGTGAGGCGGTCCAGCCCTATACCCCCCCCCCCCCATATCGAGGTCAAAATTTAATTGTCATTTGGAAAAAATATTTTGATGGAAGTAGAGTTCTACACTGGTCAGGTAATCCAATTTCACTCGAACCCCATCCAACCGATGGGTCTGGTTTAAAAAACAATTTTGGAAAAACAAACACAGGCACAAGAAAATATTTGAGACAAACTTCTTACTATTTATAATTAAATGCAAAAAAATGCATGAGGATTTCTGTGAAAAATGTATATGACACATTTATAAATATTGTTAAAAACTAGTGTAAAAAGCTAACATTAAAAATCTAATAATATACGTTGAACAGAATCATTACATAGAACCATAATTAGAGTACTGAAGACAGCATAAATTCTTAACATACCTCAATTGAATAGTGTGGTTTTCCTTCAAATGTATACTCAATCTTTTCCACCTTCATTCACAATTTTGTCTCCTGCATCAAAAAGCTTTGATTTTGAGAGCCCTATTTAAATGAAATTTAGCTGGAGCAATGTTACCAAGGAATATGAAGTGAAAAACACACATATGCACTTGGTAACACTTCTACAGCCTGTGTGTCTTCATCTTGAGTTATCGTGTTCCATTCATTCCAGGAAAATCTTAAGATTCTGAAAAGAAAAGACATCTTATGTACTTAAAGGTCAACAGAAATGTATTAACATATCCATATATGTATAAAACAAGGCCGAAACTAGCTTTTATTCACAGAGGGCAAACATGGATTTTGGCATCTACACCCCCCCCCCCCCCCTCACTTTTTTCCAAAGTAAATTTACAAAGAGAATTTTACAAGTTAATAATAACTGATTTATTTTAAAATTAAAAATGGGCAATCACACTTTTGTCCAATATTTATAAAACCTGTGAAACTGGAATCAAAATTAACTAGAAAAATTCTGGTTTATACAGGTTTTCCTATTAGCAAATAAAATTGCTGGTTTTCTTTCTGTTGAAACCATGTAAAGTTTTCATTTAAGACAAGATTCTGTTGCACACAGATTTTGCTGTAGTTGTATTACATTGCAATTAAGCAGGCGTTTAAAGTCATATGAGTCACAGTGTCTTAAGAACTGAAAAACCAGGATTTTCTGTAGGTATAACAATGAATTCCATTTCAATACCGTAAAATATATGTGTGCTATATACAGCCAATTTCACAGAAGTATCTCTTCCTATTAATAGACTGTTATGTCTAGATTCTTTCCTAAACCTTAACATAAATTATCAAAATTATAATAGTGACCTAGTAGAACAAAAACAAATAATTTTTAACTAAGTATTATATTTTGTGAATTTTCCAACCCATAGTGTTTAGTGTCCCAATCACCTCAATTCTTCTTTTGGATTTTCCAACTGAAAAACATTTTTACTCAAATTTCATATCTATATATTTTGTATCAAACAACAAACCAAATGTTCATATTTGGCATCCTCGGCACACCCTCTTAGTTTCGGCTCTGGTATAAAATAAGAGATTAGTGTTAGTTCTTTACAGAAGGGCCTGATTATCACAACGGAAAACAGGGCGGCCTTGTATTTTTCTTAAAGTGAGTACAAATAGTGGTTAAAAACATGTTACAAGGGCCCAATAGTGGATCTTTGTACTAAGGCCTCCCTACTTTAGATCATGTATTCATAAAAAACATGCATTTTATAAAAAACAAATCATGCTTGTTACTCTAAAGACACTCAATCTGAACAACAATTTAGTTACATTAAGCTTTAAAATGAAATTAAAATATAAAATAATATAAGAATCTTACACTTGCAAACACTGCAAATCAAACAATAAATTCGGCAAATCATTATTGAGAAAATAAATATTCCCTTTATGGTACTGCCCTACAAAATATTAAAATTAATAAAAGCATATAAACTGCACGACTGCGTGGACAAAGATAAATAAATAAAAAAACATCGATTTGTTCCGGCAGACCCTTTGTATATGGCCTTTCTTTTTGCAGGCATGGCATTCAGCATCTTTAAATTTGCACTGTGATCTTGAATGGTTGCCTCCACAACCAGCACAATTTTCTCTCTGTGATTGAGTTTTAGATTGCTTTTGATTTCGATTTTGTCTCTTGTCGAGAGGCATCACTGAGACAGATCCGGAGCTCCGAATCTCCTTTACATGAAAATTAGCAGTCTCTGCTTCCAAGGCCTTATCTAGTGCTTGATTAAAAGTCAGCGATGCTTCGGCAATGAAGCGTCGTTGGAGAGCTTCGTCTAGCAGCCCGCACACCAACCTATCTCTGAGCCAAAATTGCAGTGTTCGGATAGTTTTCGTAATTCCGCGATGAATGCATTTATACTTTCCCCCGATTGTTGGTTCCTTCTATAAAATAGAAATCGCTGGAAGATTTCTGAAGGTTTTGGCGAGAAATGAGTTTTGACAAGTTGTATTAGTTCGTCGTATGTTTTAGAAGAAGGGCTTGCTGGGGATACGAGAGAACGGATTGTCGCGTACATCTTCGCGCCGCACACACTCAGAAATATGGCCCGTTTCTTCGTCGAGTCGCTGACATCGTTCGCTTCTAAAAAGCATTCCAATCTTTCGTGATAAGAGTCCCACGTTGATGGTTCCGATACATCGAAAGGCTCTAAGCTGCCGAAAGTAGCCATTTTTCACAACGATGTTTTGGAGAAAAAAAAATCAGAAGTTTGCAGAATGTAGATTTCACTCAGTTCTGTAACCAATCCACGTTGTCACTGTTAAGCCTAATGCGTGAGTATCAATATTTTGCAGGTAGCTTGCTAAACCCTTTAAATCCATCATCGTCGCCAATTTGTTACGTATTAGTAGACATACATATAATTACTCATGATATAACTTAACAGGGTTTATTAAAGATAAAAGCATGTGCATTGCTATCTTGTAGCGACACGGCGTGAATGTTTACAGGGATCTGTTTAGGAAAAAATTGGGTCCTTTAAAGGACCCTTCACAAACTTTTTTATTTCAAAACAGGATCCTTCACAAAATTATTTTTCCTAAAACAGCACCCTTCACAAAATTCTGTGTCTTAAAAATAGGTTTTTAACAACATTTTCCCATTTTTAAGCTGAACATTTGACAAATAATTCATTTAAAAGTAAAATCTGACCTGTCACTTTTACATATAATAAAGAAAATATATGTATTTTACATCCATGTATCTTTTTAAAAATGTATAAACAAGAACCTGGATATACCGATCATTTCAAATTCACAAAATTATGATTAGATTTTTCACAAATATAAAAAGCTGTTCACAATTTCACAAAAACAGGACCCTGGGAAAAGTGTCTGGACAGACCCCTGGTTTACATCTGCCTGCCGCTAGCCTGTTGCCATTTTGGAAACATAAAAATGTTATGGTTAACGTTACAGTTAGAGTCTGTGATAATACATAACAGCTAGGGTGTGACGTTAGTTGAAACTGATTTATACCTAGTTAAGATTGATCACAGGAACCGCAATCCCAGCCATAGTACACAAAACTGGCTTTTCCAGTAATGCTAAAAAATTGAATCAGATAAATGTGAAACGATCCTGAATGATAATTGTCGGTCATCTGCTAGCTCTTCACCGGCCCGAAGCGTTTACGTTTGAGCTAACAAATGTAGGAACACTGCTCTTTCCTTTCAAAATATGTTATTGTGAATTCAAGCGCTCGAATACGCCATCTGGTGGAAAAAAGATATAACTTTTCGTTTCAGGAAAATCCCTTGCAAGCCCATTGCATTATATGCATTTTTAATTTGTTCATAAAAATTATTTTTGTGCACAATTTCAGATTTCATGGGATATTTGTGTTCTGTGTTTATATGACAAGGTAAAAATTATCCAAATTTGAATATCTAACACTTTCAAACGCGTTTACAATAAATAATGTTTTCAAGACAATTTTCCTGTACCGACGGCTGCGATCAGCGCCTCTATAGGCCGTTTTAGCTTCTGACAAGATTAACTCTAATAAATGAAGGTACTCTAATGATGCAACTCATGCATTAGATGATTGTTTGTAATTTGTTAATATGTTTCTATTGATTTATTATATTTTTAGCGATTTAATTTTTGTTGTAATACAGATTTCTGACATAGCAGCATGGGGTTTTAAAACGGCCTGTAGAGGCGCTGATCGCAGCCGTCGGTACAGGAAAATTGTCCTTTTAACTAATGCTAAAGTGCCATTGAAACCATTATTGCGTTTGAAAGTGTTTGATATTCAAATTTGGATAATTTTTATCTTGTCACAGAACACAAATATCACATGAAATCTGAAATTGTGCAAAAAAATAATCATTATGAACACATTAAAAATGCATGTAATGCAATGGGCTTGGGAGGTATTTTCCTGAAGCGAGAAGTTATATCTTTTTACCACCAGATAGCGTATTCGAGTGCTTGAATTCCCAAATTGGGAATCAGATTTTCTGAACATTTTAATCGAAATTTATATCGAAGATTATATCGATGTGTGGTCGATATTTTCTGTAAACAGAATTAGGATTTTATTTAATGTTTTGGAATTTAACGATTGATGTCCGGTTTTAAACATTGTTACAGGGTATAAATTGAAAACTCATTTTGTGATTAATGTAAGAAATGAAATATCTATGACGTTTCTGTGAGCAGAATCGTATATATTCTTATTTGCTAAAGTGAGTTTGTAACTGTAAACTTGTAAAGTGGGTTTGCTCTTAAAATCGGGTTTATCTGTTGACCTAGCAGTTTGGTCTTGTGAAAAACCACATTTCCTAAAACAATTCTTAACTGTCTCCGATGTCACATTTTCCATGCAGATGCTGTAAGATGCGTGGCATCTAAAATGGAAATTGCTTTAGCTTCCTTTTTGTTTTCCAAATCAAACTCCTTCTGTAGTTTACTTGAAATTCTTTATAATCCCTAAATCTAATAGCTTTAATCTGTTTGTAGAATCTGCTGGCAAAAATATAACTTTAATTTGTTGCAGAAATGGTACATCTTTTATATCTGGATGTGATGGACACTGATCCAGGAAAGTGCATTTTGCACTAACCCTGATTACTCACTCAGTACTATACAGAGACATGATCTGCAGGTGGTCATTTGGCTTTTGTTAATCGGTTTTCTTAAATAGCAGGCACAAGAAAATTCCATACAACCACCTTCCCACCATAGATTTCATCGTTAATAACACACCAAGGTAGATAAGAAATGTTATTCATTATTTATAAACACTTTAACAATAGTCAAAAGGATAAAGATAAGAAGCGTTAATGATTTGTACTTTGATTATAAAAATGAATTCTTGAATGGGAAATGTAAACTCGCTTGAAATGTTTAAAGCGTCATATAAGTGAGAGAAGTTTAGCATTATTTCCTATAAAGCATGGATGGGACCGAGAGAATTCGGGGTATAACCGAGAGTCATATAAGTGAGAGGTCACTGTAAATAATATTTGTGAGATTTGCAAAATGTGTTTTTTTTTTCTTATACAGGGTATCTCTTCTTATCGTTTACTAATTAGCTAATTTCTAAACCATTAGTTTTAGAAATATAGTTCCAATTGCAAAAATGTCTCAAACTTTGTTTTGCATCACATAAAAATCAATTACGTAAAAATTATTACTTTTTAAATAGTTAAGGAATTAAAAATTGTATAGAATGCCTGGGTCCAATAAGTTTTATTTAGAAAATTTTTAAGTGTTCTAACAAGTATAACAGTAAAAATTTATTCTTCAATGACTAAAACTTACTGAGTTATACTTAAAACTTCATGAATTTTCAGTGCTTGAATCACTAAAAATGGAAAAGTGTCTTTTTTTGTACTAGAAAATCTGACAATGCATGAAATTCAAAGTATCATAACTAGCTAAGTTTTTATAAGTTACAAGCAAAAATTGAGTTTAACCATGCAAATTTATTTTAATGATGTGGATTCATCTCAACAGAAAACAGTGTCAAAATTGTTTCAAACATTCTGTTTAAAAGACGTTTAATTAAAATGTCCATTGGCAGCATACAAAGAGATTAGTTGCATGTTATAAAAATAATAGGTTGTTGGAACCTCTTGTCTATCCAACTGTAAGGTTGGAGGGGGGGGGGGGATGATGCTATCGGTTAACCAAAAGTAACTATTTCCCATCCATAGAGCTCACCAATGCTGTCATTTCTTTGAATGGCACTGGCAGTTTCACCGAGAATATAAGAAGACTTCAAATGTAATTACAAGCTCTGTTTATTGATAATCCAGGTTCTTTACAAGGTACACAATACAACGCCTGTAATCAAATGCCGGAGAGGAGGTAAATGCAATTACATGTTGATACTATGCAGAGCAAAAGCTGAGTATCTCTAGAAAACTGTCATAACTTTCACAGATTGTATAAGGCATTGGCAAAACAATAGAAATTTAATTAGCCAAAAATATATATTCTGGCGATACAGGAGTCTGAACAGACAGACACATGTGGTTTTATCTGTTAAAGTGAATGAGATTAAGTCAAAGAGCAATTATGAATTTTAACGCCGGCCTGATTAAAACCGCATAATGGAGCCTTGTGAATTTTTGCAAGAAACCACCCTAAAATATTACTATGTAAAAAGTGGAAGATGAGAGCTAAAAATATGACTAATGGGTGCTGATGTACCATAATATGGCAAGTAAAAGGCTGTGTGAATAAGAAACAAAAGAAATAATTTTTATATGCCGTGAGAATTGACAGCATATACACTAACCGTCGAAATATAGATGTACTACATCTGTGAACAAAGATTTCTCCTTGTTTCCAGGCACAAGACTTCTTTTCTTTTCTTTTTTTAAATAGATGAAAATGCAGTCAGAGTGTAATAACGAGCAAAATAAAATGATAAATTAATTTTTAGGAAAAGGAACTGGGAATAAATAATTTGTAAGCTGGCAGTTAAGTTTCGCCTTAAGATAAAATTTAGAAACCTTATACTTTTGGGGGGGGGGGGGGCAATCCAAACACATAAATTACATTGTAATATATCAAGTTAAATCTCCCTCCTTCATATCCTTAAGCTCACTTCATGTGCACATCAGTGATTCTTTCATATACACAACTACTCGTTAGTTACTTGGCTGAGTACTCAATATTTGGTTAAAGTACTACTGTATACACCGCTAATAAAAACAAAACAGCCAACAGCAAAAAAGAGAAAAATCTCTCTCCCTCTTCCCACTCCCAGAATTCAACTTAATTATACTTCTCTGGGTATCAGAAGCAGAAGTGAGAATTTCAGGGATTGGGGGGGGGGGGGCTTAGATGATTGATTATGTTTTGTTACAATAATGCAGAAAATTTGAAAAAATGTTTTTTTTTTTTTTTTTAGGATTTTAAATTTTGTGGGGTCGGGAAGAAAGAAGGATTTAGATGAATTTTATTTTATTAAAGCAGAAATTCACTAAAATGCGGAAGAAGCTTTTCTCCCCTGTATTTACCTTTTTATTTCTAAATTAATGATAAAACTGTGTTTTAACGAATTAAAAAAAAACTCGATCATAAGCCCTCACTGTCAGCCCCTAAATTTAACTGGTTTTGCTTTTGAAAACGGGAGAGGGGGGGGAATTACATTTGGGTTTTACAGTAATTATTATAAATAATAGTTGAAATTTCAGTAATATCTGTCTAAGTTGGACTTTGTGTAAGACGAAAATCTCCTTAACATGGAAAGATTTTCAAGCCCTAAGAAACACAAGTGGTACTTGAGACTAGTGAGGGGGTCCAGCCCTATACCCCCCCCCCCCCCATATCGAGGTCAAAATTTAATTGTCATTTGGAAAAAATATTTTGATGGAAGTAGAGTTCTACACTGGTCAGGTAATCCAATTTCACTCGAACCCCATCCAACCGATGGGTCTGGTTTAAAAAACAATTTTGGAAAAACAAACACAGGCACAAGAAAATATTTGAGACAAACTTCTTACTATTTATAATTAAATGCAAAAAAATGCATGAGGATTTCTGTGAAAAATGTATATGACACATTTATAAATATTGTTAAAAACTAGTGTAAAAAGCTAACATTAAAAATCTAATAATATACGTTGAACAGAATCATTACATAGAACCATAATTAGAGTACTGAAGACAGCATAAATTCTTAACATACCTCAATTGAATAGTGTGGTTTTCCTTCAAATGTATACTCAATCTTTTCCACCTTCATTCACAATTTTGTCTCCTGCATCAAAAAGCTTTGATTTTGAGAGCCCTATTTAAATGAAATTTAGCTGGAGCAATGTTACCAAGGAATATGAAGTGAAAAACACACATATGCACTTGGTAACACTTCTACAGCCTGTGTGTCTTCATCTTGAGTTATCGTGTTCCATTCATTCCAGGAAAATCTTAAGATTCTGAAAAGAAAAGACATCTTATGTACTTAAAGGTCAACAGAAATGTATTAACATATCCATATATGTATAAAACAAGGCCGAAACTAGCTTTTATTCACAGAGGGCAAACATGGATTTTGGCATCTACACCCCCCCCCCCTCACTTTTTTCCAAAGTAAATTTACAAAGAGAATTTTACAAGTTAATAATAACTGATTTATTTTAAAATTAAAAATGGGCAATCACACTTTTGTCCAATATTTATAAAACCTGTGAAACTGGAATCAAAATTAACTAGAAAAATTCTGGTTTATACAGGTTTTCCTATTAGCAAATAAAATTGCTGGTTTTCTTTCTGTTGAAACCATGTAAAGTTTTCATTTAAGACAAGATTCTGTTGCACACAGATTTTGCTGTAGTTGTATTACATTGCAATTAAGCAGGCGTTTAAAGTCATATGAGTCACAGTGTCTTAAGAACTGAAAAACCAGGATTTCTGTAGGTATAACAATGAATTCCATTTCAATACCGTAAAATATATGTGTGCTATATACAGCCAATTTCACAGAAGTATCTCTTCCTATTAATAGACTGTTATGTCTAGATTCTTTCCTAAACCTTAACATAAATTATCAAAATTATAATAGTGACCTAGTAGAACAAAAACAAATAATTTTTAACTAAGTATTATATTTTGTGAATTTTCCAACCCATAGTGTTTAGTGTCCCAATCACCTCAATTCTTCTTTTGGATTTTCCAACTGAAAAACATTTTTACTCAAATTTCATATCTATATATTTTGTATCAAACAACAAACCAAATGTTCATATTTGGCATCCTCGGCACACCCTCTTAGTTTCGCTCTGGTATAAAATAAGAGATTAGTGTTAGTTCTTTACAGAAGGGCCTGATTATCACAACGGAAAACAGGGCGGCCTTGTATTTTTCTTAAAGTGAGTACAAATAGTGGTTAAAAACATGTTACAAGGGCCCAATAGTGGATCTTTGTACTAAGGCCTCCCTACTTTAGATCATGTATTCATAAAAAACATGCATTTTATAAAAAACAAATCATGCTTGTTACTCTAAAGACACTCAATCTGAACAACAATTTAGTTACATTAAGCTTTAAAATGAAATTAAAATATAAAATAATATAAGAATCTTACACTTGCAAACACTGCAAATCAAACAATAAATTCGGCAAATCATTATTGAGAAAATAAATATTCCCTTTATGGTACTGCCCTACAAAATATTAAAATTAATAAAAGCATATAAACTGCACGACTGCGTGGACAAAGATAAATAAATAAAAAAACATCGATTTGTTCCGGCAGACCCTTTGTATATGGCCTTTCTTTTTGCAGGCATGGCATTCAGCATCTTTAAATTTGCACTGTGATCTTGAATGGTTGCCTCCACAACCAGCAACAATTTTCTCTCTGTGATTGAGTTTTAGATTGCTTTTGATTTCGATTTTGTCTCTTGTCGAGAGGCATCACTGAGACAGATCCGGAGCTCCGAATCTCCTTTACATGAAAATTAGCAGTCTCTGCTGCCAAGGCCTTATCTAGTGCTTGGATTAAAAGTCAGCGATGCTTCGGCAATGAAGCGTCGTTGGAGAGCTTCGTCTAGCAGCCCGCACACCAACCTATCTCTGAGCCAAAATTGCAGTGTTCGGATAGTTTTCGTAATTCCGCGATGAATGCATTTATACTTTCCCCGATTGTTGGTTCCTTCTATAAAATAGAAATCGCTGGAAGATTTCTGAAGGTTTTGGCGAGAAATGAGTTTTGACAAGTTGTATTAGTTCGTCGTATGTTTTAGAAGAAGGGCTTGCTGGGGATACGAGAGAACGGATTGTCGCGTACATCTTCGCGCCGCACACACTCAGAAATATGGCCTGTTTCTTCGTCGAGTCGCTGACATCGTTCGCTTCTGAAAAGCATTCCAATCTTTCGTGATAAGAGTCCCACGTTGATGGTTCCGATACATCGAAAGGCTCTAAGCTGCCGAAAGTAGCCATTTTCACAACGATGTTTTGGAGAAAAAAAAATCAGAAGTTTGCAGAATGTAGATTTCACTCAGTTCTGTAACCAATCCACGTTGTCACTGTTAAGCCTAACGCGTGAGTATCAATATTTTGCAGGTAGCTTGCTAAACCCTTTAAATCCATCATCGTCGCCAATTTGTTACGTATTAGTAGACATACATATAATTACTCATGATATAACTTAACAGGGTTTATTAAAGATAAAAGCATGTGCATTGCTATCTTGTAGCGACACGGCGTGAATGTTTACAGGGATCTGTTTAGGAAAAAATTGGGTCCTTTAAAGGACACTTCACAAACTTTTTTATTTCAAAACAGGACCCTTCACAAAATTATTTTTCCTAAAACAGCACCCTTCACAAAATTCTGTGTCTTAAAAATAGGTTTTTAACAACATTTTCCCATTTTTAAGCTGAACATTTGACAAATAATTCATTTAAAAGTAAAATCTGACCTGTCACTTTTACATATAATAAAGAAAATATATGTATTTTACATCCATGTATCTTTTTAAAAATGTATAAACAAGAACCTGGATATACCGATCATTTCAAATTCACAAAATTATGATTAGATTTTTCACAAATATAAAAAGCTGTTCACAATTTCACAAAAACAGGACCCTGGGAAAAGTGTCTGGACAGACCCCTGGTTTACATCTGCCTGCCGCTAGCCTGTTGCCATTTTGGAAACATAAAAATGTTATGGTTAACGTTACAGTTAGAGTCTGTGATAATACATAACAGCTAGGGTGTGACGTTAGTTGAAACTGATTTATACCTAGTTAAGATTGATCACAGGAACCGCAATCCCAGCCATAGTACACAAAACTGGCTTTTCCAGTAATGCTAAAAAATTGAATCAGATAAATGTGAAACGATCCTGAATGATAATTGTCGGTCATCTGCTAGCTCTTCACCGGCCCGAAGCGTTTACGTTTGAGCTAACAAATGTAGGAACACTGCTCTTTCCTTTCAAAATATGTTATTGTGAATTCAAGCGCTCGAATACGCCATCTGGTGGAAAAAGATATAACTTTTCGTTTCAGGAAAATCCCTTGCAAGCCCATTGCATTATATGCATTTTTAATTTGTTCATAAAAATTATTTTTGTGCACAATTTCAGATTTCATGGGATATTTGTGTTCTGTGTTTATATGACAAGGTAAAAATTATCCAAATTTGAATATCTAACACTTTAAAACGCGTTTACAATAAATAATGTTTTCAAGACAATTTTCCTGTACCGACGGCTGCGATCAGCGCCTCTATAGGCCGTTTTAGCTTCTGACAAGATTAACTCTAA